>JACVRA010000170.1:0-306807 GCA_019828545.1 Paracamarosporium sp. OC-R06-R3 | reverse complement strand
ATCCGTGCATTGGGTGCACGGACACGTTAGTCTTGGTCGTACCCTCAATCCGCATTCAACAACACCACTAAGACTCTGCAACAAGAGCATATCACAAGCATTACGCCTGTGACACACATATATGTGTGTCAACTTCCTCTTCTCTAATCACACTCAATTTTAGATAGGTGTCAACTTGTTATACTCCCAGGCTATCATTTGGACACGAGGCATGTGTATCCACACGGTTGTCAATTCCCTAACAAACCAAAGCAATATGAAGTTTCCAGCGCGTAGAAAAGATTGCACTATCCTAGGAATGAAAGAACGAACAAATATATACACGAAATGTGTGGAATAGCAGGATACTGTTTGCAAGGCCCTCCAATGATTGCAAGTGTCCGCCCTACTCTTGCATGCGAACACCCCACCTCATCTCCCTCTTGCCCAACCCCTTCAGCAAACTCTTCACACTGGCAACGAATCCAGAGTTGGTCCAAGCCTGAGACGCATCCCACATCATAACACCACCAAAGCTTGAGTACTGCGCGCTGTACTGGATGACCGGTTGTAGAGCGCTTGGGGAGAGGTAACCTCTGCCAGCTCCAGTGTTCGCAGGCACACCCAGAAGGACCTTTGCAGATGGATTCTTTGAAGCTTTGGCCCACGCATCCCACTGGTTGAAGTTGAAGTTCCACTGATCAGAAGCACCTGGGACATACGACGAGGCACCGCAGCCGTTGTTGTAAAATTGTACGTTGACCCAGTCCATTGGCACATTGTTGAGGATGTCTTGGTTGTACCAGTCAGGGTAGGGACATTGAGGTGCGGCACTGAGGTAGTATTTCTTTCCGGCGGCGGCGTTCATGAGGGTGCGTAGGCGGTTTGCGAAGGTTGCCATATTGGAAACATTGGCTTCGAAGTCGAAGTCGAACCCATCCAAGACTGCGGAACCAAATGGACGAAGTGCACTGTTACCAGATTGGACGGGGCCAAACATTGCCCAGATCTTGTCTGCGCCGGCCGTGGCGGCATCCGCAGACGTAAAGCCACCCTCAGTATAAGCGTCACCCCCGATCGAAAGCATGATAGTCTTTCCTTGGGCCTGACAGGTTTTGATGTCCGCTCTACATAGTAAGTCAGTTTAGTGGTACTAGAACAAGTATGCTAAGGATAGAAACAGAGGTGAACATAGGTAGCTAATATCAGGTGCAAGCCAACCATTCGTGAGGCGTAGCAGGATACAAAGCACTTACTCAAGCTCAGGACAAGAGAAGGTCTCTGTTCCGGAGAAAAGGGTACATTTGTCTCCTTGGTTGGCGAAATTCATGACTGGCTGGCCTCCAGTGCCACTAAAGCGGAGCAGAAATGAGAGAAGAAGGACCTTCACCGACGATCAGCTAGCCCTTCAATGATACTTTTTACATTTTAACATACATCAACATTTGCATCTGTATTGACACGATCAACCAAACGAACAGTATCATGGGCCACTTAAGCTTACCAGCACAATAATTCGATAACCGAGTCTGGGTGCTCTGCTGACCGGCAGAGTTCTGTCCCCAATAGAGAACGATGTTCGATTTACTTGTTGGGCTGTATCCTGCGCGAACAGAGCCAACCGTGGCCAAGATGATGGAGAAGACTGCAAAAAGACCCATGCTTAAAATATGTACAAGGAAGCAGAGAAAATATTGAAGGGCAAATTCAAAGATTTCCGGTCGCTGTGAAGAAACATTTCATGGGAGATTGCGCTCATCTTTATACCTGTGCCGGAGGAAATCTAGCAGAAGACTCTACGCGCTGTAGCCCAAGTTTTACCTTCTAATCCTCACGTGAATGGAATAAGCGCCAGTAAAGGTTGGGTTGCGTTGGCTTCCAATTGGTGAGCATAGAATGAGCTTCTACAATGGTGGGTAAGAGGTTACAGTCTTTGCTTTATGATACCGGGGGTTGAGTGTAAATGTAACTTGGCGTCAAGACCTGTGACGGTTGAAAGCTTGTGCATGGTATGCTAGGGGCGCAAGCCCAGTTAATACTACCCACCCATGGTCAGCCATTCGGCAAGTGGGGAAGTTTTGAAAGTCGTATTAGGGGCACTTCCGAGATCGGATTTGACAAAAATCCCGTATGTGTATTACATTAACTTGTCAAAGGGTTAAGCATGATAAACCAGAGCGAAGAGGAACAGATGGATCCGTTTGTTGTGTTCAGAATACGTCTCAAGCTTGAAGCTAAGTCAAATTTATATATCTGAGCTATCATGGCCACCGTAGTGTTGGAGCTCGCTATCCGGGTAAGCTCTTCAGCCGAAGAACAGTGTATCTGGGGTTCCGGCACACTGTCCACACGATCCAATAGAAGACCATGATTGCTTGACTTTGAGTCCTACCAAAAGCGAAAGGCTTGTCCGAAAGCTGCAGGAACAAAATCAACTATACTTGCAATTGGACGGAGATGGCAAGGGTTTTCAGGAGTCCAGCGCTTTGACGATACCTTCCTTTTATGGTAATGCCATGTGCAACCTCAATGTGAGTGCCTTGCGTTAAGCCTTTCTGAAGGACTTAGGAAGATATTCCGAGGCTTTTTGATGAGCGCATCGAAGTTGCAGCGCATGGTGAAGTCATGCGCGAGACTTCTGTCCTGCTGATCGACCCACAAACGGAGAGTTCTTCTGTCTCATGATACGCCCACAGGAGCTTTTTGATAGCTATCTCCGTATGCCCGAAAGAGAAGCTGCTCAGATCGCTGGACACAGTCTTCGATAATTCTGATCGAGCATATTAAGCGCCTTTAGCTTAAGCGTCAATTCTTAAAATTATCCTCGAGCAACTCTGAAGAGAGTGCTCGAAAAGAGATCGGAACACGCTCTGGAAATGGCAACATTCCATGCAAGCCCTGGTATCCATGTTGTTGTATTGTGACTGTGCTGGGTCTCGAATAGTGCTCAGGTCGGTAACCTTAAATTCGTGGGGGTTGATAAGCGCTCGGGGGGCCGTTAATAATTGGACCAGCCTGCTTATCGCGGAACCAGGCTACAGGTCTTGCAGATGAAACAGTTGAACGGTTCAAGAGTATTATCGCAAAGTAAGTATTTGTGAGTCCACCGAAGCGAAATGCTCCTGTAGCTTCTTAAAAGTTCGGTTACATGGGCTATAAGCGCGGCCAATCCTAACGTAAGGATTCCTCTCTGGATTAACGACGCTTGCGATAAGGAAAAACCAATGTTGATCGGTGCCTCCAATGAGGATAAGGTGGACGGTTGCATTGTCGTAGTATGAATCTGGAATATCCACGCGTTCGAAAAGAGGCACCTTAGAAGAGCCACCCATGTCGACGTAGAGCGAAGATATAGACGATTCTCGGCCGTGATAGGTCAGCGTGCCTTTGAGCACTTTCGCTCGTAATAAAAGTTCAGCGATTTCAAGGGAGGAATTGAGGGCCTGATCTGACCAACATATGCGGGGATGAATAAGCTCGATTTGCTTTGAAGTAAGGCAGAAGCTCGGATATTGCACAGCCCCTGGTAAGCTCATCCACGTCCATGAAGGAAACGGGGCGATTCTTCTTCGTGCTGCTGGTTCATCCCAAATCCCCCGTTCCCACAACAGGCCCTCTGCTAGGTCCTTCTTCCAAAGCCCCAGCAGCGGTTCGTCTTTCTTCAGATCTTGCACGAAATTGATCAAACCAAGAAGCGCACCTGCTTGATCCTCATTGTTTTTCTGCTTGTCGCGGCTGTACTCGTTTACGAAATAAGCCCAGCTTCTTCGGATGTCCACGGGGTTCGACGCAGAAATCGGGGTGACTGATTGACGCTGCGCAGCTACAAAAAAGTCGAGGAGCATCTGACAGCCCGGACAACTCTTGCTAGAGATTCTCAATCTAGAGATGCGCGGCACTTTACGTCTCGTTGGTCCAATAGGCTTGAACGACTCGTAACATTCCTGGCAGAGACCGTCTCCTGTATTTGGCGTGTTCGGAAAGTCCTGGATGGTGATTTTGACCAGAGGGTCCATGATATGTGCATCGCGTTGCGGTTGAAATGACACGATAACATGAACTCAAGGTCAAGACTACTCTGAGGAATTCTCAGCTTGATAAAGAATACGCCAGACTTTGCGCGGAGGCTGGCCTAGCAGCTCAGGGGCGGGCCGATGTCGACGCTAGACGTAGAGCCACCCAAGCAATAGTTGCTAGACGAATTTTGAAACCATAGCGTTCGCAGCCACGCATGGGATACCTATATATGCGCATGCTGAGCACTGATGGGAATGCTGTTGTCCACTAGTGTTGATGAGGCGGGGTTTATAATTGTCGTGGAACATGTCACAATGTCAAGACGTCGGGGGCGATTCCTCGCCATGTAATTCGCGATACTCTCCGAGGTTCCACACAGACCTCATGCACGACTGTGTATGCGTCGGCCTATGAAGTAGTGGCTTGCTCCCTGAGTCGCAGTTGTCATGTCCAAATATTGCGGAAGCTGAAATGAGCGTCAACTATAAGCGAGCTAAAACAGGGTCATACGGATTTCTGAGCATGCTTTGCATTGTTGCAGTGTCGCCCATGTGGATTGTTTGTGTTCTCCCGATCACCTGTCAGCCGGCTGGGTCTCACCCAGGCATGCTAGCATGATGTCAGCAGCTCGTAGGCGTTCATCAAGGTTGATCGCTCTTTGAAAAGACATGAAAACCTAATAATATCATGTCTTAATGATGGTCGAGCCTTCCATGTTCACGAACTTTTTGTTTTGTTTTGCCCAAGGTGCTCCTGTTTGCTAGTAAAACTATGATCGCAAAATCTTTTCAGAAAGAGCTCATCTGGCTCCACGATTCGCATCGTCGAGAATGCAAAGCGAATGCGAAGTGTTTCTATGGGATTGGAAAGGTCTTTAGGGAGGGAATCGCACGGATGGATTTAGGTGCAGGGCTCGGCTGTCGCATCCCTGTTGATCGCCCTGTTGATCGCCCTGCATGGGGCTGGTAGCGCTCACTTAAACCCCAAGGACCGCGCGATGCCACATCTCATATGTTGCTCGCCTTGCCATCTGATATGCGGCTTTTCGTCAAACGGACGCTCGGTATCTATTCTTAGGAAGCACTTGTAAACGCTGTAGTATGGTTTTTAAAGGAAGGCCATCAAAGGCCTGCTTTGCGTGCCGCGGGCGACGAATCAAGGTATGCGATGAAGCTTGCACCCACGTTAAATACCCAGACGTCTCGCTGCAGCGATATCATCTTAACGGATGCATATATGGCGCAAGCAGTCCTACACTGGAGTCACAAATCGATTATCAGTGTACAGGAACAGTGCGTTGCTAACAGAACCCTAGTGCGATAGGAAAAAGGTAGGATGCGGTCAATGCCTACGTATGAGCATCCCTTGCCCGGGTTACCCGGATCCTTTGGAGCAGTTCTATCGAGATCAGAGCGAACTTGTCATAAGAAAAGCAGAAGCGAGCTATAAGAGAAGAGCGCGCCATGAAGCGCAAGCTAAGGTGTATCCGTCTAGCCCATCTAGTTTGGCGACCTCTACAGAGTCAGAAGACTCCAGAACGGACATCATGACGGAAAGTCTGTTTCATAACCCATCACTACACCTGGACACGATCGCGGTAACAGAGTTCATGACTTCTTACGTTCCACAAAGTCCCTACGACTACCTATCGGATATATACCTGCATGAGAGACCAGAAGCATCCTTGCTTGTCAATGTACGAGCGGTATCGCTTGCTATGACTGCTTACAAGCTTAAAGACCCCCGGATCCTAGGTATTGCAAGTAATCTATATGGGACGGCACTGTCCGATACAAACGCAACGTTGAGACACCCGAACACAGCCACGCAGGATAGCACCCTGGTCTCTGTTCTTCTTCTAGGCTTGTTCGAAGCCCTTGCTTGTCAGGTGTCGGGAACATCCAGCAATTGGGCAAAACACACTCGAGGCGCCCTTACGCTACTTCGATTACGTGGAAAAGAGCAGTTCCGCAGCGAGCTAGGTCGCCGGCTCTTCGAACAGATTTGTTCCATCCTGACTTTCGATGCCGTTGTACGTAAAACACCATTACCGCCGGAGTTACTTCAACTAGTGTCCATAGCGAAGATGTTACGCTACGAAAGTCCTAAGACAGCTTTTGTCAATCTAATTGGCGAGATAACAGAAATACCATGTGTGCTATGGAAATGCGATTTGCTTCCATCCGAAAAAGTGACAAAAGCTCTGCGGCTCGATCAAAGAGTGGTACAATTTACCAAAGAATTACCACCGGATTTCCAATACCAGGAATTGCACCAAGATACCTATGGATCGCTAAGTTCGGGATGGGAAACTCACGGATATGTTGTACACCAATATCAACATCACCATGCAGCAAGGATGTGGAACGCTTGCAGGGTCATACGCATAATGCTCAACAGCGTCATTCATCGGACCCTATGTCAAATCCCATCGTCAGCTTTATCAACCCCTCCTGACTGGAGGTCGGCTTTACGATGCTCTGCTCGAAACATTGACGAAGCTGCAACGGACATTTGCGCCAGTGTTCCACAATTTATCGATCCCGCAAAATATGACAAGGTTGGCATACAAGCATCTCAAGAAGCGCGCGTGGCGACGCTTTTAGCCGCATTGTCTGTCACGAAAGCGGAGTCGCTAGCACCTCAAACTGCGAGGAGCTATGCTGGAGATCGACTGAAATATTTAGGGAGGGAGTTCAAGGTGCCCCAAGCAGAGAGTGCCGCAACGTCTGGTAGCGGGATCAATGTGTTCCATAGTGGGTATCATATGTTTTATGTATACTAAGCTGCCGTTTTCGATCAGAGTTATATTGCACACGAACATGATAATTGGTCATGGATGATTACGACATTCAAAGAAAATATCTGCTCTTAACAAAGTCTGGTATATCTGATAGCGATTGAATCATGTCTTCATTTGGTGTTCGGTAGAGGAGTCATTAGTTCGCCATGACTTGGTCGAAGTCATTGTAGGACATTGTGCACCGAGCTTCATGTAATGCAGTCAGCTGCCGCTTAATGAAGCTGTCTGCAATTATGAGGGGGTACGCCTGGCACCCGGTAACATGGTGAGCCACGATAACTGGTGGCACTTAGACCCGAATATGTTGCTGTCGTGATATGCGACCCACGGAGCGCAATCTTTGCCATGGTAGTAGGGAATATCAAGTGTCAACGTAAACGTGGCAACCCAATGAGGGAGGACGGAAGTTAGCGGCGTGGCTAGTGCTTAAGTCGAAAGATAAAAACGGCGGAGACGAGCAGCCAAATGGATGTGTATGTCAGTTGCGTAAAGAAATGCGTCAGTGTTGACCGGGTAACTGTCGAGATAGTTAGATAAATATGCAAGGTTTGATTGAATGTCGACAAGCCTCAAGATGTAGATAAGATATAACGTGGGTATAGCAAGGTACAGGAAAGGGGCGTGGATGGGACGTGGTTGCGGTGCCTTTAGTTGAGGCGCGGACTACTTTTCGCTCGTGATCCCTGAGGCTCAAGCTGTCACGGCGCGACACTACAGCCGCTAAACGTCCCGTAACGGCACAAATGCGTTTCGAAATCCAGCCGGAGAAGCTCTATCACAAGCTCACATCTATCGGAGAAAAACATCTCCGATGTGCCGACTTGTCTCACGTCCTCTTCTTCGAGTCTTTCGTCCTTTTGAGAAGCTTCTGTATGAAGAAGCATTGAAGCAAAGTGCGACGCAAGGCACGCCTCAGCCTCTTCAGAGCATCGTACACCAATTTTGTACCAAACTTCCACGTGTGTTGTAAGCACAGGAGTCATGTTTTACTCACTAGTGTTGTCGTTAATTTCCATGATCAAGAGCAAACCAGAGGTTTCAGCGTCCCGCTTTAGCTCGAATAACTTTTCCATTCCCTGGCACTTCTCACGTATTCTTAAGTTTCCGAGGCGCTTATCTACAGTCACTGCCCAATTCTTTTGTACGCATCCGTTCGGTACACTATACTTGACAAGGAGTATCGAGGGAGCAGCATAATTAGTTCTCACAGCCAAGCACGCGGTTCAGCCAGTAACGGTATAAGCTACAGTTTAGACTGCGTACTTGTCGCGGAGAAATGGGCCGTGTGAAGTCACGGCATGTGAACCATAGGAGGGGTGCCGAGAGCGACCAGATACGGACAAGCGCAATCTTCAAGCTTCCGGAAGCTATCGTCGAGCCACAGTTTCGGAATGACCAAAATTAGCCAGGGTTTCTTCTTGGATTGACCAGTCATATTTCGACGGACAGCCCAATCTCTCCCGGTCAACCTCGTATTGCTTCCTTTGGTTTACTTTGCGTCCACAACGTGCCATGATGCTGAGGATGTTTGCATCATGGATATTCTCATGCTACGGTTGCAGACGCTCCACCTTTATTCAAATACACCGACTCAGGAGGTCGATTATTTATAGAGGACTTAGTATCTTGAGAAATTGCTTATACACATCGATATTGGTGTTTTGAGGATTGATGTAGTGATCAAGTGGCTGAGATGGGGGCAAGTCAAGATCAGCCGGCACCCATTGAACAAGACTCAACAATTGCGAAGAAGAGACGCGTCTTTTGTCATAAGGGTCAGTACCCACTGTTCGAAAAGATACCAACAAAGGGACACTGTCCACGTACCTTGACCCATTCCACTTTAGGTATCAACCGATCGTGAACTGCATATTGAACACGAAACGTTGAGGACCTTTGGCGCCTGCTTGTGAGCGCACGAGCTCGGCTCTCCACACTACGACCAGCCTTTCAGTTTGATTTGTAGATGTAATTGTGGGGCATGCGGTAATCGTGTTGGTCGCGTAGTCTTCGATGGTTTGGCGTTAGGCAAACCTACTGTACGTACCTCCGTACTACGTGCTTTTCGTATCCCCATGCAGTCAGCCTACCGTTAACCACACGAAGACCGTGGACCTAAAACAACATGGCCACAATCTCCGCGACCCTGCCGATCAACACCTGTACGGAACATTAACACTAATGCGTACTATGGGTACGACAAGAAGTACAAAATAACTTGCGCGGCAAGCCCAGAGATCTCATTATTCACTGGAATTTCGGACACGCCTTTCAAATGACAAAGAAACCTCAACATTAAAGAGAAGTACAATATACTCTTCCAATCAATCATGGCTACCGACCAATCGACCATCTCATTGCCCGGGCACTCGAGTTCCTCCACATCATTCACAAACTCTACATCCAGCAGCCAAACATATAATACACAGTATTCAGATAGGCCATCGACCCCACCCATCGCTCGATCGATAGCTAAAGAGCTCGACATTTCCTTCCAAATTGACCATGACGCACTTCCCAAAGGCCGCTTCTCCGATAAGGACTACGAATCATGTGCAACCAGCTACCCTTCAACTGCCAACTGTTCCGATGTTTTCCTAGTCCAAGCACGGCCAGCAGCGCCAGCGGCTGTTTCGCCATCAAAAAGCAGACGGAAAGAGATAGCATTCATTTTCATCACGTGCATTGCACAGTTCCTTTCCTTGAGTGCACTGAACCAGACAGTGTCGCCCGTTCTTATATTAGCAAAGTACTTCGGCGTAGAAGACTACGGAAAACTGAGCTGGTTCTCTGCTTCCTACAGTATGAGTGTTGGCACTTTCATTCTTCCTGCTGGTAGGCAATACTCTTCGACCCTAAGCGCGTTGGTCATTTACTAACTGGTCTCCAGGGCGATTAGGAGACATGTACGGCCACAAGAACATCTACCTCGTTGGCTGGCTCTGGTTCAGCATTTGGTCTATTATCACAGGTTTTTCATACACATCCAACCACAGTACGTAAAGCTGGGGTCCGAAGTGGGTGTTTCTACTGTCGCATATTCTGAAGCTGTCCGAAGTTTTCGTCTACGACATTCACCTATGGTACCTGAATCCCTATCGTGAGGATTACACTAACTTTGGTCCACCACCATCTAGTCATGTTCAGTGTTTGTCGCGCACTCCAAGGCATCGGCCCAGCCCTTCTTGTCCCGAATGCCGTGGCTCTGATCGGACGAACACTCCCGGTCGGCAAACAGCGAATGATAGGCTTCGCGTGCTTTGGTGCATGTGGACCCCTGGGAGCGACCGCCGGTGCAGTGTTCTCAGCTCTGCTCGCTGAGTTAGCTTGGTGGCCATGGATGTTTTGGGTGCTCGCAATCGTATGCCTTATTGTCATGGGCCTCGCCTACATAATCCTGCCCGAAGAAAAGGAAGTACCTGTCTCTGAACTAGCCAGAGTTGCCCCTCCAAAATTTGATTACTGGGGCACTATTACCGGAGTATCAGGACTTATTCTGATCAACACTGCTCTGAACCAAGCACCTCTCGTGTCATGGAGCACTCCCTACATCGGCGTCCTCCTGGGGACCGGCTGTCTTCTGATGGTCGTCTTCATCCTTGTCGAGCTCCATGCCACAATTGATCCTCTAATTCCAATCCGCGGACTCGGAAAAGATGCCATATTCGCTCTGACATGCATCGTAACGGGATGGGCTTCTCACGGCATCTGGGCGTACTACCTGTACCTCTTCCTCGAGCACCTCCGAGGATACTCTCCGCTCCTGACCTCTGCTCAGACCTCACCCGTGGCAATCACAGGCGTGCTCTTCGCGTTCTCAACCGTCTGGCTGATACAGCGCTTCGGAGTGAGCTACGTCATGTTCATCGCCATGACATGCTTCATGCTCGGCGCTCTCCTCCTAGCCACGATGCCAATTCACCAAACATACTGGACACAAGCCTTTCTTTCGATCCTCGTCATGCCGGGCGCCATGAACCTGTCCTATCCTGCTGCCAATATGCTCATGTCCTCGGCACTGCCCAAGGAGAAGCAGGGCATCGCAGCAAGCCTCGTCAGCACAATGGTAAATTACAGCATCTCTTGCGGCCTCGGCATTGCGGGAACTATCAGTAGGTACACGGCCGAAACTGCGGCAAGAAACAGGGGCTTGTCACTGGCACCGCCGCTGAGCGAGAGGGGCGCTGAAGTGTCAGAGATCAGGCTTGTGGGTTTCAGGGCCAGTTTCTGGTTTGCGGTAGCATTCAGTGCGGCGGGGATGGTAGTCGCGAGTGTATTCATCGTAGTCACTGAGAGGAGGAAGAGGGCACAGAGAAAGGGTGAAGTTGTAGCGTGAGCGCGCCATGTGGCATGATATGGCTATTGCTGGGAATTGCATCGCACTGCCCTGCAATGGAGATGCCATGTTTGATTAGGCAAGGGCTGGGGTAATCTTCCAGTCTTCTAAAAAAGCATCTGCTCGCGCTGTAGAGCCGGCACAATTGTCGGCATCTAACATCACACGAAGAAGAGCATGAGTCATGAATACACCTGTCATCTGATCAAATCACTTCTTCACTTGCACCCTCGTGGAATCGCGGACAACGCTTGGCATCCCCGATACTCCCCGAGCCGCCCAGCACAAGGTCGCTTTGTAATGTCGCCTTTGCCCTCGTCCTCGCCCTGTCTACACTAACAATCCCCTGCATCGCCATCCCGAAAAGGAAATTCTACCAGTCCCACTCCCTACCGCGGCATGAACCTGACCGACCGCTCACAAATCAAACCACGATGAATTTTCCATCCAAGTCACAGTCTCACAGACACAATCCGGCCTTACAGCAACGTATAAAACCCCGTCCAGCCTCGTGTGGCATCGAAACAAACCACCTCGAGAAAGCCGATCGCCTCGTTCGCGAGTACCGTCTTCCCGTCCCGTCGCGCCCCACCTCGACCCATTTCGTCATTGTTTACTTCAAAGATTTACCCCTCTCCATACCGTACACGTGACCGTCGAGACACACCTGTCCTGCAAGTCGCTTCGTCCCATACTACGCGAACGCTTTTCACCACAGCAAGACACTTTGGTGAAACTTTTTGATCGAACATGACAGGCATAGCTCTTATTGGCAGCGGCATCTTCGCCAAGGAGGAGCATCTCCCCGCCATCAAGGCAGCGTCCTCGTCGCTCCAGTTAAAGGCCATCTACTCGCGCAGCCTCGCCTCGGCGAAATCGCTGGCTTCTGACGCCGGGGATGTAGAGCTGTACAGTGAGGATCAGGAGGGCAAGGGGTACGATGCGCTGTTGAAAAGGGACGACGTGCAAGGCGTTGTTATCGCGTAGGTGATGATTCGGATTTCTATTCCTATGCCAGGGTATCGTTATGCAAATGCTGATGCTATGTACTTTTGTAGGCTACCAATTCTAGTGCAGCCCGAGTTTATCAAGAAAGCGCTTTCCGCGGGCAAGCACGTCCTCGCTGAGAAGCCCATCGCCAAAGACGTTGCCACAGCCACTGAGCTGATTGACTGGTACAAGAGCAAAATCCAGGGCCCCACCTTGAGTATCGCAGAAAACTTCCGCTTCCTCGCGTCCTTTGATTATGCTTCATCGCAGCTTGAACAATTGGGCCGTCCCCTTGGTTTCCGCACGCGCGTACACGCCTTCGTACAGCCCGGCGGAAAGTATTTCGAAACGGCCTGGCGCAAGAAGCCCGAGTACCAGGGTGGCTTCCTGTTGGACGGTGGGGTGCATTTTATTGCGGGAACGAGATTGGTGCTGCAAGGCGGTGGAGTGAAGCCCGTGAGAACCAGCGCATTCTCCACGCAACTGCAAGAACATCTCCCACCAGTAGATACCCTGGATGCCACGGTGAAATTGAGCAACGGCGCAAGTGGTACCATAAATCTGTCGTTTGGGACGACATTCTCAGGGTCAGAGTACACGTTTGCAGCAGAAAAAGGGACTGTGACTGTGACTAGAGGCAAAGTCACCGTGGTACGGGATGGGAAAGAGGAGACGAAGGAGTTCCCTGAGGAGGGGAGCGGTGTGAAGCAGGAAGTCTCAGCTTGGGGTAAAGCGCTGAGCGAGAGCAAACCGGATCCGAGGCAGAGTGCTGAAGAGGCACTGAAGGATCTGCAGGTCCTCGAAGCCATGTTACAGAGCGGGGAGAAGGATGGAGTACCCGTGGAACTGAATCTGTGAAGTTGCGGTACCCTTTCTTGAGACGGCAATCGATATTGTAGGAAGTCCTGTGTGAGCCTATCCGTGATCTTGTGGGGCCGTGGAAGATGTAGGGTACAGGATCTCCGTAACCAAATTATCGAAAGCTGCAGACGGCTTCGGCTACGGCAATCTAGAAAGGACATAGTGCTCAGGTGAAAGCTGCAACATGTGACAAGAATAGCATGCGATGCTAGTGAACGACGCCGTATCGGAGTAAGCGTAAGCAGCTGTCCGGTAGCTACTCGAGGCGGTCTTAGCGTTAACAGCGTACCTGAACAGTCTTGCGTTTTCAAGCCCCTGCGCCGGCGGCGATCGGCTGGTCAGTGCCGACATGTGCAGCCGCGTGGTTCGTACTGTCTGACGTTTCCACTTCTCGTGCTTCTGCATCTTCAATACCAAGCTTCTTGAGATCCACGGCCAGCGGATCAGACTCCTGCGTCGGTTCTGTGGCGCCTTCGTAACCAGGCGGTGGTAGAGCCCAATCCGGCAGACCTGTCTCGTAGTCCCACCTTCCCTCTTCGCAGCGGTACCTCCTCGCGTGCAAGTAGATGCCCAGCTCGTGCACGCCCGGATCGCTGTACAGCGGAGTGTCGCAGATGCTGCATGTCTCGCCCGTCATCTTCTCTGCCTTCCTCTTGTTATATGCATCGACCATCTCGTCGTGATATGCCACTGCGTCTGCAATTTCTTCCTTGCCCATGCGCGAGAGGCGAGTCATGATGTCATCATCGTTCTCTTCTTCCGAGTGGCCTCTGCCGAGAGACGGACCAAAGACACGCTGGTTGGCATAGATGGGGTCGTTCGAGATGGGATGGCCCAGGAACTGGAGGTGGACACGGAGCTGATGCGTGCGGCCGGTTATGGGGAAGCAGCGCACGATGGAGTAGCCGCGCATCTTCTTCCACTCCATGCCCTCGTTGCTTTGGCCATGGTCGTGTACAGGCTCGTCCTTGTCGTCTTTGGGAGGATAGTATGCAAGTCGCTTGAAGACCGTCTTTGCCTCCTTTCCGTTTGCACGCACGCGGTTCAGCCCCAGTTTCGGACTGATCTGGAGGATAGGCTTCTCGCACACGATCTCGCCCTCGGGAAACTCGCCCACGACGCGGGTGATGTACTCCTTCTTGACGGTTCTCCCGCGGATCTGGGCGCTCATGTCATCGGCGGCCTGCCTGTGCTTTCCTATGAACATGATGCCGCTGGTGAGTCTGTCCAGGCGATTGCAAGGCAAGGGGTTCCAGCTATAGCCCCGGTCGGCCCGCATGATCTCGATGACAGAGTTGAAGTTGTAGCGGCCGGCGGGATGCACGGGCACGCCTGCTGGCTTGTCGATGACAATCAGGTCGTTGTCCTCGTGCACGATGCCGATGGGCTTTGCGCTGCAGGGGGGCTCGTGGCGGTGCAGCGTGTGTGATATGATGTCCCCGTTCCTCACGAGGGTCGCGGTCGAGGGCACCGGCTTGCCGTTCAGCACCACCCTCCCCTCGACGATGGCCTTCTCGTAGTACTCGGTCGGCCGGTCCCTGAACTCGCTCGCGAAGATGTCGAGGATCTCGCGGTCGCGCCATCGCTGCTTGCAGTACGTGTTGTACGTGTAGTGGTAGGGCGTGACCTTGCGCAGGTTGTCCTCGAGGTAGTATGGCGGCGGCCACGGATCGCAGGGCGTGATGGCCACGGCCGGCGGCTCCGTCCACGGGAACTTGTCCTCGGGCATGGGCGGGTACTTGTCGCGCGGCAGCGAGGGAACGAGGGCCAGGACGGGCTTTGCGGGCGCGGGCAGTCGCCCTTTGCGGGCGAGAAAGGCGAGGATGCGGGGTGAGGGCGCCACGGTGCAGGCGGGGCGGGGGGCGGTGGTGGTTGACTTTTTTTCTGCGCGCCCCAACGCGTCGAGCCAGCCCTGCCTGTGGGCCCACGAGGTCCATCACCACTCCACCAACCCCACCATCTACGCCCTGTGAGTACATGGTACTCTGCTCTGTTCTTTAATGTAGGGCTTCCGGAATTGTTCACAAGACGCACTCAGCTTGGTTCTATACCTGTTCTGCCATGGCAAGCCACTCCATGCCCCGAGCCATGTCGTGCACTCCCGCCGCAGCTACCGGTACTTCGATACTGCAGGGAAAGGGTGCAGATGGTGGCAGGGACTTCGTTCAAAGACGTAAAGACATGTCCCAACAAGCAACGACAAACAAGAGGAGGCCCTTCCGACCATCTCAAACCATGCCGTTGAGAGCCACTCGCTAGAACATACAGTAGTCGCGCTCAGTCCAAAGGTCCAGATCCTCCGAGCTCATCGACGCCTCCTCTTGCCCTGCAGCCTAGCTGGATTTGGCTTCTTCCAAGTCTCGCACTATTCTAATGAGGAGCTTACATGACTACGACATACCGAGCTCCCAACACACATCATCTCATCAATCTGCATTGCTCTGATATGAGTCCCACGTCTGAAACTTGCCAGCCATGACCAATCAGTGACTCCATACTTGAGTCCTTCCTCGGGATGTTTAGTACTCACGCAGCCACCTTTAGCCACGGTGTATCGTTGCTCATTGATGATTCGAAGAAAAATACCTCGCGAACACTCCTCGGTTGCAGAGACAATCATGTCGTCTAATACATGCAAGTCTCTGACCAGCTCGTCAATCTGCCCGCCACGTCTATACGACAGCTGGCCGTCTTAGATGCCACGAGTTACAGCACAGTCCCAGCGAGCTGAGCAGTAGAGCTTGAGCTGAAGCTTGTTCGTTTACTATCCAATAGTCATTTTGCGATTGCAAAGCTCAGCGCCGCCACCCTTCCGAATTGGTCCAATATAAGCTTTCTTCCAGTCTCCGACGCTACGCTTCGCTCCACTTCGTTCGGAGTACCCCGCCATCTAGGCTGGGGCTTTCTCTTCGTATCTCTGTAACTGGGGCTGATCATGTATGCCAATAATAGACTACATCCTGCCCTATGCTCGCTTCACAACCGGTCTCTTCTCAACGTAACACCACTTGAGACCATGTGGTTTCACTGTCGACCTATGGGAGTAATGCTCCTATCTGGACATCTAATTCAAAAGCTTTCTCATTTTGACCAGGTAAGCTGCTAATTTATAACGCGGAGTATTTGGCAGCTCAACCCGAAGAGAGCTCCCGAACCGTTTTCCTGAGAAGTTTTGGCTTGTGCATGAAGGACCCTTCCGGAATCGACACTATTCCGCCTCTGGGCACTCAATAGATCGAGAGTCCACGCTATACTTTTCGAATTGCTGCTCACCAATAGACTAGCATCTCGTCGGTGCAATCCTTTCGCCAAGCGCACCAACGCCATTGAGACTCGCATCGGCATAGGCCTCCACGGCGAGGTATACGCCGTATTTCTAAATCGTGTTTCTGTGGCTTGCAACAAGCTTCACGCTCAAAGCTTGTGGCTGATATGGGAAGGGAAGTGGTCGTTCAGCTTCGTATCCGGTCTCTTCTCGTAGAGCGAGCCATGGAGGTATAAGATAGACTGTTGTCCAACTTAGGATCTTGCCGTTCGGCTTTCTCCAACCCTCAGACTGTCTGAGAGTGCCTAAGATCGGCTTCTTCTAGCCCATACAAGCCCCGAACAGCTGGTCTCTGTCCCTCAATATCAAGCCTTATTCAGTTGCCAAGATGCTGTTCACTTCCATCCTCCTCTTCGCTTCTACCGTTACAGCCTTGTCTTTTCCCGACCTCTTGGATTTGACTAAGCTGTTCCCCCGTAAGAATGGGGACAGCGGTAAATGCCCTGCCGTCTGGACGGATGTCTCCAAGGAGTTGACCCAGAAGTTCTTAACTAGAGGCCAATGTAATCCGGATGCCCGAGCTGCAATTCGTCTAGTCTTCCATGATTGCGGAGGTTAGTGTATCTACCCTTGCCACGGAGAAAGACACTAAAAAACCCCAGCTTGGAACAAAGCCCAAGGCGCTAAAGGAGGTTGTGACGGCAGCCTCGTGCTCAATTCTGAAGAAGGTAGCCGTTCAGAGAATAATGGTCTCCAAAAAATCGCCGCCGACGTCAAGGCCCTGGCCACCAAGTACAACGTCAGTGTTGCCGACATGGTCGGTAAGTCACTTGCATTCATCCCTCGTTCGTGTGTCCTGTGTCCAGACTAACAATTTCTAGTCTTCGCCGGAAATCACGCCGTTGTAACCTGCCCAGGAGGGCCTCGAGTGCAGACGTGGATCGGTCGCACATCCAGCAGCACCGCTGCACCGCAAGGTCTCCTCCCCGACGTCAACGCTCCAGCGGCTTCCCTCTCCCAGCTCTTTATCGACAAGGGATTTGATGACAGGGACCTCGCTGCCCTCCTCGGTGCACACACTACCTCCAATCAGTTCAACTTCGACCTCAACAATCAGGGTGCGTCGCAGGATTCTACGCCAGGTGTGTGGGACGTCAAGTACTACTCCGAGACTCTGAACCCTCCTGCAGGCGTTGTCGTCTTTCCTTCTGACAGTAAGCTGGCCAACTATGCCGGTGTTGGAAAGGAGTTCAAGGGCTTCATCAACAACGCCGGTAAGTGGAGCGGCAAATTCGCGGACGCCATGGCGAAGATGGTTTTGTTTGGCAGTGCGAGTACGAGCGGTATGTCCGATTGCACGAATGCGTTACCGAAGAGCACGAATGCAAAGAGGGATCTCAAGGCGGTGAATCCGTTCAAGCCTAGGGATTGAAGTGCGCGTGTGTCGCTGCGATAATGGTTTCCAGTAGACCTTAATTAGTTTTTCAAAAGGTCTTGACGAGCTTATGAAGGGCAATGCGCCTATAGATATGATTTTTACGATATCAATGACATTTGTATAATCCACCTGCTACGATGTCCTTTTTGGTACCTCGCGATGACTGTCTTTCCTCTTCCACATACAGCCTGCCTCAAGACGCACGCAGGACGCCATCCCACCGGCCCATGACCTTCACGCTAACACGGATGCAGCTCGACCGGGGTACCGTGTGAGGTCGTTCTTTAGCCGGCGAACATGCAATCTAAATCCAAACACTTACCTCACCTAACTTCAAGCTCTTATGCCGATGCCTAATATTCGACAAGCCAAGCAGCAATATAGCAGCGTAATACCGACAATGGCCGGAGAGGCGAAACGTGGCTTTGGTGCAGACGGGCTCTGCACGGCCTTCATAATGGCAAACATTCGTCACCATGCATCGTCATAGCATCCCACATTCCACTTCCCCATTGTCCCTCCAGCATGAAGCTGCGTGCCCTTCCATCCACCCGCAAGCACCTTGCTCTCCTTTCCCTCCTCGCAACACAAATCACAGCAAGCCCCCTAGAACCCGAGGAAATCGGCAGCAGTCTCCAGATCCAAGATGGCCTTGTAAACCGCCCGCCTAGCACATGTCCAGTTGTGCAGGATGGGTCAACTACTAGTACGTTTCCCTGGACACACGCGCCTACCTGTCTGCCTCTCATACTGCGGTCTTCCTCGCACTCCGGGAAACATGGCACATTCTGCGTGTACACGAATTCTGCCTTTGGAAACGGCCGTGGGATATCTGTTGTCACGAGTTTGGAAACGGCTGCGGAGCTGTCGAATGAAGTGTGGGAGGCTGGGGTTGGGAGGGAAAGAGAGCGGCGGCGGCAGTGGGAAGCGAAGGAGACCGAGGGAAAGGGTATTGGGCTGTTTGCTGAGAAGTTGATCGAAGCGGGTGATACGATGATTTTGGAGGGTCCGGTGTTGGTGGTTAGTAGAGAGGTTCTGAGCAGTGTGAGCCACTCGCGGAGAAGAACTCTTCTCGAGAAGGCTGTGGAGCAGCTACCTGAGAGAACGAAGGAGATGTTTTTGGGGTTGAGTCGGAGAGGTGGAGAGAGTGAGATCGAGGATATCATCAATGTCAATGCAGTGAGGGCGAAGGTCTGGGACGGCACTTCGCATCTGCTGGTGATACCCGAGGCGGCGGTAAGTAGCCCTCTTCCTATCAGAATCCAGCCTACAAGCAGCCACAGGACGTCCTAACAGTAAATAGAGGATCAACCACGCATGTCGCCCAAACGCATACTACCGTTTCGACGACTACACGCTGAACTTCAACGTCTTCGCGCTAAGAGACATTCAGCCCAGCGAAGAAATCACATTCAGCTACGGGTTCTCCACCGAGCCCCATGAAGCCCGCACAAAAGCACTCGAATCCACATGGGGCTTCAAATGCACCTGTCCGCTCTGCAGCTCTTCCCCCGCCAACCTTTCCCACTCCGACACCCGCCTGGCTGACATCGCAGGCATAAAGTCGTCGCTGCCGACCTCCCTTGCGGATATCCCACAGTACATTGCTTTGCTTCCGCGACTGATTTCCCTTCTTGAAGAAGAGGGCTTGTTGGCAGAACTACCCATGTTTGAGGAGATTCTGGCGTATGCATGGAGTGCAGTGAAGGAGGAGGGGAGGGCGAGAGCCTGGGCAAAGAGGGCTGAGATACATTGGGGCATCATCGCTGGTAGGGAAAGCTGGGAGGCGAGGAGGTGCGCGGAGCTTGTCGGGAATGTCAAAGGGCATTATACGTGGGGTACTTGGGAGGGTGACATTTGGGAGGGGGTGGGGAAGGGACATCCGTGGGATGATCACGGGGACCATGACCATGAGCATAGTGATTAAAACTAGGAAGGGCATGGGGACAGGTTAGTACATCACTCAAGGGTCCAATTGTATGCGAGGGCCAGGTTTCAAGGGCATAGGCTGTTTCATGCTGTTTGGCGTTGGTTGAGAGGCATCGTACATCCGTTAATCTTTACGTTCATGGCATATGTAGCTCGCTTCGCAAGACATTCAGCCATGTAAAAGCAAGAGATAAAGATATAGCTGTCCAATACTATTTACAAGTCTCGGGCTATGTATGCCACGCCATGGTATCAATAAGGCCGAAAACGCCGTTGACAGTACCCGGAGCACCGCGAATGCCACGATGCAATGCAATCATCACTCGTTTCCAAATCATCACGCCAGGAAGATTACCTCGCTCCACCCTTCGCCTCTGACCCTGAACCAACGTACACTAATTGTGCCTTTTGTAGGAGAATCCTATTCCTCCCTCACTCGACCATACCCACGACTTAGTATGCGATTGATCTCGTCACCCTCCATTTCCGCACCGATAGTACCCCTGCCTTCTACTCCCGTCTCCCCAGGTCCTCTGTCGCGATTTCGTAGCATCTCTCTCACTTGCTCCTCTCTCCGTTCTTCCTCCTTCTTTTTCAAATGATCGACTACTTTCCTAACCGCATCCTCTTTCCTCTTCTCCTCGTTCGTGGAGCGATCCCATCCCATTTGCAGTTCGTCTGCGGCAGCTTCCTCGAAGCGCCGCTTGACGTCAGGGTCCTTCTCGAGCGCTTGGAAAACGTCTTCGTCTGTGGTGAAGAAGGCTGCCCGCAAGCTGCTCACTCCAAACTCAAACACGTGCACGCTAGCGAGGATGAGGATGAGGGTAAGCCACCATGTGAAGCTGCGTCCGAAAGATGTAAAAAATGCGTCGCGAACGAAGTAGATGGGAGTACCGATCGGGTACGCGGCGGCCAGGATGATGTTCCAGAGGAACCAGCCGCCGATGGAAATCACGAGCGCGGCTAAGTTTGTGGTGGTCTTCGAATGGGTTTCAATGAACCTACGGTGGTTTTGTTAGTCGACTGTTTCGGGAAGGATTGGAGTAGACAGAATAGGACATACTGCATCTTCATGTTGATCAAGACAACGCAAGCTGTGAATGTGATGCTGCCGAGCGCGAAAATCGAGTTATCTTCGGTAAAGAGTGCTTGCCCGTAAAGACCCAGCATGCAAAAATAGATGACCATTGCTTCAGCACTTGCCATAAACATCCAACCAAGGTAGACCTTGAAGTTGAATCCGCCATTGCGCTGGCCCTTTGTGTAGAGCTCTGGTACGGCGAGGAGCGTGGAGGCGGAAAGGTCCTTTTCGAAGATACCCATGAAGATGACTGCGAGCGAGGTGAAAAGCGTGTTAAAGGTAGTGAGGGACCATGACTCGTAAAGCGACGTGCCAGTGTAGCCTACAGAGCGTTGGTAGAGGGCTTGCGTTAGGTAAAACAGCTGTTTTTGTTATTAGCAATGTTCCGTATCAAAAAGAAGGAGGATAAATGGACATACCATTTCTTTCCAAAATGTGCCGACGGTGTACTTGCACGTTCGGAGGTAATTCCACCTGCCATGTACAAGCAGCAACTTGGTCAGGAACCTGAACTGCGCGATCGAGTAATCGCTAGTTCGGGCGGCTTGTAAACCTTCCTTTCCAGTAATCCCAACACCCACGTGCGCCTCCTGTATCATAGCAATATCGTTTGCACCATCGCCAATGGCAAGAGTTATACTCTTTTTGACGCGTTTGCGGATGTTCTTCACAAGACTAGCTTTCTGGGACGGAGATGCGCGGCAACAAATCACCGAGTTCGCCAGGATAGCCAAGTCGTAAAAGAGGAGTTTCAGTGGCTCCACTTCGCTGATCTGAGCAAGCGTCTGCCCATCAATAACTACGACGGAATGAGGTACTGTTCCGCCATTGATGGCCAATACTGCAGCACCCATGCTCTGCTCGACTTCCCCTGTCTCGTGGTCCAAGACCGTAACTGTAGAATAGTCCTTGATCAAGCGACAAGAATATCCGATATTGATGGCAGTCTCTCGCTTGTCGCCCGTCAACATCCACATCTTGATGTTCGCTCTGCGGAGTTTGTCGATAGCTTCTGGGACGCCCTTTTGCAGTTTATCCTCTATGGCAGTTGCCGCGCAAAGCTCGAGGTCCTGTTCGATCATATCACCGGATTCTTCGATTAACCTTGCACGGTCAACAAGACTTGTTGTCGCGTCTAGATGGGCCTTCTTCCAGGTTGCATATTCGTCTTCCTCGAGGAAACGATAACCGTAGAGGAGAGTGCGCAAGCCCTCAGTGGCAAAATCGTTTACGTGCTGGAGACACCGTTCAATGACGGCTGATTCGTCAGCTGCAACGTTCTCATCCACCATCCCATCCATTTCCTCCATTTGCAGCGAGCTTCTAGCTTCAGAAAAAGCTAAGGACATTCGACCGAGACCGACTGAAGACTGGCGTGGGGTTTGCATAGGCGAGTTTTCATCGATAGATTCTATCTCGTAGTGATCATTCTCCCGTTCGCGCAGCCATTGGTCCACATCACGCACGGGTTGGAAGGAACTCCTGCCGGTATTGGACCGACCTATACCACCAAGACTGGGGCGTCCTAAAGACGATCTCCCCATGGTGAGGCTGGCACGAGCATTCTGCGAGAAACTTTTGCGGCCGCCAACGCTGCTTTTACGTTCCAGTTGTTCGCTCATGCGCGCGATCGCATGCTGTGCTTCTAAACTCTTACGTTTGCTTGCGCGTCTCTCGATATCGACCATCTTTTTGTTTGCAAGAGTAGCCAGCTTGAGGCGTTGCATGACTATTGAGTCTGCACCTTTACACAATACGCATACCCTGCGATCGGGGAAGCGGACAATGATTGACATCCGTTTCCGCTTGCTGGAAAACTCGATCACGTCAAGGATTTCGTAAACTTCCATGACCGGCTCATTATCTGATCCTGCGGGCATGATCTTGAGAGTGATAGTGTGTACATCGCGGTTGATGAGAAGGAAGCCCATGTCCTGTGCAGCCTGTACAAGCGCAAGCTCATCGGGAGATGAAGCCATGAACTGGGTCTTCCCATCTTCCTGCACTTCCGGAAGACAAGTGTGGCAGAGAGCAAGTGATAAAAGAAACATGCGAGCCTTTTTTGAAAACGGAGTATGCGGTCGGCGCTGGATATAACGCAACATATCTCGAGTGCGTAGCTCGCGCTGTGATTTGGTAGGCCTTGCTGACGATTTCCATTGTGCCCCCTGGAGCTCCTCAGTCGTGCTTTCAATTGGATTCTCTGCTTCTACGATAGGTGTCGGAGGTTCAAGAGGCGATTGTATGTCCTTCACTGACCGCATGCTCTTTCTGATTGGTTGCTTCCCCTTCTTTCTTTTCTTGTGAATCAGTTTTGTCTTCTGTGTCTCCTGCAAGTCTGTATCATGCAGCCATGCAGCTCCAGCTACGCTCAGCTTGCGGAACTTCATGGAGTTGTCTGTAAGGGTTCCAGTCTTGTCTGAGAAGATGTAGCTGATCTGTCCTAGCTCCTCGTTGATAGTGGACGTGCGCGGCTCGCAGGGCGTGTCTGACACCGGGTCATACATGTCAATATCAATATGAAGAAAATACATCTGGAAGACTTTGACGATCTCCAGACTAACGTACAAGGATAGTGGAATCATAGTATTGAACATGATGACGAAAGCCGTAAAACTCGGGAAAAAGGCCACGGACTGACCGGCAAGATAGAAAGCATCGTCCTCTTTGCTCCGCCATATCCTGTAAGCGACGGTATTGAAGATGGAAAGGAGAATGACGAAAACCACGATGATGATGACGATACGGTTGACCAGAGTTTGTAGTGCCGGGGCCTTGATACGAGGGTTCTTGATCGCGTTCATTCGAATGCGACATTCTTCGCCTGAGTAGATCACCATGCCCACAGCATCTGGAGTATTGCGCAAAATACTACCGCGAAAGATTATCTCATTGAGAGTAAGGGGAGCCGTTTTGCCGTCCACTGTCACCCTGCCTTCGAAGCTGTACAGATCTTGGTTCGGGTCTTCCACTACAAAATGAGCGTCACAGTTGAGAATATCCGCCTGTTGGTTTATGGTTCTAGTCATCGAAGCTGTCGTTTGTTTGCTCTTGAGGTTCGTCTCTCCATCTAAAGCCATAGTCTCCACAAAGGCGACATTGTTATCTCCGCTTGTGTGTAATAGAGCCAAATCAGCCGGTGCAGCGTCATTGCGTTCCAATTTGACAATGTCTCCCACGTTGAGATCCTGCCACTTGACGGTTTCCCAGTTCATTTGTTCGGTTGATGTAGAGCTCCGGTCCAAATCATCTATGCAGCCACCTGTTGCTCCATGGGTACGGAGAACTTGGGCCTCTCGGTTGTTCTCTGCCTTATCGAGCCGATATCGTCTCAAGTCGTCATATCCCTCCTTGGCTATGGCAATGGTGACAAAAACTAAAAGAGGAGCAATGGTTGTATAAGTTCCTGTAGTACTCAGGCCAGGTATCATCTGAAGAATACTAATACACAGAAAATAGAAGTTCGCAAGCTT
The DNA here is from genome assembly GCA_019828545.1 of Paracamarosporium sp. OC-R06-R3. Taxonomy (NCBI): domain Eukaryota; kingdom Fungi; phylum Ascomycota; class Dothideomycetes; order Pleosporales; family Didymosphaeriaceae; genus Paracamarosporium; species Paracamarosporium sp. OC-R06-R3. Next base: position 282,635 of record JACVRA010000170.1, on the reverse strand, counting down.
TGAGAACTGGGCGATCAATTGACGTGGTACAAAGTTCCAAGCAGAATAGCGAGTCGAGCGGATCCAGTTGGTTATATAAGGCTGATTCGTTCGTTCATCAGTCAGAGGTTCCTTCCGGGAGGGATCCAGATCAATATGACGTCCGTCCTTGCTGGGCGGTATATCTTTGATCCGGAAAATAAACTTCTTCGCCTGGATGCCGAGCGCTTTGGCTTGTCGTACATATCCCGATCCCCTCTCTTTGTTTTGCAGCCATGTGTCATAGTTCGGAAGTGCGATGGGCCCCTTCCCCAGTTTTGCCTTGGACGGGTATGATGATGGCGCCTCTGCAAAATCGATACGAGTGGGGGAAATTGTGATGGTCACATCCTCATTTTTTCCTGCGTCATGCGTATTGCCCAACCCTTCCGCTTGGCTAGAACCGATCCCTCCTGTTGATGATCCTGAGGTCTCTTCTAGCTCGATGGACGACCCGGGGGACTGAGCGTAGTCTTGAACGTTCCTCCTAAAAAGTGCGCTGCGTAGCGAGTATCCGCGGTTCCGGCTCGTCGGTGATAGTGGCGATCGCGTACTGCGCGGTGACAGAGGTGATATACCGGACGGTGAACGGGTAGCGCCCGGTTCAGGAGCAGATGAGTCCTCCGCACCTATCTCGCGCGTGTTGATTGTGAGATCCGGCGTGCCAGGACGACCCTTGGGACCCGTCGCCTTCCCCACGCGGGTGTCCTCGTCAATTGCAGAAGTGGCCGTCGCGGGCCTCGATCGTTGCGCCGGGGCATGGCGTTCGACGTCGGTGGAGAAGCGGACTCGCGGGGCGTTGTCGGTCGAGAGTCGCGATATGGAAGGTCTCGAAAAGCCTTCCAAGGCCGAAGACTGGGAGGTGGGCACATCGGCATTGGTCGCTGAGTGTTGCGGCGCGTCGCGATGGGCGGAGGATGCCGGCGCATCAGCAGCTGCTGACACACTCAAGCCCTCATCGCCGTCGTGGTGGGAGGTGGAGCGTCTGCGGATCCCCTCACTCGGGCTATCGTCGTCGGCAGGGGCCATGGTAGAGAATCATTCGGAGGAAAAGTTCTGAGAGAGCTGCTGTGAAGGCTGGCCGCCGAGGGCTTGTCGGCTGGGCGCGTCAACTATTACGCGGCGGAGGCGGAGTACTGGATGCGGAACATGGCAACGGCCTCACCGAGTCCTCCAGGAGCGATAGCGAAGAGCCGCGAGGTTGGCTTGAAGCCAGAATTCGCACCGCAACGGGCCACCTTCCGCCCGCTCGCACATGATGCAAACTACTTTGCACCCCTGTTTCCACGCGAGCCTATTTTTGACATGCCTCCTCCTCTGACGTAGCCAAGCCCACCTCCCCCAACCCTTCTCCTCCAATTCATCAGCTCATGTCGCTCCCGCACGTGCTGTCTTGCTTCTTCTGTCCCGACTGGGGAGGCTGTGACACTCAGCATCACCGAGCTGCACCCGCCCACGATCCTCCGGAAGGCCTTAATATCGCTGTCAATGCGCATGACCGGACAATTCAATCTCACCCATCATATCCACGAGCTTAATGAACGATGCAAATCAACCTCGATAAATTACCAATGCTAAGCTATGCCATGCAGAGAATGAATGCAGCTGACAAAAAACGCCGTCCCATGAATACTAGCAATCATCTCGCGCCTCCAAGGTAAGCCACTCTGCAAGTAGTGAATAGACAATATTGCCAAATCTGCGCGTCGAAGATTATTCTCCGTTTGCGAATCAAACAAAAAAAAGAGAATGCGCGCCTAGAGACACCGGGGCAGAAAGGAATAGCGGCCGGCCACATTACCATCACCCAAATAGGGTACTACATTGCAAGCTTCACTACTTGACTAAGCAGAAAAGCCCGTCTTCTTCTTCTTCTTCTTCTTCTTCTTCTTCTTCTTCTTCCTCTTCCTCTTCCTTGTCCTCTTCTTCTTCCTCCGTCGCTAGCAATATCCCCTGGAAATGTGGTATAACGAGCTCCAGCAACGGAGGGTGCGATTCACCAGTGCCCGTCTGCCTTTTATGTCAAACCCAGAAACCACGCAAACCACACTCCAACTCCCGCATAGATTTCCTTTCCAAAAGCCTCTGGCAGTCTGCATTCTGCAATATAAAAGGGGATGGTATCCGAGTCGTGACGCTTCATTAAGTATGAATATGGAATGCGAATTCTCGAGAATATGAGGCCGAGCGCCGTGCAATATGCGGTTAGATAAACAGGTGCGTCCAATGATGATGTTCGAAAAGCAATTAACGTCCGCCCGCCTAGTTCGCTGCTACGCACCAGTGTCGGTGATAGACCCATGCGCTCTTCTGGCATTCTTTGCTGCAGTACTTTGTGCGTCGGCAGCGGCGGCACTTGGCAAACTGCCGTGTGTACTCTTCCCACTTGCCACACTGGTAGTACGCGCATTGACGGATGCCTCCTCGCGAATCGTCTTTCCTGCAAAGGTTGCGCATAACAACACTAGCCCAGTACTGCATGTCGGACGTATGGTGTCGCACGGTGAATTTTTCCACAAGCGGGAAAATATTGAAGTCATCTGGCAATTCGTACTCTTCCAACTCTTCCTCATCTTCTGCCATTGGTGCAGGGCTCCCCGTCTCACCATCGAGTAGTTGCAGGTCACTGCCAATCTTGAGTTTAGGAACCAAGTGCGATTTCTGGAAGTAGGAGCGCAGGTTGCAGTATTTCGAGACGTATGCTAGCAACTGCAGCGACATCAAAACGTCTTCATCTCGCGGCATGGCAGCCAATGCGCCAGCTGTAGCTGTGCGGTCTTGGTTATAACGTGGGTACCATGGTGGAGGAGGATTGGTGTTGACAACGTTGATTGCAGGTTGGACCGGAGAGAAGCCTCCAATGGGAGCGGTCGTCTGCGCTGTGGGGTTTATCAAGCTTCCGTCCAACGCAGGGCGGTGAGTGATGTTGAAGGTCTCGTGGTTTTCGTCTGTAGCGTCCGAAGGTGCTGCAATAGGCACTGGTGTAGCTCCTGCATCTAACATCTCGGCGTTGTCGACAATGTCTGACATATTAATATCGTTGCTTTGAATGCCAACTATCGGCTCGTTCACAGCGGTACCAGCCGTTGTGGTTGCCTCTGCGGCAATATCGTCTTGCTGTGCATCGAGGTCAGACTCTCCAGACATGGACAGCTGGTGTCGGATGGAGGGGCGGCGGCGAGCACGTCCGGCGGCGGCGCGAGGGCTGCCCTGTCGCGCTTGTGCGGCGCCTGGTGTTGTGGGAGACTCGGGTTGGGAAGTGATCTCCCCTTGCAACGCGGGGAGCATGGAGGGCAGTCGATCTGCGTCTCGCACGGGCCTCAACGTAAAGGTCTCGGTTGTCTCCATAGTCGGAAGAGCAGACACTAGCGGCTGACCAATGTTGCGTGTGTTCGTGCCAACAGCGCCAAATAGTTGCCCTCTGTTCTCGTGGCTTCGGTGGTGATGGTGGTGCGGCGGACGTCCACGAGTGAACGAGGTTCGTTCAGGCGGTGAGCTCAAAGAAAATGCTGGGGTAGGAGTAATGTCGCCATTCTGTGACTCGAGCGGCGCCTGGTTGTGGTTGAAGGCCTGGGGTATCTCAATGGGAGGGGGCACGGCACGTCGTGTACGTTCAGCTCTGTGTCCTGAGCTAGACGCAAGCTCGCCAGATCGCGATGAATGGTGACGGCTCGCGGTGCCAAGACGAGCGTTCCTTCGCAGCTCTGCCTCAGCTCGCTCTCTGCACTTGTCCACGACCTTGATGTAGTTGTCGAGAATGGTGGCAATGACAGGCACCATGTCGGCCTCGACCACACGTGTCCTGACATTCTCTGAGCCACGTACGCCAATGTTGAAGATGCATTGGAATGCCAGGTTCCACTTCCACATGTCCATCATGTCCTTGCTCCTTCCCTCTTTGAGGATGCATATCAGCCGCTCGATGCCGCCATCGACGGTGAGGATGTCGCGTATCCGCGCCGAGGATGTGGTGAGGTATGCAAGGTGGTTGAGAGAGTTGATGAGCGGAAGGGTCGAGGTGCAGTCGAGGGCACGACGATCGTACAAGGCGGTGGTGATGTTGACAGAGGCCTTGTTCGCGTTTGGGATGGAGAAGTTGACTTCACGCATGGTTGCGGGTTGGGGCTGTCGGCGGCTCAGGCGATGGGATGGGAGAGGAAGGGACGGGGCAGAGCGACGACAACGGTCGGCTGATGCGTGGGCGGATGGGCCCACAGGCAGTCGGACTGGTTGAAGCAGGCGTGGGATCGGCGCGGGGCCTTGAAAGGGGTGTCGGAATGGCTGGTCGCGGGAGATGAGGTGTTTGCTATGCGTTAGGGCGCAGGGCACGGCAGGAGCAATGCAGCACGCTCGAGTCGTCGGACGGGCGCGTCCAGGGCGTGTGGGCAGCGCGCAGGGCGGCGGCGGAGGGCTCGCACGGGGCGAGAGCGGGGTGGGGAGGGCTTGGGCTATGTATGTCGTGGATGAAGCTGCTTGGGATGGATGGAGAGGAGAGTGGGTGGGTGGAGTGGAGGTGGCGGTTAGCTGGGTCTGGTCTGGGCTGGGCAGTGAGGAAGCTAATTTCTGCGGAAACACCCTCAGACCACCCACGCAGCCAGCAGGCCACGCTGATGTCCGGCGAGCAGGCGAGCAGACAAGACAGACGCGTCGCCAGCACCGTCGACGGACAGGCGCCGTGCCCTGGGCGTGTGGTGCTCGCAATGGGCCCTCGCCGTCGCCTGGAGCGCGTCTGCGCTGCGGCCTTGGGCATTAGCAACTGCGCAGCTCCTCGCCGCTGACAAAGAAATCATCGTGGCGCCTCTGAAACCCTGTCGCGCCGATCCGGACTTGACTCGAACGAATTCGCAACCTGCCACTGGAGGTGCAGACAGACATGTGCATAGCCGAGCATGGCGTCGGGAGCGAATCCACTCCCACGACCGGCCCGTCTTCTGTCCTCGAACTGCTCGCTGGCTAAATTTGGCATGGATGCACCGCATGGCCCTCGATTGGCTGCGCGCGGAGCCCACCATGGCTGCTACCGAATACGGCCGTCAGACTTCTGCAGCCCATTTCCTCCCGCAGCCATTGTCGGGGCCTCCAGCTGAACTTTTGGCTCGCCCTGCCTCATGGCCGTTCCTCCTTTCTGCCTCTGTGTCGCTCCTTCCGCCGTCTGTGTCGCTCCTTCCACCTTTTGTGTCGCTCCTTCCCCTTGACTACCGACCTTCTTTCCGCGCTCGCAGCTGCCCCAACACAACCAACCCTCCACGCTACATGGCTGGACGTCTGGCGACCCATCGCCGCCCGCACTGACTCAGGACACGCTTCCCATCAGCGGTCTGTCTGCGAGCCCCTGATCCATTGCCACCATTGCCGCCATTGCCATACCTGCGCCGCAAATCATGGCGACCCCGACAGAATCAGACACCAATCCGAAAGTGCTCGACTTCGCAGCGGCAGCGGCACACTCGCCTCCAGGCGCGCGTCGCCCTCGCTTCAGCGATGCCTCAGCGACCGAAACCATGCCGCACCTTGCTGTCGACACCAATGTCGAGACGCAAAGTCGCGGACGAAGCTCCAGTCAAATCTCCGCAACAGCTGCTCGTGCCGACGGCAACAGCGTCCTTTCGCCCACCCTGTCTGTCGATTCTACCCTGCGACGACGGCCCACGCGTTCAAACACCGTCCGACACTATCAAAGCCCCCACCACGCCGGACGCCGCGCATGGGAACAGCCAGGCGCAGAACCAGGTGTTGACACCAAAAAGGAGCCGGAAGATAACTACAGCAATCTGAAAGCCGAGTGCGACATCACGGTGGTGGATTTCTCCGACGAGGGCTACAACTGCGTCGAGCTGGACAATGATACCTTGGAGAGTTTTTTGCGAGACAAACCAAAAGACGCAGCCCAATGCCGCTGGATCAATGTCAATGGTCTAAGCTTCGATGTCATTCGGACCTTGGGAAATGCTCATTTGCTGCATAGGCTGGCGATTGAAGATCTGATGAATACACGAGGGCGAACCAAGGTGGATTGGTATTCGGATCAAGCCTTCTGTGAGTTACAATTGGTCAGAGGGTGTACCAGATAACCGGATGCACTCATGAACGGATTGTATACTGTGTTAACCCAGGGTGTGCAATATGCAGGCCGGTCGTAGAGCTACTCATGCAGCGCTCGGCGAAAAGTACACCCTGGGGCAGCACGATGGGATCCCTTCACGAACGATTGCGTTGGGTTCTGATTCACCCGCAATCCCTCTGAAGTCGACATGGCTAATGGTGTGCAGTGCTTTTAACTCTCTCGAAACTAGTTCGTCTGCCAGATGATGATTCCGACAGTGATTCCGAGGACGATCACTATCCCCATCCACAATCCGGGAGAAAGCCATCTCTCGTCGATAAATTGAGAGGGGTATTTGGATCGCAAAGCGACGATAGACCCACCTACAACGGCGGGTCGTGGCGCCAGGAGGACCAGGAAAAGGGCTACCACATGGACAGTCCTCCCAGCTACCGTATGAAAGGCCAACATGCCACACAGATCCGGACACTTCAACGATATCGAGGAGGCCCAAATCTGGACAGGACCATCTACATGGAGCAGCACTCCTCTCTGGCTAGCCGAAAGCTTGCCGTCAGCGTCGAGCAAGTCAGCATCTTTTTATGCAAGGACAACACCGTGATATCTTTCTTCGAGCATAGCGCGCCCGAAATCGAAGAGCCCATCGTCAAACGTCTCAGCACCGAAGACACAGTCCTACGCCGCAGTGCAGACGGCAGCATGATTTGCCAAGCCATCATCGATGCCATCATCGATCTGGCCATTCCAGTCGTAGCTGCCTATGAGGACGCAATGGGTGAATTGGAACTCGATGTTCTTCGCGACCCAGATCTTGGTCACTCGCAGCAGCTTTATATTCTAACTTCAGAGATTGCCATTCTGCGCAACACCATTCAGCCCATCGTTTCCCTCATCAACGCCCTCCGAGATCACAAATCTGATCCTGCCTTCTCCGTTAGCACCTTCAGCGTGCCTACACGCAAGACTATATCTTCGATTACGATTTCGCCCCTTACGCACACGTACCTTGGCGATGTTGAAGACCATTGCATCATGATCACAGCTTCGCTCGACCAGATGCGCCGCGCAGCAGACAACCTAATTGACCTCATTTTCAACATGATGGGTGCCTACCAAAACGAATCCATGAAGATTCTTACCGCTGTCACCATCTTCTTTCTCCCACTTACCTTCTTGGTTGGATACTTCGGTCAAAATTTTGACCAGTTTCCTGCTATTAAAAAGAGCGACGGATTTTTTTGGATAATTGCAGTACCCGTCATGGTAGCCACCATGTTGATTCTACTGAGTCAGCGGATTTGGCGACAAATTAAGAAGTGGAGGACTGGATTTGACTTGCGTGAGGCGAAGAGAAAGAACGGGCCATTAATAGAGATGCGAAAGGGGGTCCAGAACGGGATAGGGATCGCTATGGGACTTCAGAAGGAGAACAGGAAGGACGGAAAGAAGCACAAATACCGCAGCAAGAGCGAATTGAGGAAGAGGCAAACCATGTACACGCGGGGTAATATTGGATCATTCTGAAGAGTGGCAAGTGTTGAAGAGGAAGATGTACCGCTAGGGAAAAGTATATGGGCACTGTCGGTCCTCGTATTACCTGTCCTGGTGTGGTATCTGTTCTCAGGCTTTTCTTTGTGTGTGTTGCTTTACCTAGACATCTGGTGATTTTCTCATGTTGAATTACCTATCGAGATACCCTACATAGTAGATTTAGACTCAGCTTCTCGAGCACCTGTCTGAGAGGCAACAAATAGAGAAACCCTACAATATACGTGTTTTGTCCTTTACGCTTTAGCATTTGTTACATATCAGGAGATCACCGCGCTACAAGCTCCTTCGTACTTGACGAACCTGCACGGCCGCCAAGGCAAAGATGGATGATCTTAATGGGGGAATGTCGCGTGATGCTACTTTCGGCATATGGGTTCTGTGAACCCTGCATCTAACACTCCCTCCCTTGCACCAATATTCGACTCATCGAAGAATCCAATTTCGAGATACCCCAAGGCTTTTTCGATGATGTGAAGAATTGAATGCATGTAATAAGGCAAGAAACGTCCGTCTCCTACGCTCAGCACGATACGTATTGTTACGGGTAGTCACGGGTCAGTCGCATTAGATTCCCGCGCTGGAGATGGGCATCCACAATAAGAACGCGACTTTGAAGACAATCCGTTATGCAAATGACGATTTCTTAGAAGCCTTTCACGGTATGAGTATTGAAGGACCCATCTGGGCAACGCTCAAACCCGCTCCTGCCTGTTTTACGATGGCTCTCTACCTACCTTCACGTAACATCAGCGCATTACCCAAACACCCAAGTCATGTTATTCCAGATCGGTAGAATGGACATATCCCAACATGCGACAGTTGCAGCTGACGTTCAGCTCAACTGCAAAATTCATCCAATAGTGATGTCCTTGCTGAATTTGCAGTTACATGACACTTCCGGTCAGTTAACCCCTGCTCGGCTCACTTTTCGCCCCCAAAACAAGGCTGAAGAACGCAGCCATAAAGTTGTCAAGTTCCGCACGCCTTCTTGCTTTCGGGGTCTTCATTGCCATGGACCATTTTCATGGGCACCTCAGCGGCAAGTGATTATTGGACTTCTCCGCTCAGATCTGAGATAGCCCAGTGCAGTCAGCTACAGCATCTTACACCCCCACCTAGTTGAAGTGAACGCAGCTACATCAAGATGGACGTTGCAAAGTCAGCCGAAGCTCCCAACTTCGAGCGCATGTACTGGGATAAAGCAAAAAAGAACTTCAAGCAGGGAAGGAAAGATAAGGACGACGAAAAGAAACTGGATGAGTTTTTAAAAGAGCGTTCAACGCCACAAGAAGCCAGGGAATTGTGCAAATCCACCCAAAAGGCAGCTGGCGATGAGTACTCACCTTCGCTCGGCGGCATTCTGGAGAAAATTGACATCGCGATGTCAGTTGGAGATTTGGCCATCAAGAGCGCGCCTGAATCCGTGGGCTTAGCATGGATGGGTATTAGATTGTGTCTGCACTCCTTGGCGGATGACTTTGCAACATTCAACATCTTTGGTCAGTCTTCAAATTTCCATAGATATTGAACTTAGGTTCTAACACTCTGCAGGGGCTGCTTGCTCTGATATCATTGGTATCATGATAAGCTGTGCTGTATTTGGAAGAATGTATGGCCCTTCCAGAGGCATCGAATCCTTCCAAGAAATCCATGCTCAAGTCACTGATCGAATCCCGCTCATATATACGGAAATCCTGGACTTCTCGTTTTCCGTTAAGAAGTACATGAGCCGAAGTAAACTTAGTAAGTACCTCATGTTCGGGATAGAATTCCTGTTATTGATATCCTATCGTTCAAAGGCTGACCATGTCTAGCTCGAATTGCCAAAGGTCTGGTCGCCCAGGCTTCGACAAAATTTGGAATGAAAATCAAAGCTATTAAGGACCACGACTTGACCATGGCAGAGTTTGCACGAAGGGCACACGAACAGCTTTCCGACTACTACTTACGCACTGGTCAAGAGACACAGCAGGAAATGCTTGGGTCTTTAGCTGACATTCAAAGCAAGCTCGATCTTTCTGCTCAAGTGAATTCGGAATACCAACAACAGATTCGCGTTCTGGTAGAGGAGCTGAGTAAAAGGAAAGAGCTAACACCTCAGGATGTGGCAATAAAGAACTTCGACGAGAACATGAAAGAATTGAATGCTACTAACGATCAAAAAGGTATCTACAACGCTAAGCTAGCCCGAAGATCTCCACCTCAGACTTGCACCTGGATCTTCGATAAAGAAGCATTCACAGCATGGTTTAACTCCGACAAAAGTGATATGCTGTGGGTATCTGGTGGTGGCGGATTTGGTAAAAGCATTCTAATGGCCGCGGTCGTCCAAGAACTTCAGGTGCGAAGCGCAGACAAGGGAGCTCTTGTGCAGTACTTCTTCTGCAACGCCGGTGACGACGCTACGAAAAGAACGGACCGAATCTTGAAGCACCTTCTGAGCCAAGTTTACCAGCTCGTCTCCCAACATCCTACTGAGACAATCGAGAAGTCGAATAAACTCATATCGAGTTATCTGAAAGGAAGCAAAAGTACAAAATCTAGTCAAAGCGAATCTAAGAAAGAGGATGTCACCTTTGGAGTTGCTTTTCGAGGAATCGTCGGTTTGCTTGGCAAACCTGCCTATATCATGGTGGATGCCTTGGACGAATGCACAGACCGTTCCAAGGGATTGATAACGTCTCTACGAGAACTCGTCGAAGAGCTACATCCAAATATCAAAGTAATTCTTTGTAGTCGACCCGATCCAGATATTGAGACCGATCTTGATAAGGTTCAGACAATCAAAGTAGAAGGCAACAACGGTCCTGATATCAGACTCAATGCTGAGACAGAACTCGCTAAGCTGCCTGGCTGGACGACAAATGAACGAGATGTTGCGACTAGTAGAATTGTTGATAAAGCTGGAAGCTACTTTCGGTACGTTGATCTTGCCATCGGCTTTCTAAAACAGCCGTGGCAAAGGCCGTTGAAGAAACATCTCGAACAATTGCCAGAAGGACTTCCAGCGTTTTACGAGCAGATCATCAAGAAAACCGACCCTGCATATCTAGATTTGCTCAAGACGTGTCTCACTTGGACAATTCTAGCCGACGGTAAAGTTCATGTCGCCGAGGTCATAGACGCTTACAGTCGGGTCTACGCAGTAGAAGATGAAGACGCACAGCAATACCATCAACAGACTTCAGAGCATAGACCTTACATATCTACTGAAATAGAGACGGGTTCTGACGAATTATTTGTCACCCAGATTCGGACTGCTGGATCCGCTCTGATCGAAGTGGACATCGAGTCGAGAGTTATTCAACTTAGACATAACACAGTTGCCGATCACTTTTTGAAGGCGCCTAAGCATCCAGTTGCAGAGGAACAAGAACATGACTCTCCATCTCATTGTGAGACATGTCGCAAAGCTGAGGAGTCTGCGTATAAATTTACCGTTGCCGAAAAACAAGGACACTTGTCCATTGCTACTACCATCTGTACGGTCCCAGCAAGAGGGAAGCGCTGCACGCTTGACTGACCGGTTTATAGTGAAACATCTCATGAACGACAACTTCCATCAGAAGTATCTAGTGCCTTTCGAACGGACGGTGCTGAAACGCACGTACGAAGACGACCCCGACGGGTACGAATTAGATGAACAAACCGAAAACAGCCAAACGACAGAGGAAAACGAACTGAACGCGACAGCAGGCGTGGATACGACTGCCGATCTTCCCAATGTTGATAGCTCGCCCTCTAAAGGAGGTGCAGATGTAGATCCCAACGACACTGACCAAGACCGGTCTGCATCCGTTGAGGGACCGACAACAGGGAGCGACATAACATCCGCTAACGACTCAGAAAGTAACAACGAGACCACATCGGTCAATCCGGATAGTGACGCTGCTTCAGATGCTGTGTCAGAAGTAGACAGTGACGACATACCAGATGAGCCAGAACATGCATACGAAGTTAATACAGACGACGATCACGCTCAACTCTACAGATACGAGGTCAACCATTGTGCTTATCACCTAAGGCAAGTAGAAGAGCTTTATACAACAGAGGATCGTACCAGCCCTGAGTGGAAGGAGTTTCAGACGTTGAGAGCGGCGTTCTTCCAAGATGACTCACCCTACTTCCGTAGCTGGGTGAACCTTCTGAACCAAGTTCGCTACGGGAACCTCAGCTGGATCGACGACATTCGCACCATCCGTCCGATACATGCGGCAGCTTCATATGGTCTGACGAGCTTGGTAGATGAACTTATCAAAAGTGGCGCTGATCTGACGCAACTCACTGATGAGGGTTACACTCCGCTAGATTTTGCAATCGAGTACTATAATGGAGCTAAAGTAGACCAGGAGGAGTGGTACAAGAACAGCTTCAACTTGTTCAAAGTTCTCCTGGAAGGTGGCGCCGATGCCAACGCCATTCCTGTTCGCCAAAAGGAAGCCCCTTTTTTCAGATTATTTTACTGCAACCCTAGCCTGGAAGTCGTCCAGTTATTTTTAGAATACGGAGGTGATCTCTCCAAACGTGAAAGCAGCTGGAAGTCGAGCATACTTCATGCCTTTTGCTCAACATGTGACAAGGCAGATGTGTTGAGAGAGTTACTCCGCCGCGGTGCCAATGTCGACGCAAAAGACCAAGTCAAAGTGACGCCGTTGCATTCTCTAATGCAACGACGCGATAGTGTTCCAGTAGAGCTCATCAATGTCTTGATTGAGGCGGGGGCTGACGTTAATGCTGAAGATGACTACTCTAAACGTAAGTGGCTGAGATTATCTGCTGCTACATCACTAACACCACTAGAACCACTACGGGAGCTTTGCATGTGCAGCGGCTCATCCGAAGCTGCGAGACTTCTGATAGAGGCCGGAGCCGATGTTTTTGATGAAGACCTCTCCCGTCTGACAGCCTTACATACCGCCGCCGAGAACGGGCACGCCGAAGTCGTGAGATTACTTATAGACAAAGGAGCAAAGATGGATGTGACAGACGACAGAGGATGTACACCTTTGTACAAAGCATGTGGGGCGAAATCAGACGAAGCGGCTCTCTTCATGATCCAGTACACCGGTGAGACCACCAACAAAAGTGCCAACAACGGTAAAACCCCACTCCGCAAGGCTGCTACAAGGGGCCACCAGAAGATTGTAGAGGCCATCTTCGAGAAATCCAACCGCGATATAGCTGTCCTCACCAGCAAGGATACGAAGGAACGCACACCTCTCCATGCCGCAGCGCAGAACGGACGAAAAGACGTTGTTGACTATCTGATTCGACAAGGCGTTCCCGCAATAGTCGAAGATAGAGATGGAAAGACGCCACTTCGAGCATGCTTTGACGGTTGGAGCGAAGTCAACTCCGGAGACTATGAGGCTGTTTGCGTGCTCCTCCTTGACGCTGCCAGAACAGTTGAACTTGGTACCGGTCTTCTGCATGTTGCAGCTGCCCGAGGCTCATTACGTGTTCTGAACAAACTCATGGATCAAGGCGCCGATCCACTAGCTCAAGACGAGCATGGCTGGACATCGATTCAGGTCGCTCAACATTTTCGAAAAGACGAAGCTGCGAAACTGCTCTCCACCAGACGAGCGGTCACTGGCTTCCGACCAAGCGAGCTCAAAAATACCTTACCAAAGCTCTTCCAACTCTCTGACGACAAGCTCGAGGTCAAGCTCGAGGTCACGCGTACTCCGAACGGTAATGACTTCACGTCCTTGTTTATGTTCCCCCACTAACCTGCTTGCAGGCATGGATTCAGCGGCTTCTATACTCGCGCAACATCCCATTCCTGCTGGGGCCTCAAGCTTCTACTTCGAAATGGAGGTCGATGCTTCATCGCGTAAAGACGACTCTACGAAAAAGCCGTACGTAACAACAATCCCTCTCTAGAAACAGCACTAACACGTGTACAGTGAGGTTGCCATAGGCTTGTGCGAAAACCCAGGTAAGCCTCCCCGAGGCTGGCTTCCAGGCTGGGGCTGGCCCAATATAGCCATTGGATGGGCGTGCCATGGCGATGACGGAGGTGCTTGGGCCCATCCAAATAGGCGGCTATCAACAATAACTCGGTACGGTCATGGGGATATAGTTGGTTGCGGGTTCGATGTCCACAAGGGCACGATGTTCTTCACCAAAAACGGCGAACTGATGGAAATCGAGAAGCCGACAAAACTCACACACTATGCATTCACCGACGTCACTGGACGTCTGTACCCAGTGGTTGGGACATCGGTATTCGGCGTCAAGCTCAAGGTCAACTTCGGGAACGATCTGGTGACCAAGCCATTTGTCTGGGAGCCGGGCAATGAGCTGGATAATGGAATTGCGCTGGTCAGCGAAAAAGAAGAGATTTTGGCACGGAGGCTCGTAAAGAGACGTACTGCTCGCGCTATCAGCGATCTGCAAGCCGTAGGTAGTGCTGGTGAGGGCGAGGATGCGACAGCGGGTGCTCAAGCTCCCCTAACTGATGTCTAAGCTTGCTCAATCAAGATGTCCTCGTTTTTGATTCACGTAGCTTTTGAAAATGGTGTCCTAAAGCTCGACATAAACGTTGTTTACCTTCCGCTAGTCTGGCTTGTACGCCAACCTCAGATATACCGTTCGCCTCAAGTATTTGAGATGTGAAAACACAAGAGAGCGTGACTTTGTGGCAGCGCGACTCTCCGGACGTCCTGCTGATGCGAGAGGAGGAGACACAGGTTCGCCTCTGACGTGCTCCTTCGTACAAGCAGTATACACTTCTTCCTTGTTTTTCATTGAATCGCCCAAGTGCTGTAATTCTCTTCGAGTAAACGGAATAAATTGGGGGGCTCCTGCAAGGAAAGCCATCGTCTTGGCAGCAATTGAAAAACGTTCCCTTTGTGCGTGGTGAGTACATGTACCCTCATGACGACCGACAAAAGCCACGAATAGTTCATACTGTGGATAGCATTACACTGCAACATCGGTGCGTTGAAAGGGTATTTTTTTCTATTCCAATCCAGTATTCTTCTAAATAGCAAAAGCCAGCTTCCCCTGACATAGATATCCGCTACATCAGATGTGGCATCGATGCGCTACGCTCTCTCCTGCCAGCTATCCCAACACGCCTCAACGCCTATCAATGCAGACTAAATAGCTAGACTTTGCAGTCGCCAACATTCACTGCTCGAAAACCCAGATGAAAGGCCTGAACGCTGCAAGGCATGATATTTTACTGGATCTGTTTGATCTTGCACTGCCATCCCGATGCCTTTTCGAGAAGAGGGAGACTGTATATATGTTAGTTTCGATTGTCATTAAGCAATGTAGTCAGTTAGAGCAAGACTTACCTGGCACCCAAGCACCAACCCAGCTCATTCCCTTTGATCTTCTTCGCAATCTTGACCTCTCTGTCAATCGGCATCTCGTACCCGGTATGTAGCAGGGCCAGCTGGAAGCTCAAATCCAAGCACCATTCTGGTCGATCCCTAAGCTCCTTCATCGCGCCCTCGACGCTCTGGAAAGCATCCCAGGTCTGCTCGCCGTGGCACACACGGTGAGTTAGGTCCTTGAGCTCGGAGAGAGAGAATGAGTCGGGCATGCCAAGCGGCTTGGTGCGGTCGTAGAAGTAGCTAAAGAGGAAGACGTCTTCGCGGGCGAAGGTCTTCTCAATGGAGGGCTGGTGCACGCCACGGAAAGCGCAGGGGGCGAGTTTGCATTCTGCTTCCTTCTCCAATGTCTTCTCAGCGAAACCCCGGCATTGAGCGGGAGCGCCAGAGGCGGGTCCGGTCATATTGACTGTGACAGTCGCTCCCAGAGCGTGGTCTTTAGGCAAGTTGACTTCGACCTTGCGGCTCATGCCTGGGGCGATGCAAGGATTGATTATGGGCTTCTTGAGCCATTCGCGGTCACCGCTCTCCTTGGTATCTTGGTAGATGGAGTCTACGATGGCGCTGTGCAAGTTGTTGCGTGCTTCCATAAGACCGTAGCCGAGGTAGGAGTGTTGGTAGAGAGTGAAGTCACGGCCACCGAAGCTGAGCTCGTATTTGTGATCGCCATCTGCGAGCTTACTGGGAAGACCGCCACTGGGGTCCTTGGGAAAGGTGGGCTCGAAGACAATCTGGGTAGAACCACCACCAAGATCGAGAACGGCAGCGGTGGGGTTTTTGGCGGGGCCGCCAATGTGACCAAGCAGGTAGTTGGTGGTGATCCAAGCGTAGACACCTTCTTGCTCACCGGGCATGACCTCTACGCCGCCCTTCTCTTCCGAAATGACCGGGAAGGGGTATTTCGTCTCCAGACGTCGGCGAACGGCTTTCAAAGTGTTGTTGCTCTTTTCTTCGCCGAGCTTGCGGAGACCAGCGGTGGCTTTCACAGCGATGGGCGAGCACGCACGGTAAGACTCTGGTACGCTTTCGAGCGCGTACTCCATCAGGACGTCCAAGCTTTGTGCGGCACCCTCTGCATCGTCGCCGTAAGATGAGAGCCCAGAACCGCCTTCCTTCTTCTCGGTCATCTTGAAGTATTCCTGCTCGAGTTCGGGCGTCGGGCCGCAGTTGTTGAACTTGTAGGCGTGGATTCGGGAGCCAGTGCTGCCCGCGTCGATCATGAGGGCATACTGGATGAGCGGCTTGTCCTTCGAGTAGGACCTTGTGCACGTTGCTGCTTCTGTGCCGGGGGCAGCAGTGTTGCCCTGGCCTTTCGAAAACGATTCTATGGCAGCCAGAAATTAGTTCACATCCCTTATTGCCTGCGGCATGCTACGTACCACCCGCTCTCGCCAGGCCGTCCCTCGGCGCGATGAAGTACAATATGAGCACCACAAAGGCGATGATGCCACCTGTCTTGAGGTACCGCGCCCGCTGCCCGCCGTTCATAGTCGCGGCCGTCTTGTAGTCGTTCATAGAGGTGGAGCGGTGTCGCGAGTGCCGATCGGGCTTCTCAAAGGGGTCGTCGTTGGGGTTGTTGCTGCGTGGCAGCGACACGGAGATACGGCGTCGGGGGCCCGAGAAGGAGAAGTAGGACCAGATGTCAGGACGGGACGGTCGCACGTCGACGCCGCTGGACATATGGGGGTAGAGTGGTCGTTTAGTGTAGGCGCATGCGACGTCTCCAATCGCTCTCGGGCGAACGCTGGAATATTAGTGGGGCCACACCGTGGAATGAAGCCCTAGCAGTCGACGCAATAAGAAAACGGGAATTTTCACAAAAGGTGCCTCCAATGGATATGAAATGACGCCCGGGGTCTATGAATGTACCCCTGCATTGCACATGCTGTGTGTTCTCTCCGAGACTTACGGCTTGGCGACATGCACTTGATCCCTACCACGAGATGATTGGTCAATGGGGGCAAGTGGACAACGACAAACTATAAAACCTGAAATTGAACACCTACATGAGTGCATTACATTCGTGCATATTGCATTTTCAACATGGCCAGATCCTCGTCAGTGGTTGTGCTCCATCTCTACGTGCTACAGCAAGGCGTGCCTTACGAACTCTCTCCAACTTACTTTCCTTCTTCTTGCATCACTGCCTTGCTACGACTGGCATTTCAATGCCCTGAGACTCCACATCTTCCTCGTTAGCGGATGATTCTTGATGCACATAATAGTTGATCCCATTAAACAAGTCGTCACCGTCCCTCCACTCCCGCCACGCCATCACCCAACGCTTTGGGTGCTTGGTACCCACCATGCCCACCATGCCATCGTCGGATTGAACAAAGTAGCGACTCGGCCACTCTTTATCGTACTCTTCAACACCCTCTGGTACGTGCTTGCGAGCACGCTTTGCTAAGCGCTTGATGCGTTCCGACCTGTAGCGGAACACCTCACCCATCAATTTATCCTGAAACGGCTCAGTAGAAGTCCGGAAGTCCCACGCGTAGACTATCTCCTTGGTCTGTATACGCTTGGGCTCATGCGTTATCGGTTTCAACTTCCGGTATTGGTACCACTCCAAATCCGACTTTCCTGATCCCTCATATGTGCCTTGGCTGAGACTCGCCTTAGTGATACGTTCCCACTGCGCATAGGCAAAGTCATGTTCTGCTTGCGATTTATATTCGGCAAATTTGGGCCCGGGTCTGAAGGCATCATCTGCCAGCTCATTTGCACAAGTACGCTGGATTTGGTCATTACCAACGAATATGTGCCATCCTGGGCAGTTCTTGTCGAGTCCGTCGCATTCGGCGTGACAATTGCAATATCCAGCATCCCCTATATACGATTTAAAATCACGTGGACAAGAATGTTTGCGTGTACATTTCCAGTGGTGGGCACAATCCTGGCGGCATTTTTGACAGCAGACGGGATTATCAAAAGGGAGGCCCTGGCAGTCATGAGGCTGGACCAAACAGGGACGTTGAACGTATTGCTCATATTTGCGATAGTCATCGATGGACAGAAAACGGGTCCAGTGAATGCCTATGGAATTGATGAGATCACAGTGCATGCTTTCGATATGCCCGAGGATGTTGCGGATCTTAGCTCGTGCCCTGCCTTTCTTGAAGTCATCGCTATTCTCGCCGTCCTTGTCGCTTCCGTTCCCCAATTCGTCAATAACGTAATCCCCAGAGCCATCGGTTTGAACACTCTCGAGATCATCCATATTGGCATCCGCAACACTGAGGGTTTCGATACTGCTGTGGTTCGAGCAAGTGAACAACAGTGTCACTTTATCGAACGGCTTTTGAAGGATTTTTCGTAACGGATTTTCGTCCCTCACAAGATTCAGACCGAGATTCAAGCAGTAACTCAAATAGAGAGGGCGATCGTCCTTGTTGTTCCAACTATATAAACGACCATAGCGCGGAAAATCTCGGGCCTTCAAGAACAGCACATCGATCTTGAGTACAACAGATCGGAGTACATCCCATCCGTTATGTGAAGGGATGTTCTTGTAAAAAGTGATAGGGCGCTCATACTCCACTTGGAAATCGGACATGAGATTATCCATCCAGAGCCTCAAACGCTTGCCGGCTGCCTCAGAGAGTTCTTTGTTCGCCCGCTTGCATGATAGGACAATACCATGGCAGTCACGTCCACAGTTTTCGGACGTAAGTGGGGGAAGCCATTCACATAGGTAGTCGTATATAATCAGTCGTATATCAGTGTTCAACTTAACGAAGAACGTACTTCCCAGTTGGGAGCCGTCGATTCCGACATCCTCTGGCAAGTTGTGTATATATGCACTTTTATTGTCGTTTGCATCGGTTTTCTTTAATATACGGTGCTGCGCCATGTTGGATACGCGTGCGTTGTTCTGATTTTGTACCGTTTGCATTGAGAGGTTGATGGGTGGGTGGAATGGTGCGTGAGAAACTTGTTCCGAGAGTCACTTAAGCAGGTTTATATTCTAGCCTTCTAGACGCAAGTACCCGGAGTTTAGTGAATGTTGCTCCTTGGCACGAGGCAGGAGCAAGCGCAGGAGCAAGCGCAGCACAAGGAAGTGGACACAGCGTAAATACCGAAAAACAAATCGCGCGATTCCCCAGATTGCACGCGGTGATCGATTTTCTTCGCCGAACCACACTTTTTGCGTGCCTTTCGGCTTTCCGATCGTTCCTCATACCTGCCTCACCTGCCGCACTAACGTTCGCCTGTACCACTACACCGTTTTCATATTAAGAATCGGATCTCTGCATATGCCGAACACTATCGCTATGGACCTATTAAGAGAGGAAGTTGAAACCAATAATCTTAACATAACATAGCTTTTTCCGTCCACCAGCGTCTAAAGGAGATGCTTTGAAACAATACCGTGTATAGTATACTGCTCATTCGTCATACCACAGCTCATCCTCACTCAAAGTCCTTTCATCGAAATCCTCATCAGAATCAATGTCCTCCCCATCATCAGTATAAAAGTATTCCCACTCATCATCGTCATCTTCCTCCTCAGCATCCTCCCCACCATCCACATTGACAATATCATAAGTCTCTTTTGGCTTCGCCACCTCTACAACCAAAGTTGTAGGCGTTTCCCTAGCTCTTGGTGCTGCAACAGGGTCCGAAGCCTCTTTTTCGTCCTCACCATCACCACTGTACACATCCTTCCCCAATTCTTCACTGATTTTCTTGATATGGCTCCAATCTGCACTATCCTCGCCCAAGCTCCATGCCATCACACCACCTAACTTGTGCTTCCTCACAATCTTGTCGAATTTCTCAGTGATGAACTCGGGCGTGTCCCATGTCCAGAACAAGTTGTTGGCAGTATCGAGGTAGTACTGGCCGCCTGCGTCTTTGTCCGCGATCCCGCCGGCTGCAGCAGACTGCCACGAACCGGCGATATCAGGGTCGGTACATCCGGTGCCAAAGGCGTGCTGACACGCACCATTGCAATGCTCCTTGCTCACGCCGCAGTTGCCGTACTGGCTGCAGCATGCTGACGCGCATTTGGTGCCCTTGTCGGGGCCGCACGTGCCGTCCTGGCTTATAGTCAAGCCGGAGACGTTAACAGGATCCATATGTGCGGGTTCAAAAGTCCAGGCTCCGGATGTGAGCGTGTCTTTGCCTGTGATTGGGTCTTCGGCGGCAATGATGGGGAGACCGAGAGCATATTCTGAGGAACCGGACGAGACGGTTTGGAAGTACTTCGCATAAAATGCGAAGCCAAGGTTCATCTTTGAGGGTGGAGCGCCGATGTCGAGATAGTTTTTGACAACATCGGCGGCGCCTTCGACGCTGGTGTGGTGCGCTGTTTTGGTGTCGCGGCGGTTCATAAGATCGTATGCCATGAGCTGGTGGTCTCAAGTCAGTTGTTTAGAACTAAGGAAACACACGGGAGAAAAAGAAGAGGAATGGAACAGTCATAGAGAGGTAGACTTACATTGATGTAGTCGACTGAGGGCCAGATGAGAGGGCCAGTCTCTTCAGTGTAGGCAATCATGTCGATCTTCTTCCCGGGAACGGCAATAGAGAGAAGCTTGTCTTTACCAATAGCTTTGCGGATAGCAGCAAGGACCTTAGGGAATGCCGCGATTTCGTAGGTCTTTGCTGAGTTGGGAGTCTCCTTGTAGTCCGCACCGTTGCCTCCAGGATACTCCCAATCGATATCTATGTCTCAGTCAGCACAGTATGCTTCCAAAATTCGATTCAAAGATGAGCCTACCCACGCCATCGGCACCGGTATTCGTCAGCAGACTCTCCAGATCAGTTGCAAACTTCTGAATGCTAGCATCGTCTTTCGCTGCCTGAGAGAATCCGATCGTATCACCCCATCCACCGATCGCAATCATGATCTTCGCGTTTGGATATTCGGATCGCCAAGTGGAGATAGGGATCTTAGGTTGGAAGGCAGCTGTGTTGTTGGCCATGGCAAAAGCGAGGAC
This sequence comes from Paracamarosporium sp. OC-R06-R3, assembly GCA_019828545.1. NCBI lineage: Eukaryota > Fungi > Ascomycota > Dothideomycetes > Pleosporales > Didymosphaeriaceae > Paracamarosporium > Paracamarosporium sp. OC-R06-R3. The sequence continues at coordinate 261,708 of JACVRA010000170.1, read as the reverse complement.
GACATGGTCAATAGCACCGCGGTCGGCAGCTCTCATGGGACGTGTGGGATGCCACCTAGCAGTATTTTCAGTTCATATAGCCGAGGGAGAGGAGATCCGAGACTTACTCGTCGGCATACATAACGAACCGCGCTTGTACAGCCGTGAGCAGCAATGCTCCAAGGGAGATGGAGATGAAATGCATGATTCAAGCGATCGAATGCACAATTCTCAGTTTGCTATTCGGATTATCACGTTGTTGGTTGTTCTCGTAGCCGTAGAAATAGTTGAAGTTGAACTAGTGTTGGTCATTCAAGCCAGAGCGCCGTTGGGATGGTGCCGCGGCGCGCTTCAAATCGCATTCCGGTGAAATGCAATGACCAAGTAAATCAGCCACTGCTTCTATTCCCGCAAAGGATTCGTTTGCGTGGCTGTTCGAAAAGGTATTCAGCGCGTCTCCGTGACCTCGCCCAAGGATTGAACAAAGCAAATAAGTAACAAACTATGTACCTTGGTTAAAAGGATTTGCTCGGTATTTTTGAAGAGCAAGCGGAGGTCCACACTCTCATCGATTTATATCGGTTCTGGGTTCATCGCCAGCAAGGGCCATAGGAGCCACTCGCAAACTTTCCACTGGCATCTCGGGGTCACCCGCCCAACAAGACGAAAAAGCGGACGTCGTCACTGCCTTGCGTTCCCAGAACGGGTGAAGCATGACTATTTAGGACCCACCTATGCATCTAGAAGCGGGACAGGAATGGAACACTGGGGTACATGCACATATTCCCGCGATCCCTGTTGCCGATATTTGAGGAGCGGTAAACCGCTGGCAGTTTCCAAAAGAGATGTTGATGATCCTTTCCCTCTTGTTGTACATTTAATGTTTGAGCTGAAAATTTGCTGCAAGCCGCCGTTTGTTGACAGATGTCATTCGCGTGTCATGTCTCTTTCCGCGACATGTGCACCGCCTCGCCGCATACCAGCCTCATACCGGTTGCCGGAGCGTACGTGGCTTTTGTCGCAGGGCATTCGGAATGTAAGGAGGGACAGGTGGAACTGTCGTTTCCAGGTACAGTCGCGGATACATATTACACCTTCATCTTCCAGAAGGGACGTGGACCGAGGAAGTGCTGTAGTGAAACAACTGTACGCATCGGTGTGGAGTTTGGGGATCTTGTTTCAAGCGCACTGCATATTGCAGTCAGGCGGTGCACATTCGGATCGCTCGCCGAAGGGTTTTTTTGGTACCGTGTAACAAAGGCTCGACCTGGATAAGGCTAGAGCAGCGCCACCAAGATCTTTTGAATGAGTTGATGGACCTTGCACAATGATGTTGATCGCCTTGGTGCATTCTCGGGTTACATGCGAAGCGCAAAGTGATGTAGTCTTGTACCCTATGTTGCGTTTGAGCCCTCTCTTCCAATTTTGATCTTAACTCATATGGAGCTTTCAAAAAACGTTATATGGATTTTGACCTGTACAAGGTTTCCAAGCCACAAGAAGTGTTCACCTGAGCATTGCTCCTCATATACAGCAACATCCGTGTTATACAGAGAACCTTCAGGGGCTGGCAAGATTAGCACACACAAATAGAGTAAACGAACCCGTCTACTTTCTTAATGAGTAGAATGTTCCAAGTCTGAAAATATTATAACGGAGTTCCGCACTGGACCAAGCTGCAGCAGAATAAGACTATGCAACTGAGTCAAGTCCGGTAAGGACATGCCTGCATTAGTCTGAAGTGCAGCCAAAGGATCCAGTGCACGGGTAGGAATGGTGTGAAGATCTCCCGAGAAATCCGGGCCCTAAAGATGGCTGTCGGGAATAGCGCCTATGCGATTTTACTAAAGTGATTCACACATCCGAGGCTGCTACGCTCTATGGCTCGTGTGGATCTTTGGTCGGAGTTCAAATTCTACGCTCAGCCCTACCCGAGAGGAGGTGCAAGCTTACGTAGTGGTCTGGTGTTAGGATAATGTAGGAAGAAATATTCGCTCGGTCGTGCGATATCGCTCTCTCGCAATCGGTGAAGCTGCTTGGCGTCCTTGTCACGACTCGCGTTTTGAGCCAAATATGGTCACGATCGGTACCAACTCGACGATTCTGATGTCAGCTGGAGGATGGCGGCAGGCGCGGTGCAAGACTTGCGATCTCGATAGTGTTGAGACAAACGGAGGAGTTGAGTATGCGCACGCATCGCATGAGGTAACGCTTCTCCTAACGTGAAGTCGATAATAGAAACCTTGAAGGCTGTGTCGACCGCTTTGGGACCGCTTATCCTAAATATGAGGGGCATATGGGGTTTTACTCGCAAACGCTACCTATTTCGACTCAATATCGTTGTCGTTAGGCCAGCTTCTATGCACTGCTGGCAGCCTTACGCAACGTGCGCTGCTGCGATGCCGTTGGAGACGAGGGGTCAAACAAGCATGCGAAAGAGCTGATCTTAACCCGTCGAAGCAAGCGCGCGTCATGCACGCCAAGCGATTGAACGAACGGTCCAATGAACGTATGCTTATGTTGCCACCGCGGGCCTAAGCCTATGTTGAGTCTATACTGGAACGGTGCAGTAGTTCAGGGCGTAAGTTAAAATCACGTCTTTCCCAATGGTCCGCTCGTTCATACAGGAGTTTCACAGAGCAGAGCAGAGCAGAGCAGAGCAGCATACGAGATGACAAGAAAGACTCGTTCGACAGCGACTGTTGAGAACTCAAAGGCAGACGAAAAGGTCGAAAGCGAGGACAAATCTGAACAACCTGACAAACCTAAAAGAAAGAAGGAGCATATCCGCAAGAAGGTATGGAGGCCCAAGACAAAGACTGGATGTATAACCTGTAGGTGAGTTAGAAGCCTTTCCTAGTCAGTGGTATTATTAGCAAGAATTGTCACGGAGCATTTCTTTTCTCTGGATACCCGTTACCTCTTGAAGCTAGCATCTTGCTGGCGAGAGCATGCATGTCTGGTGCATGCACTTTTTGTCTTGGCCTTGGGCCATAATTATGGCCGTAGCGATGCTGAGGAAGACGTTGCCGTTCCCGTGTCCCCGGGTAGTCGATCGTACCTGGCAGATCTTGATGCGTCATCCCCGTCACATCGAACCTTAATTCAACCACAGTGCTGCAAATGTACATTATTGGAACACGTCTGATAAATTCACAGAATACGAAGAATCAAATGTGATGAAGCGAAACCAAGTTGTCAGCGGTGCACATCGACCGGTCGGAAGTGCGATGGTTACAAGATGTCAGCGCCCACGCATCCGTCGAACCCAGTTCTATACGCTCCTCCACAATTCCTCGTAAACCCTTCTCTTAGCCTAGATCTGAATTCGACAGCGGAGCAAGAAGCCTTTCATTTCTTCAAATATCAGACGGCGTACGAGGTAGGTTAACAGAACCCTTCTATCTCGTCTGTTGCTCACGGCTGCAGATGTCCGGATATTTCGATTCCGCTTTCTGGCAATTCGAAGTGCTGCAAGCATCGCATACTATCCCTGCAATCCGACATGCCGTTATCGCGATCGCAGCTCTACATCGCAAGTTCATCAGCGGCCGGATGCCTGTAGTCCCTGACGACATCTCGGACAAACAAATTGCGTTCGCTGTCGAGCAATCAAATCGCGCGATCCAAGAATTAACGAAGTCGTCCTCGCAGAGAAGCATATCTGATATGATGGATGTCATGACTGCTTGCATCATGTTCTACTGTCTGTGCTGCTTCCAGGGTCACCAAGCGACCGCCCTGGAGCACTTGCATAGTGGCCTAAAGATCTTGCATCAGCTGGACCATGTCCTTGACGACCAAAGAGATGATCAGCAAATCCATCCTGTATCATTGAAGACGTTGCGAGCTATTTTTGTGACTATGGACGTACAGGCAAGAGGCGTCATGAGCAAGGATATGCTGGAGACCTGGACGAAACGACCGAAGCGAAATTTCGACAAACCTCCATCGCATTTTGTGACATTTTCTCAGGCACGGTATGCTTTCGAAGCTGTGTTCCACGAAATGATAGGATTCATGCAGACGCTTGACGTCGACCCACCGCCGCCAGGAACTAACGGTTCGGAATGGATTTACAGCGAGTACCAGCAGTTCCAAAGGCAATTTGATGCCTTGAGTATCTGTCTGGATCAATTTCTTGAACGCTTGTCGCACATTACGGCTCAAGAGGATCGAGATTCCATACTTGGCATCAAGCTGTTTCGTGAGCAGATACGAATTTACCTAAGGCTCTTTAAAGGGTTCGACCCAGTGAAGCGCACGCGCGAAATAGATTGGCGTGTGGAAGAACAGGACATGATGACCATGCTAGACCTGGCATGCGCACTTCTTAGGGCACCTCCGGACCTTAGTGTGCCTGCTGGAGCCCGACCTGATGATTACTATCCGAACCCTAGAGATCCGGAGTACGATGCAAAGACGCATATTCCAGCTCACTCCCGCCCAGTATTCTCATCAAACTCTGGCCTGTTATCTGCTTTGTGGCTAGTTGTCACGAAATCACAATCGTCTACTCTCCGTCGTCGGGCTATCGCACTTATGCTGGACTTTCCGCGCCGTGAAGGAATCTGGGATGGGGTTGTAGCAGGACGAGTTGCCTGGGAGATCCTTAGGCTGGAGGAGACGGCAGTAGATGGAGTACTTGGAGCGGATCAGGACCAACAGGCGGAGACGATTCCAGACCAAAACAAAGTGCGAGACTGCAGCATAAAATACATTGCCCCGAGGGTCATGGAAGTCGAGTTTCGGAGCTTGACACAGTGGGAGGCTGGACCTGGAGCGCGTGGAGTCAAGAAGGTACTTGCGTGGTGATGGGCCAGTCTGCCAAGGCAGCTTCAATTGCGTGCACCAACAGAAGAACAGATGTTTGGAAAGGATATCCCGGCACGCACAGGCTTTGGTGACGCGCGACAATGGCGGCCCAAACCATGGTTGGAGCCCATATTCGATAGCAAGTAACAGACGTCAGCGGACGTCAAATGCTCGATATGTTTCATGTGCTCGCCCGGTCCCTGTGGCATGGCATGGTGAGGATCGACCATCACGGTGGTTGCTGCACGTGATCTGCCGGATGCATAGGCGACGCGGCCGCCAGCCATGGCTTGCTTGGAGCAAAGCAGCCACATTCGGGCCGACCAATGGCAGCAATGGAGGAGGCTGGGAGCTCTGCGGCCAGCGGGTGGCAGGGGTGGGCTCAGCTGAGAAATGGCTCTCCGGTGCGATGCACTATCGCGGGCTGCATGAGGGAGCTCCAATTGCGAAGCACCACGAAGTGAGTGGCCCGTCCTGGGGTGGGTGAGACGGGCGCGCCAGAGGGAGCTCCCGGCGGCGCGAGTGGAGTCTGCTGGCCGTCTGCTGGCGATTGCGCGCGCGATGCGAGGCCATCGCCCTGCCAACGCGATCGCCGAGGTGCGCTGGAGGTGGGTGGAGCTTCACAAGCCGCCGCGGCTGGAGAAAGACGGGGCGGCAGCGCTGTTTGTTGTGCGCCGTGGTGAAAAGGGGAAGTCGCGACGGCGCTAGCGTGTGATAGCTGTCCCGGAGCGGCAAGGCGTTGTTTATGAACCCAACCTCGTCTTTTATGCACCCTATGAAACGCCGCAACCCACCGGGCCCCGGCCAGCTGACGGACAGTTGTTCTCCTCCTCCTGCACACGCATTCATCCCTCCTCCACTCACCCCACCAATTGCACCACCTTGCCTTGAATCGCGCCCCTTCACGCTGGCTTCCTAAGGCTCTCGCAGCTTCTTCGTTGCCGCTACCTAAGGAGCACCAAGTCGCTTCTTGTCCTTTCGGTCGAGGGGATTAGAAGTGACGCGACGACTCCGCCAACCTGGATTTTGAAGCCAGAGGTGAGACTGCCCACCACCAGAGGCAACCGCCCGCTGACAAGGCCAGTTCCGATCCCGTTCAGTGTCTTCCCGTCCAGCTACAAGAACGTCAGCAAGGACGCTGTAAAGGAATCGACAAAGGTCCAGGTAGAAGCAAAGGCAGAGCTACCACAGGCAGGACGGGAAGGTCACTCTGAACGTCAGGAATCCTTCTCAGTCCACGTCAATCAGCCTGCTGAACGACCCGTTGAGCGACCTGTTGAGCGCCGTGAAACCTACACCGAGGACGTACGAGTCTTTGAAGATCGCCAACGCCGCCCTCAGCCGCCCCAGCAGCACCGCGAGGAGGTTCACGTCCACGAGGAGCACCGCTACAGACAGCCCCAGCCAGTCCGCCGCACCGAGCGCGTAGAGGTTGACATCCACGAGCACCGCGACTCTCGCGACCGGTAAGTCACTTTTTCTTGTTTACCTCTCACCGCGTCCGTCCCAGCCGCCCCCGCCCCCTGATGCACTGGCCCGAAGCGAGCTCCTACCTAACCCAATCTGTTTTATTGTTGTCCGAGCGACACGCAGCGCCCCACTTTTCCGCTCTTTTCTCTTCCCTGCCCAAGCTGACCTTCTCCTTCCTCACTACAGCTACCCATCCCAACGACCCATCGTCGGGAGCCACATCCAATCTCAACACACTACCTACGACCGCGACTTCAACGCAGTCCAGGGTGCCCAGCCAGACTACGGTACCACCCAGGTTGACGTCTCCGAGCGTCAATTCCGCGAGCGCACCCGTCCCATCGTCGGTGGTTACGCTCAGGACAGCCACAACCTCAGCACCGAGCCCAGCTACGAGCAGGCTTCCGGTTACCGCAAGGAGTCCTTCACTGCCAAACACGACACCTACCCGTCTCGTCGGGAGGTTGACCCAGTTGACAGCCGCTACCCTCACCGCGAGGAGGTTCGAGTAGAGACTACTCGTTCCACTGTTGACGCCCCCAAGAAGTACAAGCGTGATATGGGATATTACGACGACGACGGCCAGTACCACTCTTTTCGTCACGGTATCTCCAAGGCAGCCCACAAGGTAGCTGATCACATCGCTCACCCCATTCACGGTTCCCGCCACCACCACTCCCACGACCACTCCTCCAAGGCTTCCCAGCACAAGGACATCCGCGAGGACATCGTTGTCAAGGAGAAGTACACCACCTCCGCTCCCGCTCCCGCCCCCGCTCCTACTCACTTCCGTGACACTCACGCTCCCGCCCCTGCTCCCTCCCGCGCTCCCGCTCCCGCTCCCGTCTCCACTTACCGTCCCTCTACCGGTCCTTCTGTCGTCTCTAGCAGCAAGACCGTCACCACCCGCAAGATGGCTCCTCCTAACACTATCACCATCCCCTGCCACCACATCCGCATCGGCGATCTCCTGATCCTTCAGGGCCGCCCCTGCCAGGTCATCCGCATCACCACCTCCTCCCAGACCGGCCAGCACCGCTACCTTGGTGTTGACCTCTTCACCAAGCAGCTCCATGAGGAGTCCAGCTTCATCTCCAACCCGGCTCCGTCCGTCGTTGTCCAGAACATGCTCGGCCCTGTCTTCAAGCAGTACCGTGTCCTTGACATCCGTGAGGATGGTCGTGTCGTCGCCATGACCGAGACTGGTGACGTCAAGCAGGGTCTCCCTATCCTTGACCAGAGCAACCTGCTCCACCGCCTCACCGAGTCCTTCGACAACGGCCGTGGCAGCGTTCGCATTCTGGTCATCAACGACGATGGTCTGGAGATGGCTGTTGACTACAAGGTCGTCCACGGTTCGCGGTTGTAGATGACTTCACTCTGTCAATGGTAAGCATACATACCACCTTATCATGTTGAACGTCTCAACTAATGTGTTTAGGTCACCTTCACGCCTTGTATTCGTGTCACGAAACGTTACGGAGCTGGAACCTAGTCGGCCTTGTCACATCAAATTGTGTTCATATATTCTCTTCGCTTCGGTCGCCTGACCGTGCTCACTGCCACCTCGCCGCTGGCTCTGCCGGCGTTCTTCGCTGGTGGCCGCGCGGAGGGTGCTGCCTTTTTGCATAGCAATTGGCGCAGGGATCTACGGCTCATGTGGTTGGAAAGGTGGAGTACATCTGTGGATAGTTAATGGAGTCTTTGCTTATACCTTGTTCCTCGATGTGTCCTTTATTCGTGTCTTTCGTGTTCCCCTGACTGACCCTAGCTTTCCCGCTAGTGTCTCGCACCCACTCTCGGTTCCTGATCTACCCCGCCTTCTCCATGCTATCTCCACATCTTCTAGCTTCCTCTCGGGTAGCCTTCGGAAGTATGCAGTGTGTTACAGTGTGCCATGTAAGCCGATAGTTGGAATCTATTCGATCAACCTGGAAACAGCACAGTCGGAAACTTGTGCTTTTGCCGTATACCTCATCTGTAACCCTCACGATGCCGCACTCAGAACACAACCCCTCTCCTACTGCCGAATGCTTTCCCGAGCTTCCATCCTTCTCACCCAACGTTCCCACCGCCCCACTCCTACGCGTCTCCTTAGACAGGCTCCTACGGAAGGATGCAGAAGAGCAAGAACGATGCTGGCGCGCTTGTTGCGAGCTGGGCTTCTTTTACCTCGATTTACGTATTGATGATGGTAGTGGGGAGGTGTTGCTGCGATATGTCGAGCAGTTGTTCAATGTAATGACTGACTTCTTTGAACTGCCAGTCGAAGAGAAGACAAGGTATGACTTTGCGGACCAGGGGAGTTACTTCGGGTACAAAGGCTATGGAAAGGGCATCGTAGATGGGAAGGGCACGAAGGATCGGAATGAATTCTACAATGTATGCTCGTCCAAAGCAAGGCCTGGCGTGGGGAGAGAATAGTCGTCCAGAGCTTACAACAGTTTAACAGATCTCCAAAGACGATATCCTCGGTCTGAGTGAACAACTTCCTTGTCCGACTATCTTGAACCAACACCGGCCGCTTTTCGAATCATACATTCGTTCCTCCCATGCACTCTGCATGCTCATCACTTCTCTCCTCACGTCTCGCCTCCCACTTAGCCCCGAAACTCGCGCATCCGGCGGACTGTCTTCTTTACATGCTCTGACCACCAATTCTGGCGACCAAATCCGCTTTGTAAAAGCACCGCCGCAACCACATTCTTCCGCAGCCGTCGCTCTCGGTGAGCACACAGACTTCGGCTCTGTAACCATCCTCTTCAATCGTCTCGGGGGCTTGCAGGTTCGCCTCCCACCTTCCATCGAACCAATCCCGCCCTCGTCTTCCGAGCCCTGTTCCGCAATAGAAAACGAACTCTGTCAGAACGGATGGACGTACGTGCGTCCCCTCCCAGGCCACTGTATCGTCAATCTCGGAGACGCGCTAGTCAAGTTCTCGGGAGGCCGGCTGAGGAGTAACATCCACCGTGTTGTGCCGCCGCCCGGGGAACAGGGGGCGTGCGAGAGGTATAGTCTTGTGTATTTTTGTAGGCCTGGAGATGGGGTTGTGTTGAGGAATTTGATTGAGGGGGAGGAGGATGAGGGGGAAGGTGTTAGTGCGAAGGAGTGGATATTAAGGAGGGCGTTGGGTAGGAGGAAAGCGGATGGGTGGAAGGAGAGTGCGGGGACGGAGACGGTGAGCATGAGGGCTGGGACGTAGTGTGCTGCGGATCGTGTAGTGCGATGATGCGAATATACATGAGAGATGTGTGGTTATATACTACAGATTGAACTCTACATATGTTGAACTTTTCGGTGTAATATCATCGCTATCAAATCGTAATTCTATATATTCCCTGTAGGACGACAATATCAAGAGTGGTTTAAGCCGTTACAAGTACACAAATATGATCAGAAAACACGTCCTTGCTTGCAATGCTACACAGCTGTACGATCTATCGAAATTAAATCCAGCCTTCATATCGTATTTTCTCGGATTGCCCTGAAATTTATCCTTCTCTAATGTAATCCCCTCTACTCATCTACACTGGTACTTTCTTGATCGTAAAATGGTATTATTGACATGACAGTACTCTGAATTCAGATTCAGTGGACGAGTGCATTCCCAAATCGTTATAGACACTGCTTCAATGATAAGGCGAAGTTACGCTAACAGGACCGTGTGAGAGGTCAACTCGAATGGACGTGATGTAGATTCCAGCAGATTTTGAAGAGTCTTACAAGCAGCGGTCATGTTTGAGCAAGTCTTGGATTTACCAACGGTTAGAAGGCAGATGCTTACGAAAAGGGCAGGAGTGCAGGGCAAAGGGCTACGCTTTTGCAAAGCAATTTCCTCGTCTGTGACTTTCATACATGTTCCTCAAACTCTATTGCGTCCTCATCATTGCCATGCCTTCTTTCATTATCATTCTCCTTACTTCACTCAGACTACACTGTCTTGTATAGTAATGTCACGTAGTTCCTCGTCCTAAAGCGCTAAGAAGCATGTTTACCATCTACTCCAGCGCTCTTTTGCTCCAGCAAATCTTCGTCATTTCCCCTCGCACACCTAGCCCTACAACGCCCTTCATCCGTTAGGCTTCCCGAATCATTATATTCACCCCTCCCTGTTCTTTCTTTATCCATTCCCCACATCCTGCTTCTGCCATCTCTCCTGACGTACAGATTCATGCCAACGTAGTGAACTTAGAGGCTACGTTGGGGAGTTGACAGTCCATGCAGATATTTCTTGTCACGACGGGGTACCTCTCAGCATCAAGACAACAACGTGCGTGGCAATATTATGATTCTTAGTACCCTGAGGTGTACATCTACTCTCTCTTTGGATGAATCTCTGAAAATTTTGTTCGCCATACAGCGGGCAAGCCTTCTCAGTATACAATTGAACACTCTTTTTATTCAAAGCCTGTACAATGCTTTGATCTGGGTTTAAACAAGTAATACAACATCCACCGAACCAACGCTTGCCGCGTTCGCTATACACTATACAAACCACTCCACCGACTCTAGAAATAGCACCAACGCACTAGCGGCCCCAGCCTGGGCCAACTCAACATCCAATATAGACACGCAGCTTAACTCAACTCGACTCGACTCGACTCAAAGAATTCCTGCCCGTCCGATGCATATTGCCAATTCCCTAACCCTTGACAGTCTGCTTCTTCGTCCGCTTCTTGACGTCTCTTTCCCTCTCCTTATCCAGATACTTCCTCTGTTCATCGGCCGTCATGCGGCCCAACTTGGCATCGCGCTGCTCCTTCTTCAGCTTGTCGCTTGCCAACTTGCGCTCCTCGGCCTTTTCGTCGTCGTCGAGCCTGCGGATCTTGGCGATCTGCTCCTCGCGCGTGGCTTTGATGCGGCGCAAAGCTTCGGGGCGGAAATGCGCTTTGCTGGCAAGGAAGTCGGGGAGGCGGATGAAGTACTGGAAGAGTGGAAGGGTAGAATCGTAGGGAGTGCCAGGAGACTTGAGCTTGAGGGAGAGGTTGACGCGCTTGCGGGGGACAGTGTCGTCGAGTCTAGTATCATTGTTAGTATGAACGACACGTCAATGGCAAATATGGGAGTGCATACTTCCTAGGCTGGTCCATTGGCTGGTCGGTAATGACCAGGGCCTCGAAATCGTCGCCGGCGTCGTTGATAGCTTTGATAAGCTCAGGGGTAAGAACCGTGTCGGTGACTTCAGCGCTCTCGCTCATGACGGTGACCCAGAGGGGAAGCTTCGCGTGGTCCTTGCTCGCGGTCAGGGAGAGATCGTACCGGTCCTCGCGAAGGCGCTTCATGAGGTCCTTGTGCACCACAGCGAAGACGAAGCCATCAAAAGTGCTGTTGGCCACTTTCTCTCCAGCACCTCTCGCGATGGCCGGAGCGATCTTTGCCTCCTGGCCGTCAAAGACGTACGCGGTTGCTTCCAAGCGCTCGACGGGGGCGGGCATGCTTTCGAAGAACAGGGAGATGAGGAGCTCGCCCAGGCGCATCAGAGGATTGAACCTCTTGGCCAGGGTCAACTTGAAGTCGACAAAGGCGACGTTCTGGCGCCCGGTAGCGTACGACGCGAACTCGTCGGGCTTCTTCTCGCGCAGCAGATCGGCCGGGTTGATGGCCCCCTGCTTCACGTCGTCGACGCCAGCCTGCGGACGCACATATCCGACCTGTGCGAACTCGTGCTGCAAGACCGGGGCGTGCGACTTGATCCAGTGGTTCGCCCTGGCGCGGTTGCGGCGGGTGCCCCAGAGATGGACGACGACGACGACGAAGATGAAGGGCAGGATGTAGAGCTCGAGCTTGAAGTCGTCGATGGTGGTGCGCTCCCACACGCGGTACCACGCCGTGTAGGGCGCCTGGCCGACGGCCGCAGTGGGCGCCGCGGACGCAGCGCCCGTCGTGGCAGCGAGCGAGGAGAGGGCGGGCGTGGGGTCTGGTGCGCCTGCATAGTCGGCGAAGTCTGCGAAGGTTAGCAGGCCTGTGTGTGCCAGAACCCAGGTCTGCGGGTCGCTGCGATATTAACGTGGAGCATACCGTCGTCGCCGCCAGAGTGCGGCTGGGCCACCTTCTGCTGGCCGCCAAAGAGCCCCTTGACGAAGTCGGCCATTGCGTCCAGTCAACACAATGGATTGTGGGGGATGGTGGAGAGGTAGGGAGCGTGCGGCGAGGCTGGAGAGCTCGGCTCGGCGCACTCTGACGTTTGGTACCGAGAGAGCTAAACCCGACCAGCGAACCCCGTTCAAAACGATGCATTTCTCGTCTACGTGCTCTGCCGTGTTTTTACGGCTAGTAAGATGCTCTTGCGCTGGCTGGGGGCACTTAGGGGCTCCTCCTCCGACCGGGGAGCAGTGGTACACATCACAGGTTGCGCAAATAGGGACCGAGTCACCCGGCGGAAACTAACATCACTGCGATACGACAAAGGGAATCTATGCCATTGGTTCAAGCTGTGCTGACTGTTTGTACATTGCGGCCGATAAACTACCCTCCCGTGCTGCCCTCGCCTAGACGCAGTTTCTGTTCATACGCTTAGTTCTTGCCGAACCACGTCTTGTGTCCCTGTGGAATAGGTGAGTGTGGTGAATTTGCAACATGGAATTGGCCGTCGTACGAAGACAAGGCGGCCCATCATGTACATGCTGGAGCCAATGCTGGTGTAGAGGATGGCCTTGTATGCGGGGATCATCCACCTGCCGCGGGACTGCGTCACAGTAGTCAGCGAAGACGGTTCTCCAGACACAGACAGCTGCTGCCGGCAGCGCAAGCCCGCCCACGCAGCCAAAGCCGGCGGTTCAGGTCATGCCACCCAGCCGTTGCCTGGGGCGCCACGCACCTTCTCCCACAGTCGCACGCCGTCATGCTTCTGGAACTCCCTCTGGTAGTGGGGGACACGGTTCTCGCGGTAGATCCAGCTGCAGGTCGTCAGTACCAAGCCTCGACTGGGAGCGGAGAGGGAGGCCCGCGCATCGGGCAGGCGCGCCGCGAGCGAAAAGTGCGGCGGAAGCTGCAGGAGCCACGTACCCTGCCATTTTGAAGAGCGGAGAGGTTTTGCGGGTGTGGTGCGGGGACAATGGGTCGGTGGTGGTGGTGTTGGACTGACGAGGTGCTGCATCGAACGACCCAAGCAGGCGCCAAGCCTTCTGCGCCTTAGTCAGCCGCTTTTTCGAGCTCATGCTTCGTCTGGGAGACCAAGTCGCCGTTGTTGCCAATGGCTTAATGCGCCCCTCCCGCTGCGCCGATTCATGCCACCGGCCTTGGACAGACTCCTCGCCAGCCCGTCTGCGTTGAGACTCCTCCGCACCATCGTCACCGCCCAAGCACCGCCGACGGCATGCGTCGCCTGCACCCGCCAGAGCCGCCACTACGCGTCCGGACCGCCCACCGAGGGGAGATGGAGGCGTTGGCGAGGAGAGGAGCTACGCCTCCACGCCGAAGAGAACCTTAAAGTGTTTGGGGCGAGAAGACACAGCCCAGACCGCATTGCAGATGCCAAGGAGTTGGTAGAGAGGCTGCAGGGACAGGAGAGGAGAAAGGGACTCGATGGCATCTATGAAGTATGGGCCTCCCGCACTCGGCTTGGGTTCGACTTGCCTACCGACACGACGCCAGAAGCCGACTTCTTGTGGGGTACATTCGTCAAGGACTCGCAAGTCGTCGCAGAGCTTCTCGACCACGCTGCAGACCTACGCAAGAGAACAGGCCAGGTCTATCCGCGGTTGTACGAACTGTGTATAGCTCACTGGCTTCCAAATGCTCGCCACTTCAGACGAGCACTCGCATACCATCGTTTCATGCGCCGCGAGCTAGGATTCGAGCAGTTACCGTTAAGACATCTAGCGCGAACAAATAAAGGACGCTTAACGGCAGACATGTACGATACGCTCTTGGAAATGTACAAGGAGAGCAACGAAACGAATCTATATGATGCCGTCGTCCCTGAATTGAGAGGTTCCATCGCCACGGCTCTGAGATGGCATGCAACATGCATTTCGAAAGGAGATTTACCTTCTCCCGAAATCGCGACATCTCCAATGGCACAAGCGTTCATAGCCCACAATATAACTTCATCCAACCCCGAAGTAAGAGTCAAGGCTGCTATTGCTGGACACTGGCGGGCCAACGAAGAAATGGACCAAGATCTATTGCGCCGTCTGCGCGGTCGGGATACTGCTCCTGTTCGCTTCGAAGACTCCTTTTGCGCCAGGATGTTCGCCACCAGGGCGATTCCGCCTGACTCCGTCATCCGAGGACTGGCTTTGGTTGGCGTCAACGAGATAGGGCCTCTGGCTGTACGTGCCATGGCGTCCAGGACAGACCCCATCTCTGATCTGCCTGAGAGATTCGAAGAGCTGAGAGTAGCAGGGATCGCACTGCAGGGCTGCGTCTTCTCTTTGGCACTGGAGAAGTTTGCGCAAGAAAAGCAACACTTTCTAGTGCGTAGCATGCTCGAGAGCGACCAGCACCCTGATGTCTACGATGACTTCCAACTCCAGACGAAACTACTTGACTACTACCTTGGGCAGCAGGATTGGGGTCAGGCTCACCGCACGCTGGCGATCCTTAGTCTATTCTATGCGAAACGCGCCAGGCAAGCCTGGAATTTACTACTTCAAGCCCAAACCAAGCGATGTGCACCAGACGACGTATTCCAAACGTTGCAGAGCATGGCTCAGCATCAGATCCCCGTTTCCTCGGTGGCAATAGAGAAACTAAGAACTGATATTCTCCGGCCTCGGCGGCGGGGGCGGCTGCCTGTGCGAAGGACATCAGAACACCTCAGAGGTTTCGATGATCTGCGGTTCGTCGCGCGCATGTATATGTTCATTCTTGAGAACAACATTGGGAAAATTTCTCCCTTTATGTGGCACGAAATACTACGGCGTTTTGGTATGACTGGCCGCATGCGTGAGCTCCGACGCCTTGTCCATTGGCTTTTCTGCTGGTATGCACCTCGAGGAAGTGTCCCGCTCAACAAGGTCCGAGAACCGGGATTTTTGGAACCTCTCACCGAGAAATTGCGACTCACAAATCCAACCCGAATAGGCGAATGGAAGCCATTGTCCACCATAGGCCAGACCCATAAGGACCATCCTCTGCGACAACTGTTCCCTGACCGATTCAAACAAGCACTCATCGTGTGGGGATTCAGAGCAGGGCTTCTTCCCAATGCAGTGACCGAGCAGTCCTTGCTCTCACATACAGCAAGCAAGAAGCATTTTCGTCTTCGTTTCCGTCGAAATGGCATCTTAAATCGTCTGGACTGGGACATTGGCCTCAAGACGCTTGTGGAGCTGCGCTATCTCTGCCTTTACGTCAATTCCAAGACAGTCATTAAGGCACTGCAGATGGTGTTCATTAATCTCTTTGGACGGGGCCGTTCTCGAAACAAACAGAACCGTATTATGCGGACTGTGAACACGATTACGTATCCGGAGTACGTCCGCCGCGTGAACGAGATCTGGGGTACGCCTCTGTTGCCTGAACCGAGGATGTACGGCAAGTCGAAATTGCATGCTCTTATGTGGCACCCTAGGTTCGACCGAGTCGTTCATAGGAGGGGGCATCTAAGACTGAGCGATATCCTCTCCAGAAACGACGGGGAAGCTAGGGAGCAGGGTCTAAAGATTACCTACGTGGAGACGCATGTACGCCAGCGTGGGGACGACTTCTTGGAGGAAAACATGGCTCAGTCCGAGGAGGAAGGTGTTCAGGGTGCACACAAAGCTGTTGGACCCGCTTCTACCGCTTCCGACGGATTACTTGCCACATTTGGAGCGCAAGACAGGGCCATCAACCCGAGCGCGAGGCTAGCATCGAGTAACCCCGCCTCGACCACGCCGAATTCAGAGACCACATTTGGTCTCGACAAGCTTATGGAAACAGTAGACAACATTCCAGAAGAGCGAAGGAGAAAAAGAAATCAACACTAACCGGCCTTGTATGTGTTACTTTTGTAGATCTTGTACCATACTCTGATAGCCAATACCTTAATACAACTTGTATAGTAGACTTAGTCATGATCCGTTCCATAACTCGTCCGATAAACCTTATTAACACTCTCTCTCGATATGTACTAGAAGCCCGAGATGGTTGTATTAACCTTTTTTCCCGTTCAAATGGGACCCGCTACCACCGTTCCGCGGGTTTGCCACAAGCAAAATCGAGTCACAAAATGTACTCGCCAGAGATTCCAAAAAAAAAAAAGCACAGTTCCCGATCCGGGGGCACGTCATTCGAGCGACTTCAAACTTGTCGTCTAACTTTTCCACCCGTATACAAACTCACCATAAAGAGTCCGTATGTCCCATTTCTAAGGTGCAAACCCCGGGGAATCCATGGAACGCTTAGTTAAGGTTGTGCGTGTGTGTACTCGTCCTGCTTTTCTCCACTGATTCATAACATTCTGTAGCTCGACCGTCATGTGGGGTTAAAACCACTTAACGAATTCCAATTCTGGAGAATCAAGGGGCCATTTGGAGTCACCCGCGCCTACCCGAGCGAGTGGGGAATCGCTGGGGAAGTGGCCATTGAAAGGGTCGACCTAAGTCGCGCAGCACATTTCAATCTCAAATTGCTTTCACGCATGTCCCTGCAAGTACTGACCGCCGAGGTACCGGTAAAAAATACTAGTATGCAGTCGAGAACCCCATGAACCACTCATGATCGGCATCGCGTATCTATAATATATTCGAGCCGCATTCCAGACGGGCGGTGCTTCCACAGGGGCTATCGACACCAATCGAGCGGCAGCGTTCCCCGTTAGCTCGTGCAGAATCTAGCGCCAAGTCTCCCGCCACCACTCGCACTTGTACAGGAGATGCCATCGTGGACACGCGAATTCAAGCCACTCATCTACTTCGAGAGAATCTAAGCATTGCTCTTACGAGGTTTTGGTTAGCTATACGCAGCCACCGAACAGGGTGGCTCGACGCCCTGGCATTCTAATCGAAAAGATAAGGGAGGAATGTTTTGTGATGTCCTCAGATGAGGTTGTTAGTATCCTTGGAAAGCATGGATGGGTTCTTGAAATAGGAATTTTCTTTCTACAAGACGCGGGATTGGTAGTGGGTGCGGACGAGATCAGACTTCGAGAGAACAAGTGCATTGAAATAGTCCGCACGGACAGCGGGTTCCTGGAAATTCATCTCACGAAAAGTGGAATACCTCTGCGGACGTAGACGAACGTGTTCTTCATTGGCTATGTTGGATCTTCTAGCTTCGTCACGACGATCAAAGGATCATCCGCGGGTGAACCGAGAAACCAGACATCGCGCCATCTACCCGTGTAAACAGACATGCCCAGCAAGCGAACATTCTATCGATCCAGGTGACAGGTAACTAGCGCTCAAGTGTCTCCGCTAGATCGTTTAGTAGCCCACCATCCATGCAGGAACACGGCGTATTGGGTAAGCCAGCCAAAATGCCACCGAGACCACACCGAACCCGAGTCTCGCTGCTGATTACGAGTGCCGCGGTCTTTAATGTTCTGCGGGCGCCGCCGTTTCGTCCCCCTCAACCGACAGACCCTATCCTCTTGAACGGGACGAGGAACTCCCCCTGACATGCGAGATATATGAACGCGACATACTCCAGAGCGACATATCAGGAACCATTGACATCACATCCGTCGACGATCTGCAGACGATCGGCACCTCTTGGATTTTTTTACAATTCGAAAGCGTCGTCATCCGTAATTTTTCCACACCCGACGCAACCTCAATCGCATCCCTAAAGCAACTTCGACTACCACGCCCTTGGATCCTACACCCTTTGCGCCAATTCCAATGCGCCAGGATCCAACATTGAGAATTTTTTACTTGACTTGCTGAACTTCAGTCACTCTTTATCAAATACCGCTATCTTAATTATCCATCTTTTATCGTTAATGGTAGACTGGTAGAGTCCCTCTTCTCAATCTTTACAGAACCATGTCGACTGTCGAGCCAGAATCCGGGATATGGTATGCCACATGTTGGCTGGTGCTCATAACCCGCCTTGTGTCCAGAAAGCTCCACAGTGGCTCCTGGCGAACCCTTAGTGCGGACGACTATCTGATTTGCGTCGCCATGGTAGGTTTTACTACTCATCGAAAAAGATGTCACATCACTGACCAGCACCGCAGGTCTCAATGACTGTCTTAATGGGTGCGATGCACCTGGTGGTTCGCAGTAGCAGTAACCTTATAGCCCCTGGGGAAGATGTCTCGAGGTTTTCGCAGAAAGAGATCAGCCAACGAATCTATGGATCCAAGCTGGTCCTCGTTGTCGAACAAATGCAATGCTGCACCATTTGGCTCGTAAAAGCGTGTCTGCTGTTGATGTACAAGCGTATGACGTGAGTCCCAACCCTCCCCTTGGACCTGGTACCAATACTGACCAGTCCTACAGAGCGCTTCTACCGCAGCATAAACTTGTACTATGGGTCGCTGGTTACACGGCTCTTGGATTTGTAAGACAAGAACTGAAGCATTCGGTTTCAACTGCCTTCTGACATTGCACTGCAGGTCATTATGGAAATCCTGTACCTCGGCGTCTGGTGCCGGCCGTTCTCGCAATATTGGGCTGTCCCACCTGACAATCCCCAGTGCTCTGCAGCAACAAACCACCTCATAACAAATGCGGTCCTTAACATATCCTCTGATCTCATGATCATAGCGATCCCTATGCCACTCCTTTTCAAGGTGAAGCTGCCTGTGAAGAAGAAAGTAGTCTTAATTGGCCTGTTCTTAGTTGGGACGTTCAACGTGAGTATCCTTCCTTGACTAAGTCAATTCCATTTGCTGATCGTATCAGATTGTCGCAGCTGTACTGAACAAATACTACTCTTTCACGCATCCTTTCGGGCTTGAATGGACAATGTGGTACTTGCGCGAGTCCTACACCGCCTTCCTCTGCGCGAACTTACCTCTCACGTACCCACTCGTCCAACGTATCTTCAAGCTCAAGAGCTGGTCGCACGTGTCTTACGACGGGCGCTATTTATCCGACTCGTTCCATCGTCGAACATGGATCTCGGGCGGGCGCTCACAGCGGAAATCCAAATACGGACTCAAGAGCGGTACAGGGCATGGAGGCATATCCAAGACCGTTAGCGTCAACGTGTCGAACGTCCGAGGCGCACCAGAATTGCAGAGGAGCGAAAGCGAAGAGAGGATATACGGGCCTCCAACATCGAGAATGTTGGAGCAGAAGACTTTTGATGGGACCGATTCGGACCAGAACCTTTGGGTTCCTGGTGCCCCGATCGAGTTGGGACCGATGAGCCCGTCGAGTTGCAAGGAAGGTAGTATGACTACAACCGGGAGCTTAAAAAGCTTAGACGAGGCGCATGTTAGAACTTAGATCAACTTACATATACTTAATTTTATAGATCTTATCACGTCACTCAACTGAAACGCAGACTCCATGCTATGTGAACCTTGTCCTACCTTGCAGCAGTGCAATTCAAACCTACAGCTTGCCGCTCAACGAATCTTTTGGGACTAAGCAACCCTTCAGAAAATCTGCGATGCCATCAACGTCGTCCAACGCCGTGACCTTAGAAACGTCTACCCGATGTTAGCCAGATAACTTGAAACCGACACTAGCTTGGTGTTCCTACATTGATCTGGTCTCACAATGACGATGGCCCCCACCTCTGGATCGACACCATATTTTTCATATGCGTGCCCATGTCCAGAGTTATAATGTTCGTCATCCACGTACACCTTGTGGAGATCTGTGTACAGGTTAGCACAGGGCTTTCGGTCACGCCACAGTCCAACTTCCCTCGTATTCTCCACGTGCCTGTCACAGGCCAGTAAAAATCCGGTATTTGTTCTTGCTGTGTTTCTAGGAACTTGCTTCTCAAGACCACGATCGGTTCAATGAGATGATCGATATCTGCGTTGAGGGGTGTAAAGGTGCGAACGAGAGATTCCAAGAAGTGTGCAAGCTATATTCATGAGTTTCTTATCGAGGAAGGTGTTGAATGGTACATTACCTTTTCCAGTCTCAAGCTGTGGTCTTTCTTGTTGATATCACCAGCAAAGACAACAACTCGCCACCGCCCATTGCTCTGCAGCACACGCTGCAACTGCATAGCCTTACAGTCACAGAACCGTATGACTTGGGCACTGGGGAACCGCATGCCGACGGGACAGTTCCTAGCCAACTCCTGTCTGCTGCTTTTCGCATCTGTCAACTCCGAGTCCTCATACTGCGCCGTAAAGCCGGCTGTATATCTCCCGCTCTTAACAAAATACTCCGCAAACTCGCCAGGTCGCTCCTCCTTTGATGAGAATTTCTTAGAGAAGACTCGATCGAAGGCGATCAAATCTGCAGCAGTCTTCGAGCGCTCTAGCACGTATGTACGTAATAGCGACTGCGGCGATAACCCTTGAAGAACTGAAGCCAACTTCCAGCCAAGATTGTACCCATCCTGCAGCGAGACATTCATGCCTTGTCCGGCTTTGGGTGAATGCGTATGACATGCGTCACCCGTTAGAAAGACGCGATCGTCCTTGTGGAAGTTGTTGGCTATGCGTTGGCCAATGCTGTATGCACTCCACCAGAAGGTGTCGGCAAAGTCCATTTGATATGGCGCGAAGATCCTCTTTGCGGTACTCTGTAGATCTTCTAGCTTGACGTCCTTTGCCTTTGAGCCGGGAGGTAGCTGGATGTAAAAGCGCACGAGCGAGCCACCTTCCCGCGGTATGATGAGTATATTACCAGACGATGAATGTAACGTGCACTTCCGACGGATATCAGGAAAGTTAGTCTGAGGGTATATGTCCATGACGCCCCATACTGTATCAGTAGTGTCCCCGATCATTTCGTAGCCTAGGCTTTTACGTATGATGCTGTGGGCTCCGTCACAACCCTACGCTGTCTCAGTGATCTATGCACCAGTAGGACGTTCATACTGCGAAAACTCACCAAGACATACTTTGCCAACCATACTTCCTCTTTTCCATCTTTTTCCGCTACAACCTTACAGCAATAGGATTGCGGGTCCCCTACCAGCCCCTCATCCACCTCCAGCCTTTTGATTTCCCAGCCATATTCAATCCTCTTCTCACCACCACAGAGCTCGTTCATCTTTCCCAACATTAGACCGTTCATCTTCGCCTGATTCAAAATAACATGGGGCATATGGCTAAGTCCGTTCTCCGTATCCATCGCTCTGCTTTTACGAGTAATTTTACCGTTCCCATCATCGCCCCAAAAACACACCTCGAGGATGTGGTATGCTTCGCGGAGGAGTTCTTCTGACAGGCCAAACGACTCGTATATTTCGACAGTCCGGCACTGCACACCGTCTGCTTGACCGATCTCCATCGGGCCTGCTCGTCGCTCAAGCATGGTGAAGGGAATACCATAGCGGGCGAGCCACGTCCCTGCGAAGATACCGGCGGACCCGGAGCCGCATATCAAAACATCGGTTTTGTTCACCATCTTGAGGTACCAGAGAAACAATGAAGACGTCGGCCAGGGAAAGGGAACGAAGATCACAAAATAGTTGTTCTCAGAAGACAACTACTACTCAGACGTATTGTGAGGTTCTAGGCGTGTGAAATTCTAAAAGTTCAGACGTATGTTCGCCTTTAAGCTTCTGATGGTGAGACGCGAGCATGCCGATGCGGGGCCCCGCGATGAGACTTGTCCGAACTACAATGCAACCACAGAGGGGACTAAGACCTTGGCAGAAAGCATGCAGCCGATAACTCGGACATAAACTGAAGATCCAAATGTTGAATGTTTAGAAAGGGATACTTTGACGTAATTCCGGCAAGTGGTTCGGCTGCGATGATGACGGAGATATCACGGAGATTGTGGGAGAAGGGTCGGATCTAGATGGGTTCGACGACTGAGCTATATTCGGGTGTGGCATTTACAATCCCCTAGCTTCAGGAGGAGGAAGGTGCTAAATATAAAATTTTCGATAGTATATAGAATCGTGTATAGGAATATTTGGTTCAGCATTTCCTGCACATTGTCAAGCATCAGAGTGAAGTGCACACAGAATTCTATCGGAAACTGCACTGTCGACTCGTGCTTTCTTACAACCTAACGAACAGCTGAGAATAGCTATGTATATGCACCAGTGCACTCAATCCCTACCATTGTTCAGCCACAGACTAATTCTAACTAACTCATCCCATCGACACCTACCCCCCTTGAGCACCATGTGGCAGATGTTAGATGCCTTGACAATATCTATTCAGCGTCCATGTAGTCTCTCATTGCACGAGTTCCACTCCTCCTTCTTATTCTCATCCCCGAGCAAGCCCATGCAACTCAAAATATGCAGAGATAGCTGCGTGAGGGGTTGAAGGTGATCTCCTCTGATGGCGTAAGCTGCCCATGCCACGTATCTTCGCCGCTGCAATTATCATTTCTACATGAAACATTAGCATAAGCTTCTTTGTTGCAACAGCAGCTCTACGTGAAGGCTCGACTTACGTGAAGAATCGGCAACTAACGCAATCATCGTTTGACGCATGCGTAATCTTGACTTGCGGATTTGGATGAACTGCATGGCATGTGTTCGCTTCGAGGCGCACGGAAGTGGGGATGTTGCCGTCATAACCAGTGCCGCAGTAATGAATGGTTCTGATGTTTGTTATGATGCCTGTGCCTTTGCTGCTTAAGATCTTGCCGCTGGCGCTGTTGGAGAGAGTGACGTTGGCGGTGGTGTGCCCGTCTGGGAGAGATAATTTGGTCGTAAGGACCCAAATGACGACGGTAGCTATTGTGCAGAGAAGGCAAAAAAGGATACCTGACAAGCAGCTAAACCAGTAGTGTACTGTAGCGAAAGGCGAGCGCGGCGGTAATAATAGAGGTGAGGTAGCGATAGACTAAGCCGAACCGTTCTCAGTGTCTGAAGGCATAGTGAAAGATGTTCAGTAGAAGCTCTATTCACGGTATAGTGGTGGAGGAGAGAGGACGGGCTCCTCTTCAGAATGTTTATAAAACATGGCAGGCAACACAGGTGCAGTGACGATGGCGAAAAATAGAGGAGCGGGTTGGAAAAAGAGGTGAGGAAAGAGTTGAGGAAAGAGTTGAGGAAAGAGTTGAGGAAAGAGTAGAGGAAAGAGTAGAGGTATAAGCTGAGGTATAAGCTGAGGAAAGAGTTGAGGTATAAGCTGAGGTATAAGCTGAGGAAAGAGTTGAGGGAAGAGCGAGGATATATGTTGAGGAGGTACCGTGGTACACACTCACCAGAACCGCTGCCCAGTAGCTACCGACGTGCCGGAACTTTCCGTGAGCACGCACGATACAAACGTAGGAGACGCGAAATCAAACGCAGCATTAACGATGACAACGAACGCTTGGCAAGACGAGGCATGTAGATATTGCGTCCGTATCATTCGTCATTTATCTCTATATAAGCGTTGGACTCAGCTGGTAGCTTAGATTATCCTACACCCTGTCCCCCATTCACAAGCGGCCCAGTGCAGGTGCGATTTGCCTGTCAGACTAGTTGCGCTCCTCATAGCCGTTAATGCCGGTTAGTGGCGATGGAGGTTTGGCCATCCACTTCTTAAATCGGTAGTCATTAAGCCCGTTTGTGATTTTTTCATCGTCGCGCAACCAGCCACTCATTTGCCTCGGCCCACTGCTTCTTCTCTGACTCCTTCAGCGCACCGCTTGAGTTCTTGACACCATCATAAATCGCATCCCACAGTTCTCCAGCCGTGTTTAGATCCCCGACAAGGTCCAGAGCCTGCGGGAAGTATCGGTTCGCTGCAGTCTCACGCACACGCTCTTTGGTCTCGGTAGCCGTAGGGTCATTGTCGGTGTATAGCTCGTCAAGGTAGGACTTGACGGCGATGCTAAGGGCGCAGTTATTCGGTAGAAGGAAGGGCAGCCTAAATCTATTAGCATTCCTGTGATCCGACACCAGGACTATTGACTTACTTCATGGAGATCTCCGAAAGATTGGTTAGATCACGCTTGGCGAAGGCAGCCATGAACAGGTGCGTCGCGGCTACCTCTACTAGGTCGCGCAGAGTCTGCCTGACCAAGTTGATTATGGAGCCGTATGCGAGGAGGTGCTGGCTGAGGGGTCCAGTGAAACCGATCGCCTTATGCTGGAGGTTACCTAACCCTGCTACCCTTGATACTAGAAGGTTGAACTGTCTGTCCGTTACTGGATGCTGTTAGTAACGATCCTTCAAGGCGTAAACAGGCACTTACCTTCACCGCGCATCGGAGCGCCGTTGTAAGGGAACATGTCCAAATCCCAGTTGAGAACACCGAGGCGGATGAGCTCTATTGCAACAAGCACAGCCTCTTCAAGCTCTGTTTTTCCCTTCAAAGCAGTAATGGCAGTCTTCAGCACCTTGCCCCAAGCAGTAAGGTTGTGGTTGTTATCGACGTATTCCCGTAGTGCGAGGAATCGCCAGATTGAGTTATATAGAATCTCATCGGTCGTGCTGAGAGGCTACGAGAAATTAGCGGAAGCCTAATCATTTATTGGACATGCTTACATTGTTGACATCCTTCTTCGATACGGACTTTGTAACGAAGTCGGAGTCCTGAAGAGCTAGGATTGCAGAGCCGAGAGAACCAGCCGGCTGAATAGGTTAGCGCTGAAGTATAGAGGGGAACAACATCATGCATACTTGGTACTTGGACACAACATCCTTGAAAGTTGCTTCCTTGACGTTCCATGTGTCCACACTCTTCCGCCATTCAGGCAGACCGTTCATGCTAATGGTCGTTGCTTGGTGCTTTCCAGTTTGATCAACCTTGAACCAACACTTTAGATCTATATCCTTATGCTGATACCAGTTGTGAAGTGCCGAGGACAACAGATTGATGGCAGTTGTGCGTAGTGGAGTGAGCTTATTGCTAATCAGGTCCTGGTATGTAGCGCCGTTTCCACCATCAATGGGCGGTGCCTCCACAATCTCACTGGCGGCGCGCCAACTGAGAACACGCGAGTTGATCAGACCTCTTGACATGTAGTAGAAAACTTCATCCGGTAGCCGCTGGCCTATGAACTCGTGGGAATCGTTGGGAAGCTGGCCCTCTAGCAAAGGCTGGATCTTGCCGTCAGTTGTAAGGATGGGATGATGCTTTACGGCGAGGCGAGCCCTGCGGTACCTATCCACGTAGTTCGTCCGTTGGAAAATCGGATCATCACGGTTGTTCATGACTACTGCATGCCCTGTCCTGCCCTGGTTCATAATCATTTCAATAGCCCCACTGATCTTTGACACCTTGCTCCTGTTGCTGGGTGCATCCAAGTTGGGCAGTGTAGGCAGGAAGTGAGTGCCAGCGAGCAAGCACGCGTCCACGAAGGTCTCGTCAGCGATTTCGGCATTTTGAACGTATTTCCTCAGATCAGCCACACACTTTCCCCGCTTTATCCACTTGAAGACGCCCTCTTCAAGATCCCACGAGGTAATGACTCGGTCGCAATCGAAGAGGAGGACTTCAGAGGAGCCGGAAATAGCTTGGACCTTGTCTTCTCGCTCGAGATAAGACAGCTACTTGGCGTCAGCCGAGAAACTGTAGCAAGCATGACATGCACTGACCTGAGCCCATGCGCTGTACGGTGCGACTAGGAAGGGAATCTTCTTTTCTGTCAAGACAGACTGGAGTGCGCCGAATAGGTCTTCTGGAGTCACGTAGGCTGTTCGCGGTCAGTTGCTGTCCACAAACATGCGTGTATGATTGTCGACGTACGCGATTCGCCGAACTTCTGCACCGACTTCTCCGCCTCGTGGCTGTCGTACAGATGCCAGGCAGTCGCATTGACTGCCGCACCCTCCTGTCTCGACCGAAATGGGTCGTCTTGCTTGGCAATATCGAGCCCACTGAAGACGAAGAACGGCTCAATCTGCAGGAGCGCGAATTTGTTGAGGTCCTCCTCGATGTGCTGCCAAAAGCCTAGCGGTAGCCCGCCCAACGCAGGTACAAGCGGCTCTGAGATGCGGGGACGATTGAGGAGGCGGTGATCGAGATAGTGAGCGGCTTCGATACCGACGCGAGCCCCGCGCAGGTCTTCGAGCTGCGACGCTTCGCCAATTGTATTATTCCATGTGTGGAAATCGCGAATCATGTTGCGCGGTGCGGAGAGGGCGCGGAGGTTTCGTCAGTGTGCGCGGGAGGATGTTGGAGGTTGCGCCCCATGCAAAGGAAGGGACAGCTGGGGTGTGACGAGCCTTCCTCCGAGTCAGAGGAAGAGGAGCGAAAGAAGGAGCGAAAGGCAGAGGTTTTGCAGCGTCGGTGATCTTGAGACCCTGATGCTACTTCCATACATTTGAGCTCTCACACTATGCCTGGACCGTGCGCTCGAGCTAGCCGTAAACACTCAGGTACCAGACGAACCCCTCCATTGGTCAATTGCTATACATGGTCGACGTGTTGGCAAGCGTCGCTTAGGGATTGGGTGCCGTATCGTTCTGGAAGAGCATCTTAGGCTTCTCAGTAGAGGATTACTACATAGAGTACTTGCTGCCCAAGTCTCCATTTCTAACGATGAATCATTCGCGTGACTGCTATCGGTCGAGAACAATCTCACCCGAGGCGCCTTATCTCTTAACTTCCTCGCTATCCCTCTCACCTCGAAGCCCCGAAATCTATACAGAATCTCAAGATGCCACACGCCAAACCAAAAGACGCTGACATACCCATCATCGACATCTCAAACCCCTCTCCAGAAGTAGCAGAGCAAGTGCTCGACGCTGCCTCAACCCATGGCTTCCTCTTCATCCAGAATGACGGCACCATACTCCCCACACAAGACGTCGATAACATGTTCAACCTCGTCCGTCATTTTCTCTCCTCCGCTCCATACCCTCCTAACATCCACAGTCCGCACGATTCTTCCACCAGCCCACAGCCCAGAAATCCACCCACGCCATCCATTCCCCAGCAGCAGGCGGCACAAACCGCGGCTGGGTCACCATGGCCGGCGAAGCCCTAGATCCCTCCCACCCAGGCGACCCCAAAGAAGCATTCAACATCTCTCCCCCGCACCCAGACCTCCAACCCTTACCACCCCCCCTCTCCAACTCCTCCCCCGAAATCCGCAAATTTCTAAACTCCTGCCATGCACTCTGTACGCGCATCCTCACTCTCCTGGGCATCGCCTTGCACATCCCAGATGAGCAGGGGGGCGAGAAGTGGTTTGCAGACCGACACGACGAGTCGAAGGGTCCCTCGGGTACCATCTTCCGCATGCTGTACTACCCGGAAAGCAAGGCGCAGAGGCCCGAGGACGTTCAATCCATTCGCGCGGGCGCACACTCTGACTACGGCAGCATCACGCTCCTCTTTCGACTCCCCGGTCAGCCGGGCCTCGAGATACTCAAACCGGACCAGACGTGGGCGCCTGTTCCTGTGAACCCGCCGAATCCCTCTGGAACCGCCTCATCCGATAATCCGCCTATTCTCGTAAATATTGGGGATTTGCTTTCGTTTTGGACGAACGGTATGTTGAAGAGTACGGTGCACCGGGTGACGTTCAGCGGCGGCGAGGAGCGGTACAGTATGGCGTACTTCTGCCATCCATTGGACGAGGCGAGATTGGAAGCCGTGCCTGGAAAAGTGATCGAAGAGTTTGGAAGCAAAGGAGCAGAAGAATTGAGGAGCCAGAGGGAGAGACTAGGGCTGGGTGAAAATGGAGCAGGCGAAGTGTTGACAGCGAAGGAGCATCTGGATCGGAGGTTGAAGGTCACATATGGACTCAAAGACTAAAGGGAAGTTTGGGGAGCGAAGTGGGCACGCAAGTACAAGCGTAGAAACTTTACGACAAAACGACTATGTGGTTTGAGTATAGAGTTTTATGCTTATGGTCCCGAACGCCTCGCTATGCAGAATACACAAACGCCTCTGCTATGCCCGACTCGTTTTGACAAAACCAGCATTCCGGCTACTCAAAAATCACACACTTTCCTTGCGATGGATACTGAGACATCATCCCTTTCTCTTCCTGCTCGCCCTTCCCATTGCTAATGAACCCCCACTCACCGCATCTTTCACGACCTTGGTCTCCTGAATAACAGTGGACTCAGCCGTGACATTGCCCCCGATAGCTCGAATCATCTTCTCTCTCGCCCTCTGCGCACCAGGAGAATCCCATCCCAGCATTTGGCTTGGCTCCGGCGGCTTGAACGCATCGAGTACATGGCCATCATCATCGCCCATCTCTTCTTCTTCAACGACCTTCGAAGCAGAAGATTGTCGGGAGAGTACTTCATCGCCGGCAGCTGATGTGGTCGAGCGTACTGATTGCGCACGGCCCAACGGACGCCGTCTCCGCCGGCCTTTCTCCTCTTCCTTTTCTACGGGAGCAGACATTTTCCGAGTAGCGAGCAACTTCGACATAATGTCAGAGTAGTCTTTCTCCGGGGGCGGTGCGACTAATGCTTCGGTCGAGGCCTCGGCCGGGGATTCGGTGTCAGGCGGGATGACGGAATCTGGGGAAGGCTGTGCGACGAGCCTAGTGATCCGTTGCGCCGGCGCCGGCTTCACAGGTGCATCATCTGATTTGGGACGCGTGGCCGAGTCCGTAGATGAAGTGGAGGGCTTGCGTGGGGAGTTGACGCTAGGGTCTACATCCTGTAGAGGAAAAGAAGCACCGCCATCGTAAATGCCTGGAGGTTGCGCGTCTTGGTCAAAGTCTGGGCTCGGTCGACGAGACGGTTCGTTGTTGTTGGTTGTGTTTGGATGGGTGGGTGAGCCGGTAGTCGAAGGGGTTAGAGACGCAGATGCTGACAGCTCTAGCTCTCCCGGGCGCCGTGAACTGCTTCGGGCCTCAAGAGCAAGTCTAGACCTTTGCGCCTTCTTCTGTTGGAGCTTGAAACTGTCTTCCTTGGAAAGAGGTGCTGTGGGAACATCTCTGTTCGAAGAACCATTTGGCTTACGTTTTAACTTTTGTGGCTGCGTCGTAACGGTATCGAGCGAGTATGCATTATAGAGCTGGATCTCGCCGCTTTCGATACAGTCCCAAAACCACTTCGCATGCACAACAGGTATATGCTTTTCGTTAGCATACTTGAGTTTCTCGGGATTCGGCTTGTTGTTGTGGCAAACCAAAACCGATATTTTGGGTGATAAGATTTCGTCATATGTCGCTCCTACAACGATTAGCAACAAGATAGGATATACGCGGGACTTGTTGTCATACCGAACAACGCCACTGCTTTTGTGACATGTAACAACGCAATGCCCGTGAAGCCGGTGGAGTTTATTGTAAGATCTTCGAATCCTACGCAATGTTAGCGCATCTACCTAACAACAGGAATAGAGACAACGCACCACTAATGCTGAATTTATTGAAAGGCTTACACAGAACGCAGTCTGTGGGGTCTACTAGGCGTTTGCTGTGGAGACATCGCTCGACCCACCAGTTGGTCACTAACGACATTACTCCGGCAGCTTCCGGCAGTGATGTGAGGTCAGGTTGAACATCATGAGGGACTAACAAAAAGCCTTGTTGAAGGTCATCCGGAGCGAACTTTTCCAATTCGGCGGCGGCCCAAACCACTACGGCTCCATTGCTGTCCAGATGCTCTCGGAGGATGTTGGTCTGAATTTTGAGTAAGCGTTGGTTATAGCTGTAGCTAGTTTGTCAGCAGCTGCGTACCTTGTTCTTATCAAAGCCGCAGAGGAAAACTACACGGCCTCCGAATATTCCGTCATGATCGTCTGAGAAGGGTCCACGAGCGCGTGATGCAGGGTCATTTCTCGGGTTTATGCCGGCGCGTGCTTCAACGGGCATCGTCATTGCCCGCTCAGTCTCGGCTAGCAGCCCTGGCTGAGCAATGTGGTCGTCTGTCCAGTCGTCTTCCTTGTCGGTTCTTTTCTCAGAACCTCCCGCGGTGATCCCAGCCCACAGGGCTTCGGTCTGTCCACTTAAACGGTTACTTGCAGCGCGTCGCAGCTTCCGTCGTGAGGGATTGAGAACGGCTTCGGGTTGCTCAGCGGCCCGCATGCGCTTCCCAAGCATGGGCGATGTGCTCCTACGTCGATCCCACGCTCCTATGCCTCGATCTTCAACCGCCATTGTGGGATGATAGTAGGCTTCGTCCAGAGCCATGCCACGTTCGCAGCTCTGCTCAAACCATTCCCATGTGACAATCTTCATACGCCAGTTTACAGCGTGCTCGTACTTGCTTCCGGATGGGTTAGCCGCGATTAGATGTGTGACCGCTTTCGTTAGGTCGCCGTGATACTCGGCGCCGTTATGCGTTACCGTCTCTTGTATGTGTTTGCGTTGTTCGGCTGTCCGCGATTAGTATGTACCTCTGCGGCAAGCGTCGCGATCGTACGATTGTCAAAGCCAGTAAGGCAGATCTTTAGGCCGTAGAAAGTTGGCAGTCTCCACTGCTCCTCGAGTTCGGATACTTTTGCGTCCTCGCCCGCCATCCAGACCTTCTGCACGGCGCGTATCCATGCCGGGAAAAGGACCTTGACGTCCTCGCGTGCTTTGGCGACATAACGGTATTTGGCGCTATTCGTGTTGCCGACTATGAGATGCGTAACGTCTGAGGTGAGGTCGAGCTTGACCTGCGCGCCCATCTGCGCGCCAATGACTGCAAGCTCTGTCTATGCTGTCGCATTAGCTGCGGCATCAGACATGGAACAAGCCGAGGGAGACGTACGCGCTGCTCTGGGGCTACAGAGGTGAAGCACAGAATGGCCCCGGCGAGGGGCATCTGGCCTGTTCCTGTCTGATGTGAGCCGAAGGACGACAATGGACGGCGCCATGATATAGGCCTCACCATATGCCCCGGTGGTTGTGATCATTGTGCTAAGGAATGCATGTGGAAGTTCCCGTCGCGTGGTGGATGGCTTGGTCGCGTCGAGCCACAGCCGCCAAGAAGGCGCGTGGACGCGTTGCGGGGGGCTCACCTAGGATTAAGCTTAAATTCTGGTGGGCGTCCGTGCGACATGGAGCAAGATCTTGCTGCTCTGCCGCCGGCGTGAGATCTGGGGATGCTTGGGCGCCACTCGCCTCCTTTACGCAAGCGTTGCGTCCGTCTGAGCTGGCGTCGGGACAGGACGGCTCACGTCGTCGGGAGTTGCTAAGCGTGGGCGAAAATTTTCCGTCCCTGTCGACTACCGGTATGGCCCTGGGCGAAACATGTCGCCGAGTCGACGCTGTCGATCTCCACACGTCGAGCAGCGTGGGATACGGGGCAGCCTATTTGAGCAGGCCAGGCCGGCGATCAATTACGCCTTTGAGGGCACCGCGAGCAAGCGCTGGCCCAACAGGGCAGCATTGGACCCGGGAATAGAGGGGGGATGCATGACCATGGCAATCAGGAAAGACATGGCATGACCAGTGCATCGAGACTCGACTCAACACATCAAGGGCCCTGGCAGGCTCGGCAGCACGCTGCCCTCGACGCTGCTCGCTGCCCCCCCGAGAAACCTGTCTGCGATGCCCAGCGTGGCTCAGTCAGGCGGCTTCGTCAGCCAGCCCTCGAACCGGCCGGCGTGCGCAACGGCGCTGGTGGGAAGGGCATCCGCTGCCCTACGAGAGGCGTGCAACAAGCCGAGCAATCCGGCGCTCGGGCGCTAGCTGGCCTGCTGCAGAGACGTGCGCACGCCTTGAAATCTCAAATTGTGACGTAGCGACTGGCCGCCCGGCGCTTTCTTCAGTCTCCGTCTGCAGAGATCGCTCGCCGATGGCTGTGTCCGCAGTGCCCACGGTGCCCACCAGTCTGTCGCAGGCACGCGTGTGAGCGCGGTATCATGATTCTGGCCGCATCCTGACGCTGCCATTAGCCATCTTGCCCCTGCCCGTCTGCTGCGCGCGCGCTCCAACCCCACACTGCGTCATCCGGCCTGCTGCGCATCGACGACGGGTTGCCCTGGTTCCCACGAAGCCCTTTTCCAACGGCCCAGTTTCGGCGTCCTTTAATTGCATGCCCCTGGTCCTCCGGCCTGCGTCCTGACCCAGATGCTCTTCGGTCGCCAGCTCATCACTCGTCCACCAGGGTCTTCCCGCACGCTTCCGCACCATCGCTGACCGCTGCTCTCCCAACCCGCCCATGTGCTCCATAAACAACTGACCTGGCCATGCCCACGGCGCTACGCTGAGTACATTTCGACGTGAGTCCCTGTCTCATTTCGTTTGGCCCCTTTGTTCCGCAAGGAGGGCTGGACTGCAACCCCTTCCCAAAACATCGTCTACCTGCACATGGCATTGCAACCGTAGCCAGGAAGTCCTTTGTACACCGCTCTGCACCTTGACGACCCGTTGCACTGCCCAACCCGCTGCTGTCAGCACCCTCCTCCCCACACATACGCCCATCTTTCTTATAATTCCAAATCCGCCCTTGTCCTCCATGTTCTGCCGTCCCACTGTTGCTGCCGTCCCCGCTCCGACGTGACGCTTACTCGCCATGACAGCTGGAGACTACCTTCCCATCTACACTGACCGCGGACACCTCGCCTACATACCCGACCACCTGCACGACCCAGAATCTGCTCGACGCCGCATCTTCCAAGGCCGCAATCGCAGACCTCACCGCATTCACATTGCCCGCGTCGCACCCGACCCGTTGCTCTTCAGACGACAGACTACCAGCAAATCCTACATTTTCGACAAGCTGGCAGGCCCGCGCGAGAACGCAAAACGTTTCCTTCGATCCTTTATCGACTCGCATCTTGCGAACCCCCCTCCGCCGCCCCCCGCTGGTACAACTCCGCGATCGTCGACGAGCAGTGGGACTTCTCCCGACCCGTCTCCGCCCGGAAGTAGGAGGTGGTCAGTTGCGACAGGCGAGATGAGGTCGAACCCCAGAGCCTCTGTGAGCGGCACGCTCAGTGCCGCCGGTGGTCCCCGACCTGCCCTGGTTGAAAGTCATCGGTCGTCTGCTAGGTCTTCGGTAAAGAGCATGATGAGCAGTAGCGTAAAAACGCTTCCTGAGGATAAGCCTCTGGCGAGTGGAAATGGCATCAGTGTCGGTGTTACCCTTACCGAGCCTTTGCTTTTCCTGCAAGGCTTCGAGCAATCTGATACGTCAGACCGTAGCACAGCAATGCTTCGCGGAACCCTGAACCTCAAAGTGACAAAGCCGTCGAAAATCAAGGCCATCACGCTCAAGTTTCGCGGAAAAGCAATTACTAAATGGCCTGAAGGTACGTTTATTTCTCACAATTCTCAAATGCATTTTAACATCTACAGGCATTCCTCCTAAAAAGACCGAGTTTGAGGAAATTGATACCATCATGAGCCATACGTGGCCCTTTTTTAACGCTCAGT
The DNA here is from genome assembly GCA_019828545.1 of Paracamarosporium sp. OC-R06-R3. Classification (NCBI taxonomy): domain Eukaryota; kingdom Fungi; phylum Ascomycota; class Dothideomycetes; order Pleosporales; family Didymosphaeriaceae; genus Paracamarosporium; species Paracamarosporium sp. OC-R06-R3. The sequence continues at coordinate 228,246 of JACVRA010000170.1, read as the reverse complement.
TCCCTACTGCCGAAACAGGGACGGGCGCAGATCAAGTTGAATTACTCAAGGGCTCCTGTACGAATCTTCCATCATCGAGAGGTGGATCGGCCAATTCACCTAATGCGTCATCCACGAATCTGAGCACAAAGGAAGCGAAACGATTATCTCTCCAAGTAAACCAATCGCGCAGCTTTGGCAAGGGCGAATCACCTTCCGGTGGACCCACGGTAGCACAGAAAGGCTACCGAAGCTTTAATCCTGGAACGTACATGTACAACTTTGAGTTGCCGCTCGACAGCCATCTTCCGGAGACGATTGATGTCGAACTCGGTTCGGTCAAGTATGAGCTTGAAGCGACGATCGAACGCGCAGGAGCCTTCCGTGCCAACCTTGTCGGTAGCAAGGAGGTAGTCCTTATCCGTGCTCCAGCAGAAGGATCACTGGAGCAGGTCGAGCCGATAGCCATCAGCCGAAGCTGGGAAGACCAGTTGCACTACGACATCGTGATCTCTGGCAAATCATTCCCACTCGGTGCTCAAGTACCTATCGCATTCAAGTTGACGCCGCTTGCAAAAGTGCAGTGTCATAGAATCAAGGTTTTCGTCACCGAGAACATTGAGTATTTCTGCTCGAACAAGCGTGTGCACCGAATGGAACCCGTTCGGAAAGTACAGTTATTTGAAAAACGAGCCGATGGCCCAGCAACCAGTACATTTCCCGGTAGCTCGATGCGGATTACGTCTGGAGGCGGAGTTCCCTACGACCAGAGAGCAGCTGCATCCCGCGGCGAAAGTGTCGACGTCCAAGATCCGACGAATTTACTAGGTGACCTATCAAATGGAGACGTCAACATCGGACCAACAGAAATGGAATTTAATGTTCAATTGCCGAGCTGTCACAATTTGAAGGACAAGGATAAGACCAGTAGGCTGCATTTTGATACGACGTACCAAAACATTCAGGTGCATCATTGGATCAAGATCGTGATGAGGCTTTCGAAACCGGACCAGAACGATCCCACAAAGAGACGCCATTTTGAGATTTCCATCGATTCGCCATTTCACATTCTCTCTTGCCAAGCTACTCAGGCAAACACAGCACTCCCTGCATATACCTCTCCTGAAGCTCCGGTCGCAGGCCAGCAAATGCCGCAGTGTGGATGTCCCGGTGCTCCTGTGCGCCGTACCTCGCCCCCTTCGTTTGTGCCCACGTTAGGCTCTTTGGGACGTTCACGCAACAACTCAGATGTTGCGACGCCCAGTCCAGGACTCACACGGCCTCAAGCAGCTCACATCGGCGGCCCAACGGACGGACAGGTACAGCGACCGATGCATCTTCTAAGAGCGCCTTCGTTCAATCCACCGCCTTTCGAGGAGGAGGAGCCCCCGCCACCGCTGGAGACGCCTCCTCCACTCTACGAAACGATTGCTTCGCCCACACACGGACTGGCGGATTACTTTGCTAGGTTATCGGCATACGACGATGACAGCGAAGGAGAGTCAGGGGGTAGCAGCACGGGTAGTGGGCGGAGTCGAGTTGAGATCCCGTTAACACCCGGGAGCCGCATCCACAGCCGGTCCTTGGACGAGCGGCGAACATGGCTGCCGGTCGGCAATTGATACACAAACAACGACGCTTCTTCACGACGACACGAATTCGTATGCATAAAGACGGCACACGCATGGTCAGTCTGACGACGACCAGAGCATCGCATAATGTTTGGTATGGCGTTTAATTCCCGGGCTTGGGCGGTTGGGCGTCGAAATTTTTCATTTGTTTTTTCCCTTTGTTTTGCATCCGGGATGGGCCTGGAGGTATTTGGTGGGCATATCCTGGTACTGTCATTGTTATCGACATTGGGTGTTCCGGTCTGGTGGGGCTGTATGGATGTTGACCGGGGATATGGTGCTTGACAAGCTTAGGCTGTATTTATTGGACGCTTGGGTGGCCGAGGGGAACATTGTATGTAGCGCAGCGTGGGGTCGTGTACATAGCGCTTCGCATGTCGATAGTTATCGATACACTGTTGGACCGTCTGGATGCGTGTGTTGGGCTAGAGCTTACTCGTTGTGTTGATGCTGTCCCCCGTGGGCGCTGCTCCCACCGTTGGCATGGCGCACCCCACGCGCGAGGAACCAATGACGCGGAGCTGATTCGCGCACGGCACCACGGCGGATTTTCTGGCTGCAGTCGAGGTGCAGTTCACTTGCAGTTGAGCCATCATGTGATGCAAAGAGACTTTCTGGAGGTGTAGGGACGGCCGTCAGCAGCCAGTGGCAGGTGGGCACGCCGCAGCCACCGCGTGAAGATGAGCGTTTCGTTTCGCACGCCCTTGGGTTCTCGCTTGGCGGCCCGGATTGCTGGTGCCGGCTGGGCGACGTGGAGAGCGAGAGCGAGAGAGAGCAAGAAGGGTGGAAAGCTTCGCTCCGAGGGCTCTTCGGCGATGCAACCCAAGGGGCCTGTGCCCGCAGAGCCAGCAGCCGTGGTCCGCAGTCGAGCAATTGCTTGCCCGGCTTGTCTTTGCATGGCGGAGAGCGAGTGCGCGGGGCCCTCGGCGGATGAGGCTTGATAGGCGCAGTGGAGCGGATGCCATCATGCCAAGCGCGTGCCCAAGCCGTTCCAAGACCCTAACTATTAAACATGGCGGCCGTCCTGCGCCTTCGTCACCCATCTTCTCTGCAGAATCTGCGCTGCGAGACGTCTCCAGCGCTCCCGCCGACGTCCCAGGACCCCAGCCACGCGCATTGGAGCCCAATTGACCGCGCCGCTGCCGCATCCCGTGGGCCACCCAAGGTTCCGCGTCCCGTCGCAACCAAGCAGACGCGAAGAACAGGAACCTCGAGGCTTTTTGCTCCCAAGCTTTCAGCGTCCCACCGCAGAGAAGGATCCTGCCTTGGCCTCTCTGTAAGCCATCTTGTTCTCGCCAGCACCAGTCCTGACCCTCAGAGTGCAGCGCCGCGACAGCACCCCGGCCCGCACTTTCCTCCGCCGCGTTCCCCAAACAGAAAGAGCCTCCACGGCAAGCTAAGGGCGGGCGACTGGGCGGCCACATACATGAATACCGCTAGGGCTTTGTTACTCAACCGTGCGAGCAGCCGAAACTCTGCAACCTTAGACATCGGCTCCGACATCCTTCTGCCCAGATAACGCCGTTTGCACTCGTTACACTTGAATACCACATTCCCTACATTCAAACGCCTACCGAACGAGTCCGACGGCTCTACTATCCCACGCTCTACCCGTTGTCACTTTGGGGGAAGGAATCGGTTACAGTAGACAATCAACACCTAGCAGACACAGCGTGTCGCCATGGCCTGGGAACACCTTTCCATAACGAAGCCGCACTTGGTGTACATCATCTTGGGCGGCTTCACGAGCTTGTTCATGTTGTGCTCGTCCGTCATCAAGGAGCGGTTGTACATCGGTGAAGCTACTGTCGCAACGATATGCGGCATCATTTTCGGTCCGCACGCGGCTAACCTCATAGACCCGGGAGATTGGGGCAATACCGATTTGATCACGCTCGAATTTTCCCGAATCGTCCTCGTCGTCCAATGTTTCGCCGTTGGAGTCGAATTGCCCCGTGCATACATGGAGAAGCATTGGAGGTCGGTCACGCTCCTTTTAATACCAGTCATGACCTTTGGCTGGCTTATCACCAGCTTGTTCATTTGGTGGATGTTTGGGAGCCATCTGAACTGGCTCGACAGCCTTTGTGTAGCCGCCTGCGTCACTGCAACCGACCCTGTCTTGGCTTCTTCCGTTGTTGGAAAGGGCAAGTTCGCAAAGCGCGTCCCCAAGCATTTGCGAGACTTGCTCTCGGCTGAGTCGGGCTGCAACGATGGCATGGCCTTCCCATTCGTCTATTTGGCAATCTACATCATTCGCTACCACCATCATCCTGACAAGGTGGCTCTCCATTGGTTCTGCTACACCATTCTATACGAGTGCATCTTTGGTGCCGTTTTCGGTGTGTGCGTCGGCTATGCAGCCCGTCGCGCAATTCGATATGCACACGACCGTGACCTGGTCGACCGAGAGAGTTTCCTTGTGTTTTACTTCGTCCTGGCGCTGTTCTGTGCTGGGTCTGGAAGTTTGCTAGGTATGGACGATCTACTCATAGGATTTGCCTGTGGAGTTGGCTTTTCAAACGATGGCTGGTTTCTTGAAAAGACGGAAGAGTCGCACGTATCCAACGTCATCGATCTGCTGATCAATTTGGCCTTTTTTGTCTACTTCGGGACCATCATCCCGTGGGAGCAATTCAATTCGTCAACCCTTGGCATAACTCCTTGGAGACTGGTCGTATTAGGTATTCTCGTCCTCTTTTTCCGCCGCATACCAGTCATGCTGGCGCTCAAACCCATAATTCCTGATATCAAGACCTGGCGAGAGGCACTCTTCGCCGGACACTTTGGTCCCATTGGAGTTGGTGGTCTTTTCGTTGCCATTTTAGCGAGAGCAGAATTGGAGACGGAGGAAACGACACCTTTGGCCAAGATACCGGATGAAGGTTGGGAGCACCTCAATGTCATCGAACTGATATGGCCGATCACGTGTTTCCTGGTTATTTGCAGTATTCTGGTGCATGGAAGTTCGATTGCTGTGTTCACGCTTGGAAAACACATCAACACCTTGACAATTTCGCTATCTTACACTCAAGCAAATGAGGATGGGCCAAGCTGGATGGATCGTCTTCCACGTATCCAGTCGCGCTCCAAATCATCCATGTCTCTCGGACGTCGGCCTTCCGAGTCCTCTTTTGATGAGAAGGATACCACTGGACCTGGTGGCTTGCCGAATGTTGGAATAACCGGCTCGTTCTTGAGACGCCAGAAAGAGGAGGACAACGGAAGCCGCGCAAGTTCTCTGCGGCCTTCTGCTCGTCGTAGGGGTCGTGGTTGGGACGCTGGACGTGGTCCCGGTGGGCCGATTTCACAATCTGCCATCATGCCCAACAGAGGTAATCGCGAGGCGTATGAGGCTACCTCTCCGTTGCAAGAGCGAGATTCAGATACGCTCGCTGTACCGAGTGATGACTCGGCCGAAGGGTCTGCGACTGCCAGAGAGAAAGGGAGAACCAGATCAGAAGAAGAGATATATCAAGAGGGTGACAAGACTGTCATCGAAGACGAAGAGGGGAACGTTTTGGGCGTGCGTGAAACCCGCCCTGGCGAAGATTCTGATGAACGGCTACAGCGGGACAACATTGAAGCGGCACGGCTCGCATCGGAAAAGGACGTCGAACATGGCGTTGCTCAGACTGAACACGGTGGTCCAGCAGAAGAAGCACCTGGAAAGGTGCTGGAAGCAATTGAGCACCCTAAAACATGGCGCAAGCGGATGGAGAGCTTTTCAGGCAGGCACCAACAGGCGCAAGCTGGGCCAGCTGAACCACCAAAGGCCCAGAGGCCTGAGAAGCGGGGCCCTGCGCTTGCTTATCAGTTTGGCAACACCATTATTGTCGAAGACGAAGACGGCGAGGTCATCAAGAAATATGACATTCCCGCCCAACCAAAAGAACGTCCTGGTACCGATCGCAAGTCCTCTATGGTAGAGACGAGCGGCCGCGCCATGCAGAGCTTACGCAAAATGGGCACGTACATGGGTGTTCCGGCGCATAAACAACATGAAAGCGAGGCTCCTGGACAAGGTCAAGGTGCTGCTGAAGGCAAGAAGAAGAAGCCCGCAATCGATGAAGATGACGACCGCATCCGTTTTACAGTTACAGCTGGTGGCCGACGGATGAGCAAGGCCGAATTCATTCAGCAAATGTCCGGTATGGAACCAAAGGCACGCGCCAAGTTCATCCAGGAAAGCGATGTTCCCGAAGGAATTAAACGTGAGGCTCATCAAGATGCAAAGGACGCCACCCGCCGAGGCGTCGCTTCCTCCGCGAAGGTTCCGCCGGTTGTGGGTGAGGATGGCCAGGCCGAGATCCAGCGCATTGAATCCCCAGAAGCAAAGCAGGAAGAGCGTAAGCGCGGCCCTGAGGGACTCACTCTTGTTGATAGCGACGACGAAGACATACCGTTCCACAACGTACGCCAAAATCTCGCCAAGTTCTCAACGGAGAAGGGGAAAGGTGAGACTGCAGCCCAGCGCCGCCGTCGCGAGGCAACTGAGCAACCGGGCTCTCCTCGAGCACAACGCGGCGAAAAGTCACCTGAAGCCTCTGACGACGAGGACCAAGAGACGCCTGCCGAGCGAAAGCGTCGCCTTGCTGCCCTCACTAGCTCTTCATCGCCCTCTGATTCAGCGCGCCGCACCATCGATCCCTCTCAGCCACCGCCCAAGTCCCGCATGGACGAAGGCGAAACGGCTGCCGAGCGGAAGCGTCGGCTCGGTGCGTTAGGTATGGGAAGTGGCGACGAGTCATCTCCCGAGTCGGACTCCGATGCCGAGGAGGGCGGTGACCCACTCGAGACAGGCCGAGGGTCACACGCAGCGAAGCAGGAAGCTGCAGCGAGGAGGACACCGGGAATCCGATTTGCGGAGCAGCCGAGACTTCCGACGAAGGACGAGAGAGCGCAAGAGGAAAAGGAAGAGGAGGCAGCTGAGAGCAGTAAGAAGGGCCCGTTGGGCAAGTTGAGATGGAGGAAATAAGGTGTCACTCCCTTTTCGAGTCCACCGGTTGTTGGTCGTTGCTTAATGGCGTAGTAATGGGGGTTTCAAATGGTTTGTTAAATTTCTGCGGTATATCTTGGAAGACGTATAGTTGGATGCGTAAGCATCACGATATAGAAGCTCTGATCTTGTAGGCCGCCTTTTGATGCGTTGAAGCGATGCATATATCATCGTAGAGCAGTCATGTAGCATCGTAGGATTAGAGTGGTAGAGTAGAGCAGTTATAATATTGCACATTCACCACGTCAGCTCGCAATGTGTATTAGCATCTTAGTCGTGAGTTGACTAACTATTCAGCAGGCTAAAGAGGTCTTTGCCTCGGAAATGGTCAAGCACTCGACTGCTTAGCTGTTAGTAATCGCCAACGTACGTTCACAATCGATTCTCCAATTCGATACATCCTACTGATGACACGGTTGTAGCGCTCCTTCACTAACCTCTATATCCATTCTTCGCATATCCAAATATACACACATATATATAAACCTTGTTCGAAAACGCTTGTAGCGGCAGACTAGACGGGATAAACGCGGCCGAGAGTGAACGGCTATTTACGAGGTATATGAAGCAATATGGATCAAGGGCCAGCACCGGGATGTTGCAGCAACATCACACCTGGACATGTAACGAATGCAGGGCAGGTACATGGGTTATACGGCGTTGATGCCGAGCGAAAGCGAAAAGTTTCTGCAGTAAACCATTGTTATAAACGGTGGTGGCTGGTCGAAATATGGGCTTCAGTAAGGGTAAATCGTCCGGGTGCCTGGTACTAAAATGTGGTCGCTATCTCTCCATAGCGGTGTCATTGCACTGCTGGCTGTCTACGCAGCTGCAAGACCAGTAGCCGAAAACGTATGCACGCCGCTGGCCAACGGGTTCGAAGCCATCGACGACTCCCCAGCCATCAACGACGCGCTCAAGGAATGCGGCCAAGGAGGCACCATCGTCCTCCCCGCCGACCAGTACTACAGCATCTTCACACCAATCGACTTCTCCCCCTGCAAAAACTGCGACTTCCAAATCGAAGGCACGCTCATCCTCGCGGCCTCACAACTCTCCTACTACGCCCAATATGGCCGCTCCGTCTTCACCATCGCAAACGCAACAGGCGTCCGCATCCGTAGCGTGACGGGCTCAGGCATCGTCGACGGCAACGCACTCACCTGGTACCAACGGCCAGGCTGGAACCCTGAACTCGGCGGCTACCCCTTCGTGCACGTCACTAACAGCTCCTCAAACATCAGCATATCAAACCTGTACTTCAAAAACGTGCAAGACCGCTTCTTCATCCTGCAAGGCAACAGCTCAAATCTACGCTTCGACAACCTCAATCTCACCGCCGACGGCGTAAACGGCATCTACTTCGCGCACGACACGTTCGGCTTCGAAATGGGGCAGGTCTCAAACGTATCCATCTCAAATGTAAACATGGACTTCCGCGCCGCAAAAAACGGCAACGAGAGACCAGTCGGCACATGTCTCGCCTTCGACCACGGCACGGATGCCGTCCAGGTAACGAACGTAACGTGTCGCCGCGCGTACATGGGCGCGGAGATAATGTTCAGCACCATCTTCCCGTACATCGCGCCCACGAGCAACACGTCGACGTCGACGGTGCAGAACATCCTCGTTTCTAACTTCACGTTTGCAGGGGACCACGCGACGGGCGTGCAGAGCTGGTTCAATCTCAGCAAGAGGGTGGTGAGGAACGCGGTGTGGGAGTGGGTGACGGTGGAGAGCGGCGCCGTGGCTGAGTTCGACCCGTGCTTTGCCAGCCAGAGGAGTACGAGTTACTATCCGACGTGCTTGAAGATGGTGACGTATGATGCGAAGGGGGTCGAGTTTAGGCATTATAGGGGGAAGGTCGGGAGTCCGCCGACGGATCCGAATTGGGGCGAGGTGAACGGGCTTATGGATGTGGAGGCTGTGTTTGAGGATTGGGAGGGAGATGCGTAGATGAGCGTGCTACTATGTACGACGGGCTGGAGCGTGTGGCCTGCGTGAGTGTTTAAAGGGAGAGTAGGAAGCACGAAGAGTGTCTGTGGTGATGGCTCAGAGTCTGCATTGAAGCCTGCATTGAAGCCTTAGAGAGCGACGGTCATGGGTTTGTGTGATGAAAAATTGACTTTGCATTCATACGCAGTCTCTCGTTATCTTCACTCGGTGTTGTGATTAGCTTTCAGATAAGGACATCGCATCTAGTTACTGGTTGTTTTGGCAAAAGTCTGGCGTAGGCCTGAGTACATAAAGTGATACAAAAAAGGTGCCCCTCCTGGGAATCGGCACGAAAAATAGGCATAGTAGAAAACAAGAACATCATATGTCCAGCAAAGGCATCCAAAACCACCAGTGCCAAAATCGAGCGCCTGACTTCTTTACGACGCTACTCTTTATAGAGTCATCACGCTATTCTGCCTGTCGCACTGTCAAGATGCTTTTCTTTTGTAACTTGAGTCTAGCATTCTTTGGTTATCATATCAGTAGAACGGTTGCTTTTTGCTCAGATACACTTTGCGCATCTCTGACACGTTATCCACATCCTGTGCCAGTACACGCACCAAACCAAAGTCATTGCGTCGAAAAAAGTAGTCGTGGTTGTTGAAAAGGGACTGCACGACGATACCGAGAAACAGATGATCGCTTCCGGATTCCCGACATCCGAGCACAGCCAAAGCTACGTGGGTACGGGGATCCAGCGGGATTATCGGCAGCGTGATCTTCACGCCCTTGTTGGTCAGTCTGTAAGGTAACTTGGTATATGACTGGCTTATCTGCGACATGCCGCTGAACTCGCACGGATGCTTTGCGAACACTCCGCAGACTTTCTTGGAATCATCCACCCCGAGCCCTTTCCCCACGAGATCTAAAGTAGACGAACTAGGTGGTTGGTGATTGAAGAAATGGGCGCGCAAATCCAGGATCTTGGAGGGGATACTGTCAGGCACCCACGCGAAGAGGCTCTGGTCGGCCGAATTCTTCATGATCTCTTCTTGCAGCCTTACAAATGCTTTTTCTCCCTCGCCGTAGAGAAGAGGAATGTTTATGTCAAAGATACCGAGCAGGCAATACGCAGTGTCCTCCGTTCTGGTCGTCTGTCTATTGCTTGCCCAGCTCATCTTTCTCGCTACACTAACCATGTGTAGATCGCTTCCTATCTATTTATACTTAGTAGAAGTATATAAAGTCATACTTTAGACTTCTGAGTACCCTGTGTGGTCCTTGGTGTCACGCAGTATTAAAGTCCAAAGTACTTACACTTTTGACTCAATACTGTACAAGTACAATAATCGGCTATGACAGGAGCGATAAACTTACTAGGCTGTACTTGTTGATCCCTGTAATCCTCTCCAACACGTCCAACATCTCTGTCTTCCTTCCAATACGCCTCCAATGCTGTGCATAGAAGATAACTTGATGAGGCGCAATGAGCTCCTGCAACGTCCACCCTCTCGTGAACCACCGCGCCTTCGCCAGATATGACTCGTTCAAGCTTTCTCCACCTTGTCTCTCCACTTTGGCATCCTCATGCATATAGGAAGTTTCGCCGCCACCTCGAATTGCTACAAAGTCACGGATGTCATCCAGGTAAGCATAGCAGATGGCCGATTTCTTGTACCATTTGAACATGCTGTTGATCGCCTCAGAGAGTTCGGCCGAGCTGCTCTTGTCGATGCAGCATGTGTCAATCCAAACGTACTTCTATAGTATGGCGAACTAGAGTTAGCATGCTCTCTCCCATGGTGTTCAAATCGAAGTCTCAAACAAATACGAAAATCCTAAACACGACCTCAATCCTAGCGATCAAATATTTTACATTCGCCCATCCCACCAACGAGTTAAGAAAGCAACGTACAAGTCCATCGGCCAAAGCCTGCGCACAACACTTCCGAATCTTATAAAAACCCTGCGAAGGCAGTATACAAGTGCGCGTCCGCGACGACTCCGGATGCGCGCCCACGTACTCTAGGTCCTGAAAAGTGACTTCATCCTCGCCCCACGTATGCGACAATATGGCGTAGGGAGGAGCCGAGTTTTCGTCGAGGAACGACTCGAGATGGATCGTGGACGCGTTGAGCAGACGCATCGTGGGGGGTGTTGTTTTTTAGCGGAGGAAACATGGTGTAGGAAGGGATGGGAGGCTGTGACGGAAGGCTAGCTGCTGCAGGGTGAAGACGAGGCTGTGCTGGTGGGTGGGCGGGGGCGGGGTTGTGAAGGCTGAGTGAAGTGCACTGCAATGTAGGTAGCAGGGAGGGCAAGAGCGCTAAATCAGACGAAGCAGGTGCAATTGTACTAATGCCAAGAAGGAGCGCCATAACTACAAATAAGATACAAATGGGATTCGTGAGAAAGCAAGTCTAAACAGATCAAAGAGACCGTACTGCGCCTATGATTATAAAGTCGCATTGTTGCCAGGAATCAAGTGACGCATCCTACCATTCTGAATTGAAGGCCATATCCTACACTTGCACATCGTTCTTTTGCACTGATCTACTCCTTGTCCTCCGTGTCCTCCTTCTTGATAGCCTCCTCATAGACTGGAGGAGAATCATATACGGGAAGCTCGGCGTAAACCTCTTTCTCGTCACGATCCTCTACATCCTCTACATCCTCCTCTTGGGCAACGCTTTCATAGATTGATTGGCCACGGAACTTCGCAATGGCGATGGCGATGAGGCAGCCCAGAGCCATGCCTATGAGATACGTAAGCGTACCCGCGAAGATACCAATGAGGATGGGAACAAAGATGGTCAAGAAGGCGCGTCGAAGCATCATGTGCACGCGGTGATGGCGGTGGTGACGATGGCCATGGTGACCCATGTGATGCGGACGGTGGTGTGGGTGTCCAGGACGGAATCGGTGCGGCGGCTTGCCTTCCACAGTCTCTTCGGCCATTGGGTTGCCCTTGTGCTTGTGGCAGCCTGCCTTGCCCATGTGCGACTTTAGGCCGTTGACTCTATCGGCCATGATGCCCCTCCACTTGCACAACAGTGGCCATTCCTTGCACTCCTTCTCCTTGTTCTCCTTCTCCTTATTCGCAGGAGTGTCCTCAACGGCCTTGGTCTTCTGGAAAGATGCGATCATGAGTTTGCCGTTCGGGTCCTTGAGAAGGTTGATGGTGAGCGCTGGAGGATCGACGTTGTTTCCTTCGATGGATTTGATCTTGAAGGTCATGGGGATGAGTTCGATGCCCGCCTCGGAAACGGTCTCAGCGGAGTCGTAGCGGAAGGTATAGCCGGTGACACGGAGGGGCAAGTTCTCGCCGTCAGGGTTGATTTGGGCGACGCGGAACGGCTGGGTGAAGTAGCCAAAGGTTGGGGGGTACAGCTGGACGCCGTCGATGTTGAGGGAGTCTTCCTGAGGTCCTACGTCGAAGTCGAGCATCTGTCCCTGTGTCAGTAGCTGTCGTTCGGATGCAATAGCCGAGGGGCAACAGACGAAGGAGTTCCCATTGCGCTGCGTCCATGAGAACCCGTCACCTTCCTTGGAAGCAAATTCGCATGTCGCGCAGTCCAAAGAAACACTGCGGGGATACGAGCTGGCGGCGATCTCCATGGCCATATCGTCGCCGAGATCCAGCTCCGCAGCGGAGACGCTGGGAGGGATGAGGATGGCATTTGCCGCTCCTGCGGCGGCCAGCGCCAGGTTCACAGTGCGCGAAAGCATCGTGAAACAGTATAGGAAAGAAGTTGTTGGGTATAAAGGAGATAGCAGAAGAGAAGATCACGATAGAGGCAGTGCGAGACAAAGATGGCCCGAGCCAAGGTTTGCCTGTCAGCGTGCAGTGAGCGTTCCATTTGTCTCCGCCGCAACGCGCGTCATTGTCTCGTGTTGCGCTAAGCCGAAACGAGCGCTGGTCGCTCGGCCTGTGACACTTCCCTCGTTTCACGTAGGCGTGACTTTTCCAAAATAGATATGCACATCACAAAATAACAGTTCGCATCAGTATCTAGAGTTGTGGTTTTGTTTTACAAAAATTCAGCATAGGCCTGAATACAAAAGATATTCCCCGGAAAATCAACACAAAAAAAGGGGGTAGTAAAAAGAAAACAATCGCATCGGTATAAGAATAGAGCGACAGTATACAGTCCCCCCTGGTTCAAGCGTGTAGCATTACAAGGATTTTAAAAGATTTACCAGGTGTACAAAGGGCAATTCTCATACAAAAATTGCTGTAGCCACCCTTTCAATCCTCCCGACGCTACACGATTGAACCAGGGAGAACTGTATACAAAACTTGAATCACTGCTAGCAACTGCGTGAATGTCACAATTATGTTTTTTTAAAATCGCGTTGCAAGCGGTAGACTTTTTCGTAATAACATATGGATTCATACCTACTCATCCCCCGACTCCCTGCCCATACCACCTACCTCTTCAAATTCTTCTGCTTCTCCGCATCCTTAACCAACACCTCCTTGATAACCAACCCCTTCCTCCGCCTAACCCTCTCCATATACCTCTTCGCCACATTCTCCTTATCCGCCAACTCGCCCAAATCCTCAAGCTCGTCTTCTGTAAAAGGAACCCAGAACGGGTCCTCGTCCAGCATCTCGAAGCCTGCAAACCTTAACTGCGGCGAAGCGCTACCGGAGCTCCGTTTCCTGATTTCGTCCGAGAACCCAAAGGATTCTGCTACAGGTAAGAGCGCGTTGATGGTGAATGTCTGGTTTCCCGTCGTAGAGGCCGACGAGGTGGAGGATAGTGTCTCTGAGAGAATTTGACCGCGACGGCGTGTTAGAACGGCATACACGCGCCCCAAGACATCAGTAGATGCCTGGATCTCGCACGTGTACATTGCGAGGAGCATGCGCGGGGACCAGTCCAGGAATCCTGTGTGAATCGATGAACGGACGGTCTTGATGATCTCGCCGGTAAGGCGGCCCATGCGCTCAGAATTATTTTCTGATTCTTCAGCTAAAGAAAGTGTGACTTCTTCGAGGAAAACGGCGATGCCTTGAACGGGCTCGGCGCAGAGGGGGCCTTGGGCGGTAGCGAGCTGGAAAGCGTAGATTATCTTGTCAGTGAGTGCTTGGGCGGTTAGGAGAGATGTAGACGATTCTTCAGGTTTAGCATCGGGTGAAGAAGACTCGCGGAGGCTGTAGGATGTTAGCGATAACAGAGGGAGGGGGAGTGAGTGATGCGTACGGTTTGGCGCATATGCCTTCTTTTGTCGCATCAACGAGTATATTGGGGCCTATCCTCCTTGGTCCGAAAGCTGCGATAGTCTCAATGACACCTGTCCAGATTTCTCGTTGCCCTTTGTTATCTTTATCGTTGAACGCATCTTGCAGCTGCTTCTTAAATTCGTCGATGGTCAAGGTATGGCCTGTTTCTAGCTGCTCTGCTTCCTCCATGCCATCTTGCTCGACAACTGGACCTTCAGCAGGCGTATCGTCAGCAATCCGCTGCCTCTCCTCTTCGTCCCTCTTATCACCAAAGAGCCTCTTAATAGCTCCAGCATTCTTGCTGAGGAACTCTGTCACGTTTGCCGGTAGTGGACGGACGCGCAGGCGAACGGAGACTTGCTTGCTCACCGTCACACCAATGACAGTACCACGTGGTAGGTTCGGATCCTTTGGCGGATTCATCTCTGTAGATGCAACAATCGATTCTCGGTAAGGCACAATGGGGGCACCGGCCTGGATTTCGCATTTTGCGAATCGCTCTTTGAGATCTTTCAAGCACCGCTCAAGATGTAATTCGCCGGCTGTGAGAATGACATGCTCGCCGCTTGGAAGCACTTCATACTCTGCGCAAGGGTCGCTCTGGACTAACATCTTTAAGCCATTAATCATCTTGTCCAGATCGTACGGGTTCTCTGGTTCCAGGGCAACTCGCACGATTGGGTGTGTACCCATGCTGATACCAGCCAGATTGACTGAGCCAGGAAGCTGCGAGCACAGTGTTCCTGACTTCAGAACATGTCCAGCGAGACCACCGATGCCGAAAACAACGCCAGCCGGGACCGTGGTGAGGGATTCCAAGCCACGTCCCATCATTAGATAGAGTGCGGTGACCTTAACCTTCTGTGGCTCAGGTGCAGTATGCGGTCTTGCTGGCGTGAATTTTGGTCCTAAAACGTAGACTTCATCCCCAACGCTCAGTGTGCCCGAGTAGATGCGTGCAAACCCTATCAAATGCTCTGCTTCTTCTTTGGTATCTTCGCCCTCTTCTGGTGTTTCTGACTCTCCAATCGCAGCTGAGCTGAGCGCATTGGTTACACTTTCAACATCATTGGCACCACCACTTGCCAATGCTTGCTGCCGGGCAATCTCCGCACGTTTCTTGCGACCAAGCTCTCGGGCTTCTTCAGCACTGAGTGCTCCTCCTCTTCGCTTGTTCTCCGGCAGTTCGCTCTCGGGTATTGAAACCATTTTACTTACGTAGGCAACCACAGGCGCGTCCTTGGAGGCTTTGAAGTCGACCATAGCGTCCTTGACTTCAGGGGCAACGAAATCAGCGCCGGGAGAGTTGTCCACGATCTCCGGTATCCGCTCAGCTTGAGCTTTGGGTGGTGATGGTAGGTATTCGGTCACGGAGACGAGTAATGCTGTGGAGAGAGGTAACCAAGATGCAAAAAGTGTAGTAAGAAGAGCTCGTGGATCGCGGGATCGCAGAACATGTGCTGGAATCGTCAAATTGAGTGACTTGGTGATCTTCTCAACCATTGCAGGATCTCTGTTGGAACATGTATGAGTATATTGAATAGGGTATATACAGCGCAAAGCAAGAGGAAAGGAAATCCACGCACCCCTTCCCGTTGTTACCTCCTGTAGTAGCTTCATACACGGCCCAGATGTTGTCGAGCACGAGCTGGACGAACATAGGCTTGAGATTGCGGCCTTTGAGATGCTTGTAACCCAGAACGCGTTTCGATTTGGGGTCTAGGTAGAAGTCGCCCCAGAGGACTTTCTCCAGCACAGAGCGCTTGATGCCAAGCTTTCGCTCGTACAGGCTTGCAAACTGTCTGACAGTAAACGCCCATCCATCGATGGCGCTGCTGAATATGACGTTATTGTTCTCGGGCGCGAAGTAAATGTCTTCGTCGTCCTTCTCCTCATATTCGGCGGGAGTGTTGGTTGTGTCTATACTGTCACCGTTTTCGAGGATTGAGGAGCTTGAGTTAGCCTTCTCAGCGGCGGCAGCGTTAAGTCGCTCTTCCATCTTCTCTCGCCAGCGGAGGTCATCCTCCATGCGTTCGCCTTGGTAGAAGCTACCCATGACGGCGTTGACCTGTTCCAACAGCTTACTCAGATGAGTGTAGGCCTCTCCTGGGCTCATTTTCAGTTCTGTGATTAGCCTATCCATTTTGTTAATCACGAGCAAGGGCTTTAGTTTCTCGATCCACGTCTGTCGCAACACTGTGACAGTCTGGCTACACACGCCTTCAACGGCATCTACAAGCACGACGGCGCCGTCGCAGAGGCGCGAGGCGGTTGAGACTTCGTAACTGAAGTCAATGTGACCAGGCGAATCTATCAAGTTTATGAGGAACTCCTTCTGCTCGGGCTGTGCATCTGGTGCGGATCGCCGAAGCAGGGAAAAGTATAGCGAGATGGCAGAGGACTCCATGGTGATGCCCCGCAGCTGCTCATCTGGCCTCGAGTCCAGGTAGCGTATCTTGCCAGCGAGCTTGGGCGAGATGATGCCGTTTGTGGCGATGAGGGCGTCGGTGAGCGAGGTTTTGCCATGGTCCTGGCGACTTTAGCAGAGACGAGGGCGAGCAAAGTGCAAGGGACGTACGACGTGGGCAAGGATGCATATCTGCGCACAGTGAGCGAGGGCCACAGACGAAGCTGGAGGGAGTTTAGAGTACGTTTCTGATGCCTTCAGCCGCGTGCTGCAGCGACACCAGCTTCTCGGGCGCCACGACAGGCATTTCTGGAGCTTCCTTCGGGGGTGGCCTGGTGGGGAGCGAAGGAGCCGTTTCAGCGCGGCGATCAGAAGAGCCGCGAGCAATGTCAAACCAGGTAAGATGACCAAGGACGGCGGTGGTCCTGGAGTTGCAGGAAACGGTTGGCTGCGGGCGTGGGAATTTTGGGAGAGCCAAACGCCGTGGACCCCGCTACTGGCTGGTGGCGGCAGTGTGCGACGCAGCCGTACGTCAGTTCCCGCCGCCGCCGATCACATCCGCGAGCTAACCCTGTGCCTCTGTCGACGCGTCAACGGCCATCATGAGAAGATGACGGGCGACGGTCGACGTGTCTGCAAACACCTCGACGCTCCTGCTGCCACGGCTCGTGCTCCATGGCCAAGCTCGACCCTCGCATGGCCCCTGCCTCTCGCCTACCGTCGCGGTCGATCTCCCTGCTATAGCACAGGCCAAGCATCATAGCGGACTCGAGCCCCCCAAACATACCGCCATTCGCACCGCAAACACCCCCTTTACCTCCCCAACGTCTGCCTCTGGGTGCCACCATGGCACTCACAATGACCGAACACAATTTCCACACACCCACCAAGCCCATCTCCATCCGCCCGGCGCCCATGGACCTCACCACGCCCGCTCACCAGCCACGCTTCGAAGCCTTGCGAGCCAACAATGCCAGCGTCATGTCGCCCGTCAACCAGAACGGCAGCTTCGAGTTTGACCGTGTCATCAAGTCGGGCACCATCATGAAACGCACCCGCAAGACAAAGGTAAGAGCCCCTGCCATTCCACCCTTGTTTGTCCATGTCTTGACACGATGCACAGCAATGGAAGCCCGTCTACATTGTCCTCCGCCCGAACCTGCTCTCCATCTACCGCGACAAGGACGAGACCAAGCTCCGTCACCAAATCACCCTTTCCGAAATCACTGCCGTTGCGCGCCAGAAGGACTCCAAGAAGAAGATACAGCATGTCTTTGGCGTCTTCTCCCCCGCGCGCAACTACCATCTCGGCGCACCGACGGAAAAGGAGGCGCAACAGTGGGTCGATCTCATTCGAGCCGAGGCACGTATAGACGAAGACGAAGAGGAAATGGTTGTCATGAGTCCGTCTGGCAAGACGACCTTTAGTGGTTTTGACAGGTCCAAACGAGACATCATTGGATCAAGCTCGTCTGAAGTAGAGCGACCAACGAGCTCAGTGGCTCCGGAGAACATGCACAGCGCGCGACGGCCTTCGCACACTTTACACTACTCTGGAAACGAACGAGGTTCCTTCTCGGACTTCTCAGACACAGGCGGGCCTGTCCACGCGAAATTCCAGGGTTCTGCCAACTCACTTACAGTACCACTGGAGGAGCAGCCCCATAATTTCAGCCAGCAAAGCAACATCAGCACGATTCCAGACAATGAACGAGTCATCTATCACGGTTGGCTTTACGTACTGAAATCGAAGGGAGGTGTACGGCAATGGAAGAAGGTCTGGGTAGTTCTTCGACCGAAGGCACTTGGACTCTACAAGAACGAAGAGGAGTATGCTGCCAACCTCGTCATTCCATTCTCCAGTATCATCAACGCCGTCGACATCGATCCTCCATCCAAGAGCAAGCAGCATTGCTTTCAGGTCATTTCCGAGGAGAAGAACTTTCGTTTCAGCGCGCTTGACGAAAATACCTTGTCAAAATGGCTGGGCGCGTTCAAAAGCTTGCTGGTCAAGAGAAAGGAGGCCGAACAGCAGCGAGTGCTTCAGGCGACGGGGAACACCCAACCCCCGAGGACGTCGACCAGCGCACAACAAGCCGCCTAGAAGAACCCAGCACCCGCGGCTGCCCCGCCACAAACACCACACCACCAGCCATCGACGATGCACTAGCCACGTCGCAGGCACACATCTGCCCCGCCGCCCTGCTTCTCTGCTGGCCGCCACGTTTCTTACCGCCGCTTCACATCTACCCGCCACAAGCACATCCTTGTTCCCTGTACATACCCCTTTCCTATGTCTATAACAACAACCGCCTCCAACAACACCAATACCCTGCGACAGACATTTCCTATCTTCTAGTTTCCACCACAAAATTCGTTTCTAGCGATTCAGCGATCCTTCGCCTGTGGCTTTTTTCATGACCTTCTACGAATTACGACTTGAGCATCCTGGCTCGTGGGCCTTGCACAGACGGCCCAGGCGGCTTGTTAGGTTCTGTTGGCGGTGGTTGTTACTGCTGTGACTTGAAGCTTTGATTGATACCTTGCAGCTTAGTGTGTAGTTGTACTTTGTAATGAGCTCACTTTTGAGTTAGTTTGTTTCTGTATACGCGATTTTGGGTGATGATCTTCGTTGTGTTGTGTGTTTGTATTGTGCATTCTTGACGAATTGAGTTGCACATTCCAGTGTTACACACTGATGGTGACCGTGGCGATGAGACACGAAAAAGTTTGTTCGTATGGGCAACCGCCTGGATTGTATCTGCGTTTGCCGGCACGCGCGTTGCTACACGAAGAGCACTAGCCAGCAAGCAGCTAGACAGACATCAATCTAGTGACCAGATTGGTGTTGAGGGTGTTGGGCGGGACATGCGAAAATTACGGTGGAGACGAGGAAAAGTTTTTCACGTTGGTGGTAGGTTAGAGACGGTGCAGAGGAAGCATGGAACCATGACAATTTGATGGGTACACGGATGACCGTTCTTTCCATGTGTAGAAGAACTTCGATCGGCCTTTTTTTTCGACATGCTGGCATATAAATGTTTGGTGAAAGAGAGTCTCCATCAACCAATCAGAAACGGTCGGTTAGCTCAGTTGGTTAGAGCGTGGTGCTAATAACTGCCTGTTGACGCCAAGGTCGCGGGTTCGACCCCCGTACTGACCATCCCCTCATCCGATGTGGTCTAGTGGCTAGGATTTGCCGCTCTCACTCAGAGTGTCCGGCACGGCCGGGGTTCGATTCCCCGCATCGGAGTGATCTTTTTTTTTCCTCTAAGGGGCGGCTGATTCGTATGCTATATGTGTTAGTCATACAGGGGCTATCTGTTTCTAATACATCGTCTCAAATACTATCCTAAATTTTATGTTTAATCACTATAGAGAATAACTTTCTCTATGTCTGTGTCACGTTGACGACTATCAGCGGAGCATTGTTCCCGTCTTCTTCGCCCACCAAATATAATCCCAAGTTTCTTAGGCCAAGAGTCCGTTCCCGCTGTCAGACAAGAACACAACCACGCAGAAAAGCCGTAGAAATTAGTGAAGCTCGCAACAGAGGGTGATTCGGTGCACATTCGCGACCTGTAGTTCGGAAACAGTTGCTTTTGTTGGTCAAGCCCAGTATGCACGTTGGACGCGTCTCAAGGAAAAAGACTCGTCCTTCCGACCTATCACTTTGCTCTGCAGCCCTCTTACATTTGACGTGCTTCAGCCCTGTGGATAATTCGGCCAGTAGGACAGAGGATGCAGCTTCGCCCCCGAAGACTTCCTGGCTTGCACTGCCTATATACGAGAATATACGAATCCGGAGCGTGGCGGCTACTGGCAAGGCGGCACCGGCTTAGATATCGCTCACTGTTGAGGCTCCATCTGTAGGAAGTGAGCCTTGTAGCCTGGCTGGAGCTTTGTCGATCTTGACATAAATGTAAAATGTGTTCCTCATTGAATTCTTCCCGGTAACGTATCGTTGTCTTCTACCGAACCATCTCGTCCGATATGGCGCGCTGGCATTCTCTACAACACGCGCTGATCCTCGGGTTGCTGTGCGTACGCACACATGCTACTGGACCTTACAAAACCCTAGGGGACATGTTTGACAATCAAATGGCCAACCTGGAACAGTTGAAGCCGACAAAAAACCCTTATCTGGGAGGCCAAAGTTTCAGTTACTGCTGCCGCCTCGCCATCAATGAGTCCTTGGAAATCGTTGATGGAGACCTACAGTTCAAACCCGGTCAAATTCATCTTACTGGCGACGTATCGACATTTATGAACTACCAATTTCCATGCGGCGCCAACTACAATGGCTCCAGAGGCCAGCCGTCACAGGTCTGGGTGACCTGGAGATGGTGCAATGACAACTGCCCTGGGTGGGAAATGGCCAAAGCCGAACGCTACGGCTACTGGATCCAGCCTCTGGTTGCTTTCATCATTCCGTCGGTTGTGTTTTGCCTCAGCATCCCTCGGCGACGAAAAATCCAGGTTCCAGATGCCCTCTTCCCGCGCGACGGAAGTACGCTATCCAAAATTGTCGTCCTCCCATTCAAAGTTTGCGCAAGCTTCCTCATAGTTGCGTTTGACACTATTATCTGGTTGGCTACTGTTCTTGCACTTGCTGGTCCTATGCTGATTTCGGGGATCTTTGAGGCGGTGCTCGACCTGCATGTTATATCTTTGCTGTCCAAAGAACCGAATCTGTCCGCGCGTGACCGAGCACAGTTACTCTACATTGTGCTCATCGGCAACCTCGATCAGTCGCCCGCTTGGGGTCACCTGAAAACCATTACAGCTCCTCTACCTGGCGCCGATTCCCTGATGTCCAGTATGACGTATCCTGCCACACGTCAGATTAAGCAGGGGACTGTCGAGACCCTAGTGCGATTGCCGACACCACATGTGCCGAGCGTATCATTCCATATAGATACAACCAAGACACGATTGAAAGCCATGTTAGAATCACAGTATAGCTTTGGCACGACAGTAGGAGCAGCAGTTATTTTCTTTATGGGGGGTTTCATATACGCGCTCATTGAGATTCAATCGACTTATGGAGTCGCGTAAGTACTCGCGTCTACACGGCTAAAGACGAGCTGACGATCCCAGATCCACTGCACATCGCTTAGCATTCGGGATGTTCTGGATGATCATACCACACGTAGCAGTGGTGAGCAGTGTTTTACTTGCTGGGAATAATCCGAGCTCCTGGGCTGGCGTCGCATCCCACTTTACGCGTGCCGACTTAGAAAAGTCAAGCACTCCACCTAGTCCAAGCACAGCGCCCACCATGTCAGCACAAAGTAGCCGGTTCGGGAACCTAAGTTGGTGGTTCACGAGGTTGTATTTCGCATTGTTCCATCCTTCCTATCTGGGTCAGTACTATCCTGCATGGTTGTGGAACCGAGGCACCAATAAAGCTATGTGGTTGTCCAAACTCGTTGAAGATAATCCTCATCTCTCTTCAGTTCGGAGGGAGGTTCTTCATCTGGGTCCGAAAAAGTGGCTCTTGTACTGCGTCATGCCGACATACGCACTTCTTATTATTCCATCTTTGCTGGGCCTCATGATCAGGTAAGCTCAATAGTTCGGTTCAGCAGATCACTTTTAATACGGATTACAGCTACGTTACCCCAGTCACAGGAATCAGCTGCCGCTCTGGCGCGATTCTTGTGTATGTTTCTGCCCAACTACTACTGATATTCCTCTGGCTTGTCGATGTGTGTTTCTGGAAAAGAGATGCAAAGGGTGAAATATATGCCTTAGGCTCTTTACCCGCGGTCAGTTGGGCGCAATCTACCCCCTGGTACATTTTAGGTTTTCTTGGACTCCTAGCAACATTTATCTTTTCGATGATCAGCACAAGTATGTCTTGCCAGCGACATGCATCTAAAATGTTAGGCTGACGAGGTTACAGTCTTTACATTCATGAATCTTTATGTCAACTGCCTTTGTTTCTTCCCGGTAAGATTATCACAAGGACTGCAATTCAGAACCGAAAACAGATCACTGACACATACCGTAGATATGGTATTGGTGGGATCGTCGGACTTCCAATTTTCAAGTTTATCTTGGAAACAATAGTTTCGAAAAGATCACCAATGCAAGAAGGTATTGGACACCATGTGGCCTTGCGGCGACCGCATTTTTGGTCGCGATGGCATATGTGGGATGGTGGTATCAACGACGCCTTCGTGCCCAGTTTCGTGATCTCGTGGACGACCTTGGTAATGAATCCCTGCTGCACCCTAGGACAGGCCGCACTTTGCGTCAAAGGAGTGTGAGTCTGGCAGGCAATGCCCTTCGTACGCGTTTTCGAGCGCGTTCTTTATGATTACATTTCCCCGCCAGCAATGGTATTAGATTTTGTACTGCGTTGGAATTATCAATAGGCTGGTTTCTGTTTGTCATTACTACGGTTTAGTTGCATGTATATTTTCATGAAGTATCGTAGACTCGTTAACCTTGTATCTGGCGGACGGGAGGGGATAGCCCTCAACAAAAGCAAAAATAGATTGGTTTTCAAGGAAACGAAGGCAACAGGAAGGCGCTCCTATCAGGTTGCAGACCGAGATGTCTGAATGCAGGCTCTTCCCAATGCAGCGCCATGCGGCTGACAATATATGAAAATAGGCCGATAAGTCATAGTCCTTCTCGTATAGCTAGCCGACATACGCGTTTGTTGGAACGCATCACAACAGTCGTTTCAAGTCTCATGTAAAATCGCAATAACAAACGCTATGGCCGTACCCAGTACCATTTCACAGCACACCGGCACCTTTGAGCAGAACCTAGAGCTCGTTTTCAAATTCCGCCGGGAGCACCCCGATGTCTGTTTCATCCATTACCACTGGCCCGACCTTTCCGGCGTTTTCCGAGTGCGCATATTGCCGATCGAGCATAGCCTTCTGCTCGTCGGGCAGCATCAACCCCTCCGAGCAGGGGCATTCAGCCTCATCGGCTTCGCGCAGGCGGCCTCACTGCCCGCGAACTTTCGCCCCGGTGGAGTGAACAGTCTCTGGCCTGATTGGCATTCTGTTCGCCTCATTGAGCGAGGCCATGCTTCTGTTCTATGCAACATATCTGAGGAAGTGTCCGCGCATGCAGATGTTGATGTTTCGGCTCCATTTTTGAGATGCCCCCGCAGCATGCTTCAACAGGTGCTAGCATCGCTGGAGCAAGAGCTGCAGTTGTCACTGCTTGTGGGCATGGAAATGGAGTTCTTCCTCGTGAATAAAGAAGACAGAGAAGATGCAGAGGCGGGACGAGAAGCAGATGGGTATAACTATTGGAGTTCGGCGTATGCCATGAGGGGACTTAGAGGGAAGTGTCTTGAAGATTGCGTGAAGGCTCTGACAGCAGTAGGAATATGTGTTGAGCAATTTCATCCTGAATCTGCACGACATAGCTATGAGATCGCTTTAGGACCTCTTCCGGCGCTGGCAGCCATAGACACTTGGTATCAGAGTGTCGAGATTGTCAAACGGACGGCGATGCAGCACAACTTACAGGCAACACTTCTCCCTAGGCCGTTCTCAAAGCTCTTCTGTGTCGGTCAACATGTGCATGTATCTATACATGTTGGAGGGGCTAGAAGTAACAAAGACACTCATCAACTCCAAAATTCATTCTTGGCAGGCGTACTCGGTCGCTTGCCGCTACTATGCAGCTATGGATTGCCCACGGAAGAAAGCTACAAGCGACGTGGCCTAGCGTTCTCGGAGTGGGTAACGAGGGGAACGCAGAATCGTGGGGCACCACTTCGAGAGATAGCTCAGGGACATTGGGAATTGAAGATAGTGGATGGTACAGCGAACCTATATATGGTGCTCGCAACTGTGGCCGCTGCGGGTATGCTTGGGATACAGAAATCAGAGCTTCTCACATGGCCTGATAACCGAGGCTTTCTATCCCATCTTGACGGTGAGAAAGCTAGGGAGCTTCATATGGACACAAAACTCCCAGCGACTTTCGAGGAAGCTTTGGAAATTGGCGAAGCAGGCTTGATGGAACTGGAGACGCTTTTGGGACCGCAGTTGCTGAGTTTCTACCATCTAGCAAAAAGAAGTGAGAGGGAACATCTGGCTGCTCTGACAGACGTGCAGCGCAGACGTATATACTGGGAGAATTATTAGTATAATTAGTTATTATTGAATATAGACAGAGTCTCTGATATATAGCTAGTAGAGCTAGAAGAATGTCTAATAAGATACCCCTCCCGCCCCTTCAAATTGCGGTTCTCCTACTGCTTCAAAAGTGCCATTTGAAAATCTCAACAAAGCATTCATTCCTGAGGAATGCTCCATCCATGACACGTTATGTCCGAGAGACTTCATGAATGCAACCGTACTATTATCGAAGTCGTAATCAAACGAAATCTGTTCGTTGTTAGTTGGTGAAACACTAAAACGAAGGACGACATACGACGTTTGGATTAAGCTGGTCGTGAAACCTGGGAGCAGCTAGAGCATCGTATACTGAAAGATGCCGATCAAGTACGTTCCAAAGCGACTGAAGAGTTGCAGTTATGATCCTAGAACCTCCAGAGGCGCCAGTGACAAAATACAAAGTGCCGTTGGACAGAAACTCCACAATGACTGGCGTACTTGAGGAAAATGGTCTTTTGCCTGGTTTGATGAAGTTCGCGGGAGAGGGCTCAAAGCCGAAAGCGTCACGCGTACCTTCGATGGAGAAGTCGTTCATCTCGTTATTCATGAGAAGTCCTGTCTCAGGAACCATCACAGTGGAGCCAAAATTGAGGTTGACGGTACTGATTAACGAGACGGCCAAACCAGTATCATCAGCAGTTACAGCATTGGATGTTCCAGGTCTAGTTCACAATTAGTTGTTACGTACTCATGGTGGGACGATACTTACGTCTCCAAACTCTCGATATTATCAGGATTATATGCTGACACGGGTAAACTGTTCGAGTCAACGATTTTGCTTCGGATTTCAAGAGCAGTTTGTGCCGTTAGCATTGCAGCTTCGAATACATTTATCGTCTCATTGAAGGATGGATCGCCAAGCCTTGTGCGCTGTCTTGGTTAAGAATGTGCGTGTGCGTGAAGATTCAGTCTGACGTGGACTTACAGCACCGTAACCGAAACGTACTGCTTCATCTATGCGATGCAGGCTAATATTGAGACGAGAAGGGTTGCCTATATCATTGTAGCCTTCCAAAGTTTTCAGTATATTGAGCACAACGCCTCCACTCGTAGGTGAACCGGTGCTGAAAATTCTGAAATCTCGATAGGTAATCTGCTTAGGCTCCCGAATCGCTAGGGTGTAATTGGCGAGGTCGTTCATTGATATAATGCCGCCGGCACGCCTTACGGCGGCAACCGTAGCGGCTGCTAATGACCCAGTATAGAAAGCATCGGGTCCACGCTCTGCTATGCTCTTCAACATATCTGCATATCGTCGTCTTGTCAAAACATCCCCTAAGCCAAGTCTTGTACCATTTGGCGCGAAGTCGACGGACCATGAAGGATCGTCTTCGAAGATCGTGCTATTCAAACGGTCCATATGTAAAACCATTTGTTGGTTTACCGGAAAGCCCTGTCTGGCAAGTGCGATAGATGGCTGCAGCAGATCGTACCACGGGAGGCGACCGTATTTGGAGTGGAGATATCCGAGCCCTCGCACAGTCCCGGGAATTCCACTGTGTCTGTCAGCATTGTTCTCGTGTTTCCCGTCAACATGAACTGACCTTGCCAAGCCCCCCAAAACAGACTTGACAGCTCCATTCTTATACATATCCTCTGTTGCAGCCGCTGGTGCAGTTTCGCGAAAGTCAACCACTTCGTATGCACCAGAGGTACTACGAATGATCATAAAGCCACCCCCTCCGGCACCCGTGAGGTATAATACTGCGAGCGGTTCGTTATTTGATAGAGACAAGGAGCGTGCTACGCGACGACATACGGTTGACACCTAAGCAAAACTCCGTACCGATCATCTACTGCAAAGTTAGTTTGTCCTGTATGTTTAGAACTTGCACCAAGACTTACCGCATCTGCCGCATTGCCACCCTTTTTTATCAAATCCAGTCCAATATCGCTACATGTTGAACTCAATGAAGCCACCGCTCCTCGGGCGGGTGCAGAGGAATCCTGTGGCTGAGTGGAGAAGGGAAACGATGTAGTCGATGAAGTTCCGGCTATCTGGGAGAGGACCAGAAGAGCCACGAGAGCGAACGAAAGAACCATGATGATCTCAATATCGCGCCGTCTCCTCCTCGAGATAACCCGCATCTTTGTACCTTGGCCCAATGGTGGCGCGTCGCTCAGCTAGCTAGCGGTGTGCTACGCCACGAGAACACATCGACCCTCCCGGGAAGACAAACGAGATAGTTCAACAGGGCAGGAGTCAAGACCATCCCGACCGACGAAAGGAGCGGCGAGCGTGGAGACGCATGCGTAACGCGACAAGGCTGACTGGTTTTTTGCTCAGCCAGCTGAATGGCTGGCTTCAGCGTCACAGGGCGCGCTGCGCGTGCCAACTTCTGGCTTACGAGACGGGCACACCAGTCGCGGATTGATGCCCCTGCATTGCATAACCACACCGGCAGGCTGGACCAAGGGGCGGAGGTAGCCACCCATGCATACACACGCAAGATAACAGTGATCAGTGCAATCTCAGTGCACAATAATTATTCTTCGTCTATCTACTTGCTAATGTGCTGTTTACTTCCCTTTTGACACCGCCAAGGGACTTAGTGGTCACGTAGCGCCTACTGGACCCACGCACCCGCACAGCTTGTTTTCACTTCCATACATGTCTTACGCCTCAGCGATAGTTCTCTGGATATGTGAACACAAGTGCGCGCACTTCAATGCTCTCCCGTGGAGGAACACCTTCCTTGCTAAGGCCAAACGAAGCATGCGGGGCATCTGCGTGGTCAGCGCCTAGTACGCCATGTCAAGGCTGGTACATACACCTTGCGGAAACGGAGGGATCCGAATCGAAGTTCTTGAGCAACAACACTTCGTCGTTTTCTTGTTTGCTCATGAAGAACCATTGTTTCCCGTCGCTTCGCATCGCATACATTGTGCTTCCATCATACTGTCGACGAATGTGATCCGTTTCAACCATATCGGCATCTGTAACTGTTCTGCCATCACAAACGGCCAGTGGCCAGTCCTGAATAGGACCATTCAGAGGCCTCCATATACTGTCCACATCAGTTAGGCCTCAGCTCAGGCAACGATCCTTCGCTTACTTGACTGTGCGTACGCGACCTTTCAATAAGTATTCGGCGTCAGCACCAAGATGCAGGTGCACTCTGCGAACGACTGCATCGGGGGCTTGATCTAACAAGACGATGAGCCTAGACCGTTCAAGCCATAGTATGTATCGCCTTACCAACGTGAACATGCTGCTCTGGTGGCAGCGGTTGAGCTGGATCGCTCAAATTTACGAGCTTACCATACCACTTCGAAAGCGAATTGCTTCTGAGCTGGAACGCAAAATCAGCTTTTAGAAGCTCAATGTTGAGGCCATATTTGCTTACGCGCCAGTCAAAAAAGTGTACGCGGTCAACGCCATGGAGGTGTTTCCTCAGCACCTCTTCGCATTCGGGAAGATAACGACCTTCAACTGCATCATGATCTTCAAATTGCTCTCGGACAAGGCGGCTAGTATGTTTGATGTAGGTAAAGCCATTGTTGTCAACCGAAAAGTCAGACTCTCGGCCACGCACATCGTGCACGACCTCTTCTGGACCTTCCTCGTACTCCAAATTCGATTTCCGTTGATCTTTTGACTCTTTTGGTATCTCAAGAAAGAGCTGGAAAGGTTTCTCGTGGTTGTAAAGTTCTATCCATTTCAAGTACAAAAATCGAGCGCGCTCGTCCTCAGGGATTGTCATAGTTTCTATTTCAAGGCTGAGGTGGCTATTGAGGACCAAGTGAACCTAAATGGGGGCAGGACATCGGGAGATACTTCATTTTATCTATGAATCACATGTCACGACATGCAAGTATATGTATGCGTGCATATGGCCTGTCGTTTTACATTACCCCACCCACACCAAATGCACGAAATTACACTCATGGCTGGATATGGAATGGCATCCCATTATAAGCGCTGAGGTCAATTTTTAGTTTGCGGCATTGCGTCACTCGCGAACGTATCAAGATTTGAGCAGAGAAGGAAGTTATTCGATGTTGTTTTCGTTTCTCACTGGATCTAATAACTATGTGGTCCTCCCAGCTTACAATACCGTCGGGAATATACTTAGTCACATCAGTACATACCTATTGAGTACAGACTTAAGGAGCCAACGTACATTCATAGCTTTCTAGGTCCACTAGCCAGCGACGCCGTTTGTCATGGGCTGGCCAGGCTCAAGAAGAGAGAAGTCGGGGGCGCGATCAACCTTGTTGTTGACCTCTTCGGTGAACATAGTCTTCCATGGTTGAGCACGTGTGTCCTTCTTCACCCCCTCTTTCACCTTGTCCGACCAAGTAGAAGCGGACTGCTGAGCTGACTGCTGGTTTTCGACAGGTGGCATTTTGGTTGTAGCTACTCAATTGTCAGTACGATCCATCTGCTGAAAGTCAGTACCTTTACAATACTAGATGTTGGTCGTAGTATAACTGCTTGTGTATTCAACAAAACTATGGCTTGTGCTAGTATTATATAGGCCGACATTATTTCCCCCGAAGATCAGGTTGGCAAGCTACGTTCCCCAGGATCAGCATGCTTCAGTGCAAATGATATGTCCTTTCCACCCTCCATGCATGCTGCGGAGCTGCGGAGCTGCAGACACGGGAGTCCCGAGGTACTCTAAATCTTGTCACAATGCATGAGGGACCTTTATCCGCCCACTAGAAGCGTGGGAATGGTGCATGTGCTTCATAATCGATGAGCTTCAGCCTTGGTGGCAAGTCACCTGTGTCGCGGTCATATCTATAACGTTTTGGGACTCCGCGTGTGGGATGCTTACATAACGCATAGAGATCGTCTGGTGTAACGCATGAGGCTCTGTAGCTAATTTTCGGGGTGTTTTCGATGCCCCGCTTTCTAGTAAACTGCATACTGAATATGTCGCACGCTCGGAACTCCAACGAGATAGCGTCCGCTCGCCTTCTCACTACAGACTCTGTAGATACGACACGTCGCTTTGCCCTATCAAAAACATGGAGACGTGTCCTCCTTCGATCGTCTTACTCATACCTGTTTGTGTTTTTCATGACCGAAATGTTCAATTCCGTTACAAACGCACCTCTAACAAGTCTATTCGAAACTGTCATTTGTGAAAAGTATTATTTCCAAAAGTCGAAACATGCTATAGCGAATAGAGATTGTAAAGTTGAGCCTATTCAGAAAGAACTCGCACATCTCAAAGGGTGGAAAAGCTTTTTCGATGCGCTGCCGGGTAAGTTCGCGAGCATTAATAGCAAAAATACACTGATGGCTCCACAAGTGTTTTTTGTAGCTTATGTTTTTGGCAAAGCTTCAGATGAATTGGGTAGACGATTTGCACTTGCGATAAGTCTTCTCAGCGTGCTGGCAGGATTCCTCTGGGTATTAATAGTTTGTAAACGCGCAAAGCCCCTGTCAGAGTTATCGTCGAGAGGCTGAAGGCTTACCAGGTTACATGCCATCGCTCTTTCCAGTGAAGGCGATATGGCTCTCTGCAGTTATGTACCTGTTCGGGGGAGGCCCGTCTCAGGTAAACGCAACAATATTGCTCATGGCCGTCGACTCAGTAGGCGAGCGCTTTCACAGCCAGATTTTGTACATAACGTACACCTTATTCCTTGTTGCTGAACTGCTTGGCCCCGCTATTGCCTCCATATCTCTGTCGACTTCCCTGTGGTTCGCGTTCGCACTAGGTGCTGCACTTCTACTATTGTGCCTCACTGCAACGTACTATCTCAAAGACACGCAAGACAAATCAAACGAAGTACTGGGAACTAATGCATCGTTCTCATCCGTAGAGCCAAATAATGCATCGATAGAAGAGGAACCTACCATTTCCACCACAGGACAAGCTATCGCGGACGCATTTTCGCACCGCTCAGTAAAACTGATAGTCCCCATTTTCGTCGCCGGCCAATTCCGTTCTGCTACGCTCAACTTCCTCCTTCAATACGCCACTTATAGATACGCATGGACATTCTCCCACGCAGCTCTCCTCACATCCTGCGTCGCAGGCTTTAACCTCATCTTTCTTGGGCCCCTTCTCGCATGTCTACCACAATTCCTACAGCGACGTAAGGCATATTCGACACAAACGATAGATTTGTACATTCTCCGTGGTAGCTTGTGCTTCCTTTCCCTTGGTGCACTGCTTATTGGTGTCGCTCCACGGTCGGGGGCTCTTATATTCGGTTTGTAGCGCCTATATATCCCGTTTCTCATCTTCTGATTCTCAAACACGTCTAGGTGTTCTAGTATTCAGTACCGGCTTCGGCTGTCGTGCATCTCTGCTTGCACTGACGACGTCCTGGATCGAGCCCCGACACCGCGGCCGTTTCCTTGGCTTCGTGCAAATAGTTGAGAACCTCGGATACTTAACCTCAGATCCCATCATACAAAATATATTCGCTGCAAGTTTGGGATATGCGAAACTTTGGTCTGGTGCCGCATTTTTATTCGTCAGTGTAAGTAGGTCACATCATTTGTTGCGTGAAGCGGTAGACTCACGGTTGAAGATTGTTTATAGCATAGCAGCAGTGTGTGCATTCTACATTGATCGCCTACGAGAAGGAATCGAAGTACGAATATAAATGGTCGGTATTACAGGTTGATCGCAAGCGGTATAAGAGGTATAAACAACCGTTGATACACTATAAAGCTGTTGCATCCGACTCTATCTGGCAACAATAGTGGATGAAGAATGTAATCTACACGTATTGTACAATCATCCAACTCTCTAGATCATTGTCGTTTATTCATAAGTTCTCCATTTAACATTAACCTTCTATAGATTGACTTTGGACCTTTCTTTCTTTAGCTGGTTATTGTATACAACACCTAGATTTTACAAATATAGACTTGTTAACTTACTACAAATGACACGAAAACTAAGTATCGCTTTAGGGATATCAACTTCTCTTTTGATAGTTGTGCATGCTGCTTTAAGATAGCATCTTCTTGGGTGGATATTCACCTGACATTGATTACGGGGTGATAAAGCCTTCCATTGGTCTTTTTCTGTTGTATTCGCCACGTCACTATCTTGTTATATTTAATACATATCTTAGACCTTCAATTTAACTTTTCACCTTGAACACCTTCCCTCCACTCAATCACCGGTCATACGACTCAGCGCCCTCATCTATCCCCCTTCTCCTCACTCTCGCTCTCGCCCTCCGCCTCTTATCCTTCTTGCTCTCCCAAACGTACTCACCTTTACTGCTCATCCACGGATCATCTGTCCTGAACCGACCCCTCGTATCAAATCGCGTCGGTGCCCTCCCCTCCATTATCTCCTTACTCTTCTCAAACAGCTCGTCTGATTCCCACGGCTCGAGGAATTTCTTTATGAGAATGTAGTTGGGATCGGTGTCATACTCCCAGGGTAGGTACGCGTCGTCCAGCACAGAGGGCACGATGTACTTTTTGTGGATTCTCATGTATGTGGGTCGACCGAGGGGTAGTGGTGGAGGCGGGACGGCGCCAGAGGCATTAGTGTTGTACAGTCTTGCACGCGGGTAGGGCGAGTCTTGTATCGGTGGAGGTGGGGGAGGTGGGTTTCGACGCGCAGCTCTTGTGGATATGGGCTCAGACAATCTTATAGGGTTAGCGATGGAGAATGGCTCAGCTTCAAGTCTCGGTGGGCGTCGGGATGATGGAAAAGCAGGCGTGCGGACAGATGACTGAGCGTAGCGAGCTTGTGGCATCAAAGCACTTTCTTCGATATACAACGTGTCATTATTCGGTATGTTGCCTGGTCTCCTCTCCTGGTTGCGGTCCCATGTGTCGGGATACCACTGGTCGTGGTAGTAGTCCGGTCTCGTCCTTGGTGCTGCATACTCCATATCATCAGCTGTAGAAAGTGTGGTTGAAGAATCGGTAGGGTTCTTGATAACGCGTTTTCTTTGTAAGACGCTGATGCCGCGTGCAGGAAGGCTGCGGTCTTGCTTTCCAATCAAAGAGCGGTACACAGAAGAAGTGAAGTCGCGGATCTCGTCACCATTATATGCTATAGTTAGCATGATAACCATGATGCCAACAGTAAGCGGAAGAGCAATCTCCCAGAAAAGCGATTGCTTGTTGTCCATATCCCTGATATCGCTGGTGTTCATACCGAGGTACGAAGTTACGAACGATAACGGAAGGAAGATAACGGTTACGACAGTGAAGACGAGGATTGCCTTGCCGTGGTCTTCTTCATTGATTTCAGCGCTCTGCTTCGTACTCTCGGAAAGGGGACCGCAGCGGCGAATCTGTTCTTCATAATCCTCACGGGTGAGACCGAGATTCTCGAGACAAGAGTTCAGCAGGAGACGTTCGTATGGATAGAGGAAGCGGCGAGAAGGAATATCAATGGGATAGGTGGCATCGTCTAGAACGCGCATATAGTTGTTGACAAGTTTGGTTTGCCAGTCGTTGACCTGGGCAAGGATTGCGAGTTCTTCTTGGAGGAGGTTGATGGAACGTAGGAGGCGTTTTCCGGGTCTGTGGTTCACTTGGAATTGCTGTTACCTTGTTAGCTGGAGCGTGAGACTGCTATTGTGAGCTTTCAACTAACCAGTGTTGTAAGGTACTCGCGGTACATGTCACCGATAGTCATACTCTTCTCCAGAGGCTTGACGATTAGCCGTCGTATAAGCCAACTCGAGATTGACTCTGCCCCCCACGATACCCTGTTCGCGACATCATTCGGTGCGGATGAGCGCACCATCTCGCACAGTTCCACTCGTGCTTGCTGCAAAGGGGACTTCACGCTCTCACTAAACCTATTCAGGACCTCGAGGCCAAGGTCAGTATACGGGTAATCCTCCTGGTAGCCTCCTTTCTTTGTCTTATCGAAACTTTCCTCTGTATAATGAAGGCTCCGTTCGATAGCGAAATAAAACACGAGAAGGCGATGTAGCGTCTCAAGCAGCTTACGCGGAAATGTATAGAGATCGGATAGCTCGCCTTGGTCGTTGCGCACACCGTCTGCAAGTTCACAAAGTTGTTCGTAGATCGTGCGCGCTTCATTGATGGCACGATCTAAGACTGCACAAGCGCCAGTGATTGTAGATTCAAGCAACGTCTGATCATCGTTACGAACCCAATCCTTATAAGCTTCATTATTCTTGACAAAGGAACTGGAAGCCGGACTGTCTTGTTTGCGAGCTTCGGCTTCAGCGTGGGCACGCAGGTGTTCCACAGCTGCGTTGGGATCGTCGAATGGTACCTCGCGCGCGCATCTTCGACATTTCTTCACAGTAGTCCCAAACCCTTCGTCATCGTCCGGCAGTGGGAGGCTGAATTTCGTAGCATGTTGGTTTGCATAGGTATACGATGCTATAGGCGTGCGTATTCTCCATGCGCGTGTTTTAGTTTTGGGTGTTTTCCAGCCAGGATTGGTATACTCTTTGGGGTCTGGATCGTAGCCTGGATGCTTTCCTAGCCTTTCCACCACAGCCGCAATGTTGGCCATTGCTCCCCAGACTTTCCGAAATAAGGTACATTCATCAACGTCTCTTACGAATAAGCCTAAAGTATCATGTATGATCTTGATTAACTCATGAGCTTTGCTGGGTAGCTTTGCAGACTGATCGTGAATGATCTTTTGGTGATGCGTGCGATAAAGTTGGCCGGATGTAGAGTCTGCCTTACGGATCTGTGAGACCAAAGGTATCTCTACGTCTTCAAAAATACCCTCGTGAAGGGACTCATAGTATTTTGTCGAGGTGAAGGTCCGGTCTACAGGGCCGCCTGTATCGAATTCTGGTAAGATATCGTTCAACATTGCTTTCTCCACTTGTTCAATGCATTTTATCGCGTGTTTGACGCCCATAGGTAAGGACTTCAACCCCATTTCATCTTTGCTTAGCGCCGAAGGCCAGTAATAGAACGGTGGCACTGAGCCCTTTATTGGCGTCGCAGTGAGTAGAGTCGAAGAAAGGATTCCCGGAACCTCCTCCATTACTGCGGATACGTCGATGAAGATAACGTGGCGTTGCCGGATTATAAGTGACCAATTTGCGGGAGTAGCTTTGATCGGTCCTTCTTGCCCTTGAAATAGTAACTGAGGGCTTTTTGTGTTCCATGGATGACTAGTTAACCGTGCCAGCTCTCTGACCCTTTGCTCTAATTGGAAATAGGTGCCGCACTCTTGAGGTGTGTATAGCAGTACACGCCCATCCGATTCAGTGAGCCGAACAGAGGTTGTTGAATTTTCTCTGCCTGCGCTGAGCTGCTTTAAATCTTCTTGAAGCACCTTGATAGATTTCGTAAAGTCACTTGAAAGTGGTCCATGCCCGCAAGTGACCACTGCTCTACCGTTAACATTAAGCATCCATAACACTGGAACATGGACCAAGTCGCCTGATCGGGAATTTTCAAACCTCCTGTAAGCCTGTTCCTCGTCCCGATCTCTCACTGGTTCGTAAGGGTAGTAAGACTGGATCAGTGTTCTTGCAGGGTATAAACGATCAGTCTGCGCATTACTCGCAAGCGACTTCTGAATGTCGAAATATGGGGTACAAGAAAAGATCGCGAACTGAGGATCGAATTGATCGCACTCGTCCCCACGAACTACTGTACCCGGATCGATAAACATGCCGCCAATGAAGGTTTTGGTATACTCTTTCTCAATCTTATGCAATGTCTTAGCGATCATATACTTGTTACGCTCAGAAAGATCCGGTAGCGTCATACAAGTATTCTGGTTCGCTTTAGTAAAATAAGAGTCGAGGACACAAATTCTTACTTTGAATTGGCTCCAGTCTAAAGCATCTCCATGTAGGTGATACCATCGAGTGCCGATACTAGAAAGAAATGCACTATTCTCCGGGCCAGGGAGAGTATGAACTTCTAAGGTTGTTCGATTCTCTGACGTCGTAGTGATAGCCTTGGTGATTTTGAGCGTCTCGATCGTCATATCACGGCCGTTGTGAGTGTTCCTTGTTAATAAGTCCTGGCTGATGTTATCTTCCTTGTTCGGAGAAAAGTGCTTTGCAGCCCATTTCGTATCTATCTTGAAAGAGAGAACGTTCCCTTCTTCGTCTACAGGCTGGATGACTGCGCGTATCTAGTTTTGGTAAGCATTCGATATTGCTTCCAGTCTTTTGACGTCTCACCGGTTCGGTCGGTAGTGCTTCGAAGACTTTATCGCCACTTTCTGATGCAGAATCGGTCTCCTCGCCATCTTCATCGTCACTATGTGCTGAGGTTCCTTCGTCCGGCGATTCGGTCCCGAGATTAGGCTCCTCGACATCTACATCTGCAAACTCAACTCTTTGATCTATGGAAGTCGAACGCTCTCGTGTTGGCCTCACATACTCCCTTCTGTCAAACCAGAACGAGACGCGTATAATCATTCCTTCATGCACGAGTTCGGTCCATAGGCTGGGCAGTATAACGCGAACGTCATCAGCCACAACGGCTGCCACATCGAATTTGCCATCACGAACTTCGTTTAGTCGTTCATCGTCGCCCTTTCGCGCGTAGATTTCCTCAACATAGGATTTAAATCGCTAGACGAAAAGTGTAAGCGCTCTTGTAGACAGGCTGGAAAGATCACTTACCGAGAACTCTCGTCCTCGTTCCCATGGAATAGGATATTTGTTGCCGGTGTGATCCAGAACAAACAAAAGCGGTATCGTAGCTAGCTTGGTCGGATCGCGCGACCCTTCTTCCATCAGATCGCTCCCGCCTGGCGCTGACTGGCTCGGCTGATCTACGATTGGCGCGCCCCTTGACGCGATCGAAGGATCAAGGGTTCTGGCGTCTTCGGGCATAACACCACTGCCGAAAGATGAGCCTGCGCGCGTCGCAAAAACTCAAAACAACCCTGGAGATGTGAAGGCAACACAGTGAGAGTGGTGTTGTCGACGCAGTAGTCGTATTTGTTAAGTCGCGCCTGGGTCAGCCTCTGATCAGCTGCAGATCGCTAAACCAGTTCCATTCGTGGCGCCTAATGCCGCATACTGCCAGCCCCATTTGCGCGCTTTGCCTTTTCACTAATACGACTCGGTCAAGATTTGATTATTTCCTTGGAATGACGAAATTTGGCCAACGTCTTCTGCATTATAAGTTACATTCACGCTGGTGCTATTGTGTAATCAAAAAATGCTGAACGGTTGCGAAGACGTATTTTTGTATGAGCATTTGCTAAATAACGCAAATTATGCGACCTACGAAGGCACAGCGGTTCAAGAGCGCGCTTGAGCGTTGGAACACTGAACACTAATGTCCAAAATCAAAACTTGTTCCCAAATGACCTTGGCGCATGCTCAAATTGGCATGGAAAACCTCGCCACGACTGTATAGAAGGAACTCCGCATCACGTAGTGTGAGTATTATCCGTGCCACCTTTCTGCTTCGGGACTGAAACCATTAATAGTAGGAGTCGAATGTCAACTGGACCTTCATCTCGGACGCTTTCTTGAATAGATCCGGAAACATGGTACCATCTTGCAAGCGTTTGAAATGTTTGTTGGAAAAAGATTCCACAAACCACAACTCGATATTGGTTAAGGCCGCCCAGCCTGCCCCACTTGTCTTCTCAAGGACGAGGTCGTAAACGCAAGAGACAGTGTCAAGAGTGGCATCCTCAATTATGAGACATCGAAGAGACTGGGGCATTGCTTCGAAAGTGTCCAACTCATCGTTTACGATTGCCGAGAAAGGCGCGATAAGCTTCTCCAGGCTGGTCAATCTTGCCATGGCGTTACGTGGAAATGACGAAGGAGGGACAATCAGGGGCAGCCTCAGGGTCATCAAGTCGTAAGGACAACTGAGGTATAACAAAAACCGATCAAGGTCCATGGGGTACTTATAGTCACGTCCTTCGTCCCTCGGTCCATCGTACAGATCCAGATGTAGGATATTTTTGAATCCAGTGAGGAGCGGTCCGTAGTGTCCGATTGGGTTCGACCTCGTCCATCGAACGGATCTTGGTACATATTGCACGTCTAACCGGAGATGAAGAGTCAGCACCTATGAGGGTTTCAGCAAGGTTTGGTACCACTTACCGAGCGAAAGGTTCGTTATATTGTCGAACTGGCTGCTCGCTACCACGACCTGTCCAAGCGATGCTTGCTGATTAGGATGGAACTGAGACCTCAAGTACAACTTTGAGATCTTGGAAAAATGCTCAATTCCCGATAGAGCAACTGGCCAACATCCTTGTAAAGCCAAGCATTCTACCGAGCTCAGGACACCAATGTCTTTGAAGTGAGCAAGGTGCTGGAACTTGCTCGCCCTTATCCCAAAGCACGCACAGAGAAAATTCATATGACCATATTTGACAATGGACCTATCTTGGACAATCGAAAGATGTCTGAGATTCGTTGCCAAGGCCAAGACGACTCCGATGAGTGAGTGAGGATACTCCTTCGTCAACTTTTTCCTCCAGCTCTTGCGAAGTTTGTATGGGATCTTGAGAGTATTGATGTAGCGTGCAGCATGCTCGAGAATCATAGTCTATTGAACATAAGGCGTATTAGTAATTTTCAGCAAGAAGTTATCGAGATTCACGTTACATACCGCAGGTCGGCCGCCCTGAAGGTCATGAAAAGCTAAATCCT
The DNA here is from genome assembly GCA_019828545.1 of Paracamarosporium sp. OC-R06-R3. NCBI lineage: Eukaryota > Fungi > Ascomycota > Dothideomycetes > Pleosporales > Didymosphaeriaceae > Paracamarosporium > Paracamarosporium sp. OC-R06-R3. The sequence continues at coordinate 190,370 of JACVRA010000170.1, read as the reverse complement.
TCGCGGATTGTTTGTCCGATAAAAACACAGTGATTTGTTGCATCTTCGGTCCGAGCCTGCGTTTCTCAAGCAATGTCCGCACGAGCAAAGTCAATCTCGAACACTCATTGTGTCGCTGAGAGAGGTTTAAGACCGGTGATGCAATGAGAAGTTCTTCAGCCCAAGTAGCCATTGTCCTGTTCACCAGCGCCACATCTCGATATACCTCCGGGTTGCACACTTCATACTCTCTGTAGTCGAAAGGGTCGTCGTAGGCGAATGTTTTACCCATAGGTAGATACGATAGGATATGCTTGATCAGCTCTGGGGGCATATTATTGAGACCGACGGGTCCTGACGGTGTAAGTTAAAGGCCCAGAAAGCGACAAGCCTACGCCAGCGGGGTAAAGTGGATGAAGGACGTACCATTGAGATTTGAGCACATCTCCAAGACTGTGTTGTCGTCATGCTCAGATGTCTAGGCTGGTGTATTAGTTCGCTTGCTACTAGCATGTTGAGAATGCGATAGGTCTCAGAGCCTACTTACTGCTGACTGCAATCCCCGCTGCTTTTTGCTTAGGAACAGAGCATGCTGCCTGCCGTACAAACTTATGTCCCCCATCTTGCGGCGGGCGCCCTAGTAGACGTCCTTAGGGCACCCTCTGTCGAGGAGCAAGAGTGGGGCGAAGGAGAGGTGGTGAGGTAAAAGAAAGCTGTATAAGGTTGCTGACTAAGAATAAAAAACAGTGCAGGTTATATCAACTTCACCGCTGATTCAACCGCGTGGTAAGCTCCCTTACCTTCACTTGTATCTGGCATACTTCCTTCCATATGCGTAAGTTTCATATGAATATATGACCGAGAATATCTCAGAAGAGACCAGTATGCCTTTTTTAGAAGCTACCGAAAGCTGTTCAATGAGCCAAAGCAACAGTGGGCAGATTAGGACCTTTATTATCCCTGAGCATGATGTATAACGGCAAAATACCAAAACTCACTAAAAAGGAAGGTGTATGATTGATATTGGCTTTATTCATCTAGCTACTGTGATTTGTATCCTTTGTGAGAGAGCGCAACTTCACTGCTGCAATTATCACCCTACAGGTACTTCAAACACCGTATTAACTAAAACTTATATATCAATTTACACTCTAGTATATATATCTCCAACAGCAGCTTTCATTCAAGAGCCGCAACCGCGCTGTATAGGAAAGCAAGGTGCATAAGTGTGTATATGCTTCATGAATATCACATAAACGGCGTGGGTTTGATGCCCATAGACGTTAAGACGATCTAATCCTTGTAGGTCGTGTACATGCAGGGCGGAAATCCGTTCGTCTTTTTTCCTTTACTGGCACAGATTGGCTACGCATATCTATCACTACAGTAAGCGCGTCCACATTGGTGAAACGCCATTTGTCAACTGTGAAGTTTTTCTTCGTCCTCACTCATGTTTTCTGAAGTACCGTTTATTATTCATAAAAACATCCTTCATAACATGTACATTTAACATGCATATTTGCGTGGTTCCTACCAATTCTACAGTATGTAGCACTGTAGTGGAGATGATCGCTGTGACCACATCCTCATGCTCGATCTATGTATGATAGAAACTGCAGGAAGTTGAGCCAAATGATGTGGTATGTTTCTTACATGTTAAGTAAGGACTGGAAATCAAACTCAGTTTAACTAATTACAGGGCAAAGGAGAGTCCTGATTAGAGGCAAACCTGCCTACGTGCCATCAAGTGCATAACATATACCCCACTGACCGTACATTTCACAGGGACGGTAGTGAGGGTATATACATACGAGTAAACATACTCAACCACGCCAGACCTTAGGCCCAGCACCCTGCCAATTCTTCAGCTCATCCATAGGCTGGTAGGGTCTCCACAAAGCCTGAGGCAACCAGATTCCTTGTCACAGTCAGTACTTGTTTTGGTTTTCGCAAGTTTTGTAGCAACGTACCTGGATCTTTCGCATCAAAAGCACCAGGGAAGTGAGTCACTGGGCCGGGAGTGCCTGTTAGAGTGTTTAGCTACGGTTCCGGATAGGGAAAGTTTTGGGATACGTACCCGTCCCTGAACCGGTGATCTCCACATGCGCGCAAGCCTGGTACATCTCCGTCGTCTTATAAGAACCACCATTCTCCATATTCAAATGCTCTGCGCGGAGCAAATATTTACCCGGTGGGGTAGCAGCGGGGATGGTGAAATTCATCTAGAATTATTGTGAGACTACGACACCATCGGTAGCACTGTCGACACTTACAATGCTAACTCCTGCCCCGCTGCTATAGTCCCAGTTCAGACCATTCGATGCCGGCTTCACGTCGATCTTGAACCTACCAGCATCTCGTTAGTTCTAGAAGCTTAAGGGTCGGAAGCATACTTACCAATCACCATCACCCGTGTACTCATTCAGATCCGTCGCATCTGGGGCTTTGGATAACCACGCCGTCGCAGGCCCAGAGTGGTACATAGAGAAGTTTGGGTCGAACTATTATTCCTTGCGATCAGCTTTCACCCATCTACAACAATGGTAGCAATACGTACATCGTGCTGGTCTGTGCTCTCATCCCTAGTAGTGCGGCTCTGTCCCGCCGAAGCAAATCCAATAGTGCTCCCAGCAGCTACCTTGAGGGTCTTGACCGGGAACAAAGGGAGCGTGCCGTTGGGACCGCACATGGCCGCTTCGCCTGAGTAGTCCCAATTGGGAGCGAAGAGGCTTGTGGTACTTGGGCTGTGGAGCATTAGCTAGAGGTAACAATGAAAATACTTGGTTGAAGGAAGGGTTACGTACCGGACGTATTCCCAACGCTTGGAGATCACGCCGTCAAGGACGGTATAGGGAAACCCATCTATGATCCTGCGTTAGCTGATACTGGCCGTGAAAGAGGTGGTGGATAGGTATGGGTGATATACAGTGGGCTTTGGCTTGCTGGAGAGCGGAGAGGGCGAGAAAAGTGAGTTGTTGGAGGGATAGCTTCATGTTGACTACAACAGGTATCTCAAAGTCTTGGTTTCAATCGTAGGATCAAGATAACACACTGTATCGAGTTTCTCGCATGGTAAGGCTATTTAATCTTCTCTGTCTATGTCTCGGTCGGGGATCAGAATAGTCCGAGTATAGACTAACCTCGCGGATATCGATCTTCGCGTCTTGGGCAATCCTGCATCTGCAGCCATAGCTGCACGGCTTTTCTACCCAAATTGATGTGTCTAGGATATTACTGTTTGTCTAGGGTCCGCTGAGTGGGACAAGGAGGTGCATATGCATGCATGCTCCGTTTCCGATGGAAAAAAACCCGCGAGTGAGATCGTGGATAGCTTAGACATTAATAGATTTAGCCATATGAGGGTAACATCGATAGCAACTTCCCCTTTTGTAAGCCCCAACGAATCAGAAAGTATGGAAGATTTGGTGTTATACTTGGTCTGGATTCTTTGGATATAGATATGTGGTAAAATATTGCCTCAGTGTATCCACAGAGGTTGGATGGTGGGGTATATTGGCTCATGAGGATTCTGGCGAAAATAGCATTGTACAACGGCAAAGGAAGAAGAATTTTAGCCTCGACGCAAGAATGAGCATGGGGTGCAGAATCTGAAAAGGAAGGCTCGTTTTGAGACGCTCCAGAAGACTACAAGTAGCATTAAGGTGATTTAGATTGATATGAGTAAAGCAGAGGCTTAGTCTTAAGTTCTTGGCACGCAAGCTCTCAGATTCTTGGACTTTCCAAAGTTGACGAGAGAACACCAGATGTTCGATCAGAGACATTAGATCTTCCAAAAGCGCACAGTTGAATCTCCATCAACAGTCACAGCATAGCCCTTCTTCAAGAAGAAACTCGATGGGCCCCATGAGTGATCCGTGGCACTAACCGTCCAGAGCCATTCAGTGTTCTGCTCAAAATCATACAGATATTTCCCATCACGCCACTGCCAGATGATCTTGTTGCCATTGTCAAGCCATGAGATCCCTGTCATACTTGAGTATTGGAACACTAACTTTCGAGCTCCATAGGCTATAACTTACCTCCAGGTGGGTAGATAAAGCTAGTAGCATCAACCTGCCACGTCTGAGATACTTCCTTGGAGGGCACATTGTAGATGCGCAGCCTACCGTCATCACCAATGGCGATTTGCTGGCTGTTAGGGCTCCATTCAAACTGGCGGGGCCAATCGTTGAAGCCCTTGATTTCGATGGGCGGAGCGGTGAGATTGCTAAGAGTGTAGATCTGGATCGTGTTGTTACTGCTGCCGAGAGCAAAAGCAATGTACTTCCCATCGGGCGAGAAGCGCGTGAGCCAGTTCTGAGCCTTGGTCGCGGGAAACTCGAATATCTTCTCTCCAGAGGTGGCATTCCACAAATCAGCAGTCTCTTCGTGCCAGCTCACGCTTGCTAGGTGAATCCCATCAGGGCCAAAACTTAAGTCGGTCAGGTCAGGTTGGCCTTTCAAGGTCGCTACAGGAGTGTTGCTGGTAGTCTCTAGATCATATACGTATCCGTAAGTAGAGACTAGCTTGTTCTGCTTGCTGATGCTGCCGATGGGACCCTGATAGATGATGGGTGCGCCAATCGGTTTCAGATCTGACCCTACACGTTGGCGTATAGTGGTAGTTGGGGTATCGTACTTGTATTTGGCCGCACCAGTGAACACATCGTAGCCGCCTTGTGTGGTCGGTCGGACCGTGAGACCTAATCCAAATTGCTTGTCTGGCACTTGAAGGTCAATCAAGGATGCTGTGGTGTTTTTATCCAAGTCAACGAACTCCAAGTGCGTTCCATTGAACAGAACAAGGTATTTTTCGTCATTGGTGACAACAGCATCGAAGTTGTCGTCTGGGTCCGGTACGTTGAATTGGTAATGGAAGTCTTCGGAACCCCATTCTTTGGGGTAGCCAGGTGCCCATTTCGCAGTTACGTTGTTCTTCGCGAAGTCGGACTTGGTCTTGGGAATAACGATATTGTTGGAGAGTACTGTCTTAACCCCAGGAAGCACGAATGAATTGGCTGCCTGTAACAATCCAGTAGTGGCAAGAAGGAGATTGATAGAGACCATCGTGGAAACCAAAACGAAGATTCAGTCAAGATGGTTTGGCGATGGGTTATCAGTACAAGCAACCATCATGGAAAAGATGGCCACTTAAATGTCTATCTGAACCGGCTCTGCTAGCCGCTGAACGGACACTTTGTGATTTAGTCGATCATACTGGCATGTTCAGACCATTGGCCGTCTGTGTCTTCTTCGGGAGAAGACTTTGTGTGTGGCATACCCCAGATTATATTAGCATAATTTTATAGGAGGAAAAGGAAAATCCTTGGTGCATCTCTCACATTGGAAGGAAGTAAGATGTTCGGATCTCCTATGTGCACCGAAACACCGAAATACTCTAGACGGCTCCCAGAAGCTGCATCAATAATGAGGGGATATGTCGCAAATCGCTTTTATGCGCGTCAGATTTCGTCCGGTCTAATTGTTCGTACTGCAATGTATCTTTGATTGTTTGGTGAAATGTTTCATATAGCCGGCCCCACCTTTCAATGATCATATGCATAGTGGCAGTTTAGGCGAATTTTATAATGCCCTGAAACATGGCGAATCATGGCAGCAAAACAAAAATCCCGGTTCAGGGCTACAACATATAGGCAGCTCTAGGGTTGCATAATCAATTCTTGGGGTGCAGGAGTGCCAAGGCATAATCTACCCCATTGAAAAGTCAGCAAGGTTTGATGAACCTCGTAAGCCTCCATCACCGGGGGCATCAAGGACAGGGCCGAAATCCAAGGTAGGTCTACCAGGATCGTTGTCCGTTCCGCCAGGGTCGTTGCCCATTAGCTATGGCTATGACCATGTGCTTCAGTTCATGGGCGGATCTGTCGGCTCTCATCTATGAGCTGTTTCTATCCGAAAGAAGCGATTGGAAGTCAACGTATGGATCAAAGCTCATGTTGGGGGAGGGGACGCGGTCGTGCGCGAGTGAAGTTCAGTGGCGCATGCAACAAAACAGTCGATCGTGTAGATCCTCAAGTCATAAAGTATAGAAATGCTCAAGTAGGATTAAGAAGGCATCGAAAGTGGTTGATAGCGAGGTTGTTGTCGCCTCATCCACTTTAGTCACTATACCGCGCTCGGCTTAGCCAATTCGGCTGCTGCCCGTCTCCCGCGTGTCACGATTTCTCCGCAAACACTCTGGCCCACCTCACCACAACAGCACACCAATGTTCTAATGCGGCATGTAATCCGGAACCTCTTATCCGTGAATTCATTCCATGGACGAGTTGAGCGACCGCACTGCGGACAAGGTGCAGGCATTAAGTGACATCGAGCTTGCTGCACTACTCTGCCTGATATCGGACCAGCATTGCATTATTGAAGCGGACAAGCAGTCGCTGGATGAATTAGATCAAGAGCTTAGGCTGGTATGTTATGTGCATTCAGCATATGCAATGCAAGTTAAAAGTGGCAGGTGGCGAGAAATGTGTTTGGGCTGACTTGGGCGGTCCTTGAATGCTCGGAGGCCACCACCTTGGACGAATTTGGAACGGGCATACTTGTCCACGAAGACGCCAAGGATTATGGGAATGAGGGGAGTGCTGTATGTTTTCCGGCCCTGGAGGGCGGGCCTTCAGAGACGACTGCTGACGGACGCCAGTATGCATCATACTCTGGTTCCCCGACAAAGTTCGGCGGACGGTTGCCAAGGTCTTCTCGCGCTTTTACGCCTTTAGACAACCAGAAGATTGCAAATGTTGTGGTTGCGAAGAACCTCAACCTAGCAAGCAACCAAGTTCAAGTTCAAGCCCTTGAGGTACAGCATGACCAGCCGGGATTCGTCCAACACTGACTTAACAGAATTCTAGCTCATTCGTGGCAAGAGGAACTTCACGAGAACCGCTGTACACGCAGCCCCAAAGCGATTTCTGTTTATCGCACTGAACGCAGTTGGAACAGCTCGACTATCACAACACCTGGTGAGTCAATAAAAGTCATGCAGCCTGCGAAGCCTCTGCTAATTCGTCACAGAATGATCAGATCTTCATATCTCACAGACATCAGGAAGAAGATGGTTTGCCCAATCTCGAAGAGCTGCAGGGGAAAGAACCTATCTACGAAGACAATGCATCCACGTCGTCAGTCGTCCGGTCCCCACCAGAGGCCTTTGATGATCGAAACGGCTCTATAATGTTTACAGAAGCGGTACTTGAATCACCTCCCTCTCTGAGACATCTTTTTGACATGCGGTAGGAACTCAACAGCCTCTCCGGTCTTACAGCGAAAGTTTCGATGAGCACAGAAGTACGAGCTTACATGCACAACATAGTAGTGTTCATGAGACTGCATCGAGCAGTGGAAGGAGGCATATCAGCGATGGCTACGCGGCATTTCAGTGTTCTGTCTCAGTAAGCTCGTCAGCCCTGTCGTATTTAGCGAGCTAATCGATACAGTGCTCTTGCGCCTCTCCACGGACTCTCTTACATAACGCCTGCTCTGGTCGCACTCGCAGCTCGGAAGGTTTATCCCCACAGAATAGCCATTACCTCACCAGAAAACGAGCGGAGCATGCAGTGGGGAAGCTCACTCGAGGCTGTCAAGGCGGTTCTCGAGGGCGTTACACCTGATGATGTGGTCGAGGAGGTGCTCCAGTCTGTTGAGGTACCATTATGAATCATCAAGCTTTTCCTGATATGCTACACGCGCATTATGCCAACATAGGAGGTTGCTAATCAAGGGATGAGTAACAATGCGGAAGGCTGATGTCATGCACCTGATTGGGTAAGGAGGGGCAAATTCATTGGCCCCGCACTCGCGTCGGCGCGTCGCTTTCTTTCTGTAATAACTTACATCAATTCGCGCATTGCTTAAAAGCAGCTCTACGCTCGCTTGCCCATAACTCTGGCGTTGGCTCTTCCATCAACCATGGCTACAGGATATTTTGCCGAGCACGTCCCAGAGCTGCAGATAGCGGCCGAGGTAAGACGCGATTGCCTCCTGCGTCATGTCGTATGGCGCTCTCTTCCTTTTTTCTCAAGCTAACATCCACTCTGAGGACGATGCTGGTGACCGTGACAACAGCAGTGTGCACAGCGATCAAGATGGACAGTTAGAGGTGCCGTGATCCTTGTCCTTCGTGCCAGCTAGGTTGATTGTCCTAGGTCGTGTTCGCGCCCAACGACGTTCGCCGCCGCAAATCGTCACTCGTCCCTTCGACCGCACCGCGCCCTCAGCACCGTCGCCAAAAGACGCAATGTTTTGTGCATACACTGCTCGAAAAGCATGATGGCATCGCGACAAAGGATCGCAATCCGTCATACGAGGGTCTTGCGCAGGAGCGCACGTTGGACAAGGACCCGCACGGCCATGCCGACGAATCGCATCATTCGCGCCTCCTGACAAAGAAACAAATCTCGGATATGGCATTCGGTATAAGAGAGCTTTCAAAGAAGCTGGCCCAAATTCGCATACGACTGCATGTGCGCAACATTTTCATTCTTGCAAAGGCGCATGACGAGACGTTGATCAAGCATACGCGCGAGACAACCGATTGGCTTTTGACTAAGGATCCTAAGTACAAGGTGTACGTTGAGGAAACGCTAGAGCACAACAAGCTATTCGATGCAAAAGGCCTGTTGCAGCAAAATCCGTCGTACGAGGGGAGGCTAAGGTTCTGGACGAACGAGTTGTGCCATGAAAAACCGCAAACCTTCGATATCGTGCTTGCGGTGAGCATACCATATCTCAAGCGCGGCTTGCTTTACTAACTATCGCAGCTTGGTGGTGACGGCACAGTTCTCTACTCATCATGGCTCTTTCAGCGCATTGTCCCACCTGTCCTCGCCTTCTCTCTAGGCTCGCTCGGCTTCTTGACCAAATTCGACTACGAGCAATACCCCTTGACTCTATCTCGTGCCTTTGATGAAGGTATCAGTGTTAGCCTGCGCCTGCGATTTGAAGCGACCATCATGCGCTCGCAGAACCGCAACAGTGGCAGGCGCGATCTTGTCGAAGAGCTCATTGGAGAAGAAAGCGAAGACCACCACACACATAAGCCTGATGGAACGCATAACATTCTTAACGAAGTTGTCGTAGATCGAGGACCCAATCCGACAATGTCAAGCATTGAGCTTTTTGGCGACGACGAACACTTTACAACGGTTCAAGCGGATGGTGTGTGCGTTTCAACGCCCACCGGCAGCACGGCATACAACCTCGCTGCGGGTGGCTCGCTTTGCCATCCAGACAACCCCGTTATCTTAGTTACTGCGATATGCGCACATACTCTCTCTTTCCGGCCTATCATCCTTCCCGACACTATTGTTCTACGCGCTGGAGTTCCCTACGATGCAAGGACAAGTTCATGGGCGAGTTTTGATGGGAGAGAACGCGTTGAGCTGAAGCCAGGGGATTATGTTACGATAAGCGCGTCGAGGTTCCCGTTTCCTAGTGTACTGCCGTTGGATAGGAAGAGCAAGGACTGGATTGACAGTATCTCGAGAACGCTGCAGTGGAATAGTAGGCAGAGGCAGAAGAGCTTCAAGGAGTGGACGTCATAGAGTTTGGATTTTTGAAAGTGTTTAGACCAATACGCAATGCGAAATGTTAAACCTGTCTGACAATCCCCTTTGGCAGCTTCCCACAACGGACAGAACGGTCCCTCGGCATGGAAGATGTCTTAAGAATACTTTTCGTTTCATCTGTCATAAAGATATTCACTGGTTCTGACACTACCGCGACACCCTCATGATGCGGATGCGCGCTCTTCCTCCTGCTTTTTCGCCGCCCATAGCTTCTCTTTGTTGATACCCTCCAATATCTTATCCGCGCCTTTCTCGAGCAGAATTCTTGCAACATCCCTGCCCATATCCTCTGCCTCCTCTGCTGACCTAACTTTTCGCGCCGTCTCGTACTCGACAGACTCCTTCCCATCTACACTCACCACAAGTGTCTTCAGCACAAGTTCCTGGTCGTTCAGCTCCGGCTCCGGCTCCTCGAGCGGCTGTCCATGCTTATCGAAGTCCTTCGGGGGCTGTATACCGATCGCCACGCCCTTCCCGCCTCGCCAGGATGTCTCTACGCCAATGGGCACGCTGCAACCTCCCTCCAGCGCCCGCAGAAGCGCACGCTCTGCTGAGCATGCCCGAGTTGTCCTCTCGCACTTGATCTGGGAGACAAGCTTCTGCATCTCTTCGTCGTCTTTCCGAATCTCGAGCGCCAGCGCTCCCTGTCCTACTGCGTGCAGCATGCCACCATTGCCGCTGGTAAGGTACTGCGTTATCCTCGATTCCCAACCCATCCGCTTTATTCCTGCAGCAGCGAGGATTATTGCGGCGTATTGTGAGTCTTCGGCGTCAAGTTTGGCCAGTCGTGTCCCGATGTTGCCTCTAAGGTCGGCGAACTTGAGTTCTGGGTACAGTCGGCGCAATTGAGCGGACCGGCGGATCGAGGAGGTTCCTATCGTCGAACCTGCCGGAAGCGAGGCCAGATTGGTGTCTTTCGGTAAGCGCGGAGAGACGATCAGTACGTCGCGGGGATCTTCGCGTTCTAGGATGACGCCGAGCTTGAGGTTTTCAGGAAGTTGGGTAGGCATGTCTGCGCTAGTAATCAGTGGAACTCTTCCGATACATGACATTGATCTCGTACCTTTCAGGCAGTGTTGAATCATGTCCAACTCGCCAGCTTCCAGCATGGTCTCCAGCTCGCCGGTCCACAAACTCTTCGCATTCTCGCCTTGGCTCAACAACTGCAGCGGCGTGACCTTGTCTTTGTCTCCTTGTGCTAGTACTGGACAGATCTCATACGCCCTGCCTGGATGCACCTTCTTCAATTCCTGTTCCACCCATCGCGCCTGCACCTGGGCGAGCGCTGAGCGGCGCGTGCCGATTTTTATGGATGGGAATTGAGTTTTGGTTGAGGTATCCGACGTTTGTGGAGCGGTTTGGGCGGGCGCCGCAAGGTCCGTAGCTGTTGCTGAAGCCATCGAGTATGTGAGAGGAGCAATGCAACGTGGAAGGTAGGACGTAAAGTGTCGGTGGGCTGGTGGGGCAGTTTTACGCGGGAGGAATCACCGGTTATCGATAACGAGTGGCTGCCGAGCTGAGCTGCAGGTCCAACATTTGGAATCTTTCACATTGACACCTCAGCTAGACAGGCTTATAATCCAAATACTTGATTCCTTATCAACTGGATTGCATGATATCAAGAAACAAGCTGGCCACAAAACGGATGATCAGATCTATACAAGCCGTCCAGTATCCACGGGTATCAATCACTCTTCTTCTACCATCCCGAGCATGCAACGAAGTTGTTTCCACTCGCGCCAGTGTGTGTGATTTCACCAGCGCGTTGACTTTTGGAATTGAAGATGACCCGGTCAGCACCGGGGGAACCTTGGAACACGTCAGATTGGATCCGTATTGACCCATATGATCATAACGTATACACCGCTGGTCTTGAGAGGGAACTCGCAGTAGGTTCCACCAACCAGAAAGTCAAAAACCTCGTATTTATTGTAACACATGCGGGTAAGAACCGCCGCTGGCGGTTCCTCCTTGCTTGACATAGTTGTAGCCCGAGTTGCCGGGCTACGGTCACTTGAGCGGACGTGTAGCAATTGGAGCCACACTAGACGTAGCAAGCCCTCTCAGCGATTTCGGTGATCTCAGAAGGAGCCTCGATAACAGAGGTGGGCAGAACGAATGCAACGGACGCAACGAAGAGGAGACTCGAGAGGAACTTCATGGTGCCGGTTTCTAATCGAACAGCGAGAGACTGTCTGGAAGAGCGAAGGAGGTTGGGCTGCGATCTCAAGAGTCGGCCTGTCGTCCCATTGATGATATCAGGTAGGACCATATACCTCGACTACAATCGTGAGCCAATGGGCCGTCTCCGAAACATGCTCCCTTAGCCCTAGATCATCAGGCCCTAGGCGATTGACACCAGCATTGTTTTGTACCCTGGGACGATCATTCTACGTCATTCTTGAGCGCAACCCCACCCGTTCCTAGATCTTGTTGTACCGCAAATTGCTCCAAATAAGATCAAATACCCCGTAGTCTACGATGCTCCCCAGTCTTCAAAAACGCCATTCCCAGATAACCGAACAGGAAGGTCCACAGCTTTGGCTACGCAACATGAAAACGACCCGTTCTATTCGTCTCAAGTTCGGCTTTATCGCGAACGAGCACATGTGTGTCATTGATAGGCTCATCAGGCATAGGGATCATCAATTTAAGCTCCCGGTCACTAGCTCTTTCTGGAAGGTACGTCATATCGCTGCAGGGACGGTATGATTGTGGTGGGATCGATTTGGTCTTCATCTCGTCTGTTAGAAGTATTCGACTATGTGTGCTAAAGGAAGAGAATGTGACTTGCTTCTGACTTCAAGGCTTCAGGCTTCACACTACTGGCAGTAATGTGCGGCTCATCAGCAATTCTTACCAGTACTATTTTGTGACGTAAAGAAAAAGCGCTTTTCAATGCTCTGGGATGGTATCGGAAGCGTGCTGGTTATTACAATCGTATTCGCTCCGAAAAGCAAGAGCCCTGTAGAAGGTGGGGTGTGCCTCCTGGGCAGCCAATCCCCGCGATCCAGTCTCACTTCCGCTTGACACAAGATCATTTCCACAACACTCCCACCAATGACAGAAGCTTGCCATCCTTCTATACTCTAGGCTACTATGTTCTGCCAAACGTGCCTAAGAATTTTCGCAGAGCGGAGTCTTTGGGACGATTTCATCAGTGGCCCTCACCACTCCCACGTCACCAGCCTGCAATCTGCGTCGCAGAGGTGCCGCATTTGCAAAGCAATATGGCTTGAGTGCGTCGTCGGATTCGGGAAAGAAGACTGGTCGAATGCAGAAGTTACTACGAAGTACACGGTCGTGCATCAGAGCAAGTGCATCCAGGATGCAATTGAACAGAGTCTTGAGCTAGAGCTGCGCATTCGGGTTACGAGGACCATGGGAAACGACGACATACAGAGAGATATGACGTTTGATTTGCTGCCATGTAGGCGATTTCTATAAGAACAAGCTTTAAGCAGGCGATGCAACACTCACGCATACAGATTCTTCGATGATACATCACAAACCCAAATCAGTTCATTCAACGGCAAGTACAAGAGTTGATGAAAATCAAAACCGCCCAGGGATTGATTGGTTATCAGGTGAGGCGACGTCGGAGGCGATGCGTGCATGGTATGGAATTGACGAAACAGACAAGTATACCAAATACGTTCCTCAAAAGAACCCGACACTATCGGTAGTTGACTCAGGTTCACGACTGCTAGCGTGGTATTCAAATTGTCTGGAAAATCATAAAGACTGTCAACCTATCTTCAGCGGCTCTTATATCCCTTCTCGACTACTCGATATCGGAGAGGCGTCGACTTCCGCGCCAGTCAAGCTTGTCATTTTCGATAGGGGGTATGTGCCAGACTCTACGCTTATCTATGCTACTCTGAGCCACTGTTGGGGAAGTAGTCAACCACTTCGACTTCTCAAAGAGAATTTGAATGAGATGATAGGAGGTGTATCTCGCGACAGAATACCGCGGGTGTTCTCTGAAGCTATAGAAGTATGCTGGCACTTGGGCATCCGATATTTGTGGATCGATTGCCTATGCATTATCCAAGATTCAGAAGAGGATTGGTCGAAAGAATCACAGCTGATGGGCGTAATTTACTCCAAAGCTATAATCAACATTGCGGCGACGGCCTCTTCTAATTGCAATGGCAGCCTATTTCATACATCGAGCAAGTTCCCTTCCGTGGGACTGGTATCATGGGAAGCCATTCCTGGACATGACTACATCGTCGTAGAGAACAAAATTGAATGGGCCAAGAGTTTCATGAACCAGCCACTGCTTCGACGAGCATGGGTGATGCAGGAACGCTTTCTCGCAACACGCATGATCCACTTCACCAGTTCCGAACTGGTCTGGGAATGTCGGACTACCACAGCCACTGAATCGTACCCTCGTGGTGTGCCTAAAGCCCTGTGGCCTTTCCACGACAGACGCAACCGCTTTTGGCGAAGCGACTTCACCGAAGACGATGGCGCTTGGTCTATATTAGTTGGTGAGTACAGCAAGTGCGAGCTTACCTTCGGTAAAGATAAACTCATTGCTTTGTCTGGCCTCGTGTCAGCACTCGAAGCAGGAGGTCTTGCGCGAGGTCGCTATTGGGCCGGGATGTGGGAGGCTGATCTTCCATATTGTCTTCTATGGAGGAGAGGCGCCATAGACAAGAGCAAGTGGCCTGCAGCTCGACCCTCTTCTTATCGGGCTCCGTCGTGGTCCTGGGCTTCATTGGATTATCCTATATGGAATGAGTGGGCGTCTGGTACTTCAGAGTCACCACTTGTCACTCATTGGGAAGTGAAAGAGGATAAAGGCCCTAGCTCTGCAGCATCACTTCTTTTGTACCATCCACTTTCGATACGTCTGCATGGACCAATTACCCGGGTAGGAGTTCAGGTTAAGAAGCCTTGGGTTGAAGCAATCGGTCGAGGCATTGAGAGAGTCCAAGGAATCTCGTACAGCATTGCACATATCGTAGATCGAGGGACCACGACCTTTTTCTGGGACGATGCGTGGAACGACGTCATATTTGATGATTTTGACGAAACAAATCTGAATAAGAAGACTTGGTGTGCCCCCATATACGAATGCGAAGAGTGGGTCGAAGACGCAGATGCTGATATGCGGCTGCTGGGATTGCTACTGGAAGAAGTTGATCCTGGAACATTTCGTCGCATAGGTGCTTTTTCGATCGGAAATCATCCAGATCAACAAGCCTTAAAGCAGTTGTCAACTCATACATACACAATTATCTAAACTGAAGATGACAACGAACTAGCCTCTACACTTCCTCACTACCCAGGTGAGTTCGACGGATAAGCTTCTTCACGAACATTCAATCCATTAGGTATGCAATTAGGACACCGGTCATTTATCGTCTGATTTTCTTGAACGCTGTTTCCGTGGGCTACTTAGTTATGGTAATACTTTTCTGAATCTTGTTATACATTTGATTGGCAGAAGCATTAAGGATTCCTAGATGTCTGGTAACGACCCACTTCGCAAGGACACAGCTCCACTGTCAACACAACTAGAAGAGGAACCGTTCACTAAACACCTTCATCGGCTGACATGCTCTAACGAAATTGCAAACCAAGGAAGAAATGTAGGCGTACACTGGCGCTAAGGCTAACATAATCCATTTTCGGAAGGATGCTCGGCTTCAATAGGGAATTAATGTGGGATATTCAACAGAGAACAACATAGTAATGACAATGTATAGGACATCACAAGAGGTAGAAACATAGTAGTGACAATGTATAATCGTAAAGACGTGATTCGTGTATATCTATCGTAAGAGAATGTCTCCTCCTTCTGTCATAAACATATATCTATCGTCTAAGCACCGCAAAGTTCGATGCTGATACCAAGGTCACTGACCGAGTAACCCTGGAGGGCGCCGCATCCAGCGTTCGGGTCAGGGTCGATAGCGTTGGCGTTAGGATCGCAGTAGCCCTGAGTGCAGCATTCGGATCCACCGGTGCAAGAGTACGTGGGGCAAGAGCCAATGCTGCCCATGGACCAGCCAGCACCAGCACACTGGCTGAAGTCGTCGGAGCCAGAGAGGCAGTCAATGAAAGACATGTCGTACCAGACGTTGCCACCCTGGAGGCCATACTCGAATTGCATGGGCTTGGTGCTTCCGTTGCCGAAGATCTTGAGAGCAGTGTTGCCAGAGGAGCAGTCGACGAGGCTGTCGGACCAGGTGGAGCCAGCAGAGATGGTACCGCTACCATCAGATGAGCCGCAGGGGCAGGCGTTTTCATACGTAACATCGTAGCCGCAGTTGTTCTTAAGCGTAACCTTGCCACCACCACTGGTGGATCGAGGGCTTGAAGCGGTGCTGGAAGAAGATCTGGGAGCCACAGCACTAGTGGGCTGGGCTGCAGTGGAAGTGGACGCGACCGAAGAAGCTGCAGGCGCGCTGGTAACAGCAGCTTGAGACGTCGCTACGACGGAGGAAATCTTTCCACCCCAGCTTCCGCCCCAGTGCTGGGGAGCGCCAAGCGCGAGGACGGGCAGAAGGAGGGTAACGAGGCTTTGCTGAACCATTTTGAAAGATTGGATACTAGATCGAAAGATCAAGTGATGTGAATTTACAGTTGAACGGCTGTACAAAGGCTGTAGAAGCTGTGATTGGGCTGATGGCCAAAGAGCGTGTGCCGGACGACGCAAAGGAAGGACTGAACCGGAGTTCTAAAAGACTGAATAGAGAGTGATCGACGGATGCTCATTCCTAGAGGTGGATGAACGGATACTTATACCTTTAGGTTACTTCTCCATGGCATAAAGTCATACCGCAGATTGGGGCAACGGCCCGTTAGTGATTTGCGCTCGAGAACATGTTAGTTGCTTCTAAAAGTGGTCCTCGGTGCTTATGTGCCACACAGGAGAACCCAAAAAACCTAACCCCACAAGAAAACGCAGACTAGAAGAATGGGTTTGAACTGTGGAAATTGCGATCTGCAGTAGTGTAGAAGCAAACATGGTTGACAGGCTAGAATGACGGCTCGGGTTCTCTAGGGGTATCCGCCCACTAGAGTGGCGGGGAGAGTTTTGCGGGCAATCTTAGGCAAAATCCACTGGGGAAAGACGGCACACTCCCGGCGGTACCGTATCTCTTTATTTCCTATCGATACCGGTACCTTTTTACGCGCCGTTGACTCGAATCGTGGCACTGGTTTGCTGTGCGCTCGGGGAAGAACATTGCCCCCCATACGACGTATTCATGAAGAGATTATATCGAAGATGAAGCAGAATTCAAGGCTGTCTGTCAGCTGCCGAGTCCCGAGTAGAAAGTTGGATCTGCGACGCGTCATCTCGATGTTTCTCCGATAGCCTTGACCATGAGCGCCTCGAAGCGATAGCGAGAGAGCGATTGGTGTCTTGCCAAGATTCTAAAAAAAAAAATGGGTGGGCAGGCAACAGCAGGATGGGAAGCGCCCAAGCCGTCGAAGACTGCGCAGCCATGATGTCAAAGTCGAATCTTGCATGTTTACTGACGAATCGCAGAAGTTGACTTGACGTGAGAACTCAACGCTTGGAGAACCGATGCAGCGCCGAACATCGGCAACGACCGACTAACCAATAAGCGAGCGGCAAAGTACAACGGTCCGTGGCCCAACGGGAGATCGACAGGCACGTACAGCAATCGCTGTCACGGATCGCAGAAAGATCAAAAGGATGGATGGGTGAAAGTCGAATGCAGACATAACCTTCGGAACTCGTAACGGACGAAGAGAGACTGAAACCGGGCATGCGGTCGGCGCTTCCGCGCGAGAGCTTCTGAATTGGATAGGTCGGATGTCGCAATCCGTGTTGCGACGGTGTCGAAAATTCTTGCGTCGGTGGCTGGGCTATACTGGTGGGAAGGACGACCGGGCTGCGGTGCAAATGGGGAAAGTCGTCCTTGTTCGCATGAGTCCGCATCGTAACAGATCCAGGGCTCTTCGGGAGCCCCAGTTTTCAGAAATTTGAAATTTTGGCTCGTCGCGTGGCATGCGAGCAGCGGGCCGAAGTGCTTACATGCACGCATGCGCACAGAACCATGGCAATGGGAAAACCCTGAGGACCCTGCCGAAGAATGTCCTCCAGCAACGTCAGTGTACCATAGTAAATGGTGAGTTCTAGCCGCGATGACGAACATGGATCGTGAAGCAGACCTGTCGGCAGATGAACAGCCATTTGGTGGTAGGAGTTACTCATATGGTCGAATATCTTGATCTTGTGTGAGATAACCACACTGTTCAAGAAAAACTTTTAAGCATTTTGAGATTTTGTAATGCCCACTCTGGAGTGTGACGAAGACATGAACTCATTGGCGCCGTACTGTAAAATGTCGGTATCAGGGCCTCAAAAAAGCCATCACTGGGGCCTTGCATGCATGCTTTTTCCTACCAGCAATGTATAACTACACAGGAAATATACAGAACTTACCGCACATTTTCTTACAACCACAATGTTTAAAGTGTTAACACACCGTGGACTTGTGACGTCGAAAAGTGCAATGGTGAAAATTACTATCTCGAGAACAATGGCTCACTACGGTTATAGTCCTTCTTCTCTATTTCCCATGAAAAATCAACGGCTACACAACCGGAAATATCTCGTTTGGTGGTCTATTGAGCTAGATCTGAAGAATATCACACTTGATACCGAGGAAAGACAAATGCTACTGAGATCTACAAGGTGAGCTGGTAAGCAACCGACAGCCGGATAGTCATCCGAACAAACGCTTTCCTACATGAAATGGACGCACGCATTCGGCGAAGTGATGTGGGAGGAAGGAAGGAAGGAAGCCAAAAATCATATTAGCAGCATGCCTAGTACTTGTAGTACGGTCTGACATGGATCAGCTCGGGGTACTGGAGTAGTGATTTGGGCATGGTGGAAACATCGAAGGGATGACTTTATGAGGCTGTAGATAGTAAGGAATTTGAGGGAATTTGGATACCATGTGTCGGTGGTGATCTACACGCATCTTGATTGTCTAGGATACCTCTTGCTACTCCGCTCATTGATATGGAGACCCGCACTTGCGGGCCAGCGCATCATGAGAATCTATTGCCTGTGAATCTAACCGCTTTATCGTATACACCCACACGTTGAAGCTGAACCAGTTGCCACCTGTGATTGTATGCAAACATTAGGGTCTGTGTACCATGCTCTCTAGTAACCATAGTCCCATAATCGAGGATCTTCCAAAACTATCCAATTGGAGGCAAGTCGCCCGAACTTTATCGTGGGGCTTCACAAAAACACCCCCGCTGCAGCGGCAGCCATCGCGCCAAACCCAGCGGCACCCAGCCCCGCCCTCGGCGTGGGCATCGCCGCACCTGGACTCCCCGAGCCCGTCCCACCCCCAGCTCCAGTTGTTGTATCGTCGCCAATCACACTCCGAATGATACTGAATTGATCCGACACCTGCTCTTCCTTGAACTGCTTGACACCCGTCGGCAACGCATCATACCAGTCCGGCTTACTGTAGAACGTCGTCATGGCGTTATCGTCTGTGACATCGGCGGGGATGCTATAGTTGGAGTGGGAGGAAGCAAAGGCGCGGACCTCGGAGGCGGCTGAGGATACTGAGGACTCGTAGGTGCTGCCGCGAGCGCTCGTGTAAGCGTTCCAACCAAGTCGGGCGTTTAGGTAAACAGATGTGGTCCATTGGCCGTCCTGAAGAGTTGTTAGACTGTGCGAAGACATAGAGGGTGGAGCCAAGGGGGGCGTACAGCAGTGCTGGGGACTTCGCTGCTGGGAATGGGCGGCTCAGTGTAGACCATGAAATCTGCGTTCGCGATGCCAGCGCTCAGCACCGTCGCGCAGAGAATCGTCTTAATGTACATTTCGTAATTGTGGATGGACCGCTGTAAAAGTGAAGTTGAGCTGTCAAGTGCCACCAGAATGTATTTCAAAGCGAGTGTACGTGGCTGACAGAAGGCGTTGTGTTGCGGGCTGAGTGCCGTTGAAAGAACGAGGTAAGAGCCTCCTCAAGATGTTGGCGTCATCGGATCCTTGCGGAAAGGACAAAGATCCGACACGGCGTCGTGTCTCACCCTGGCGTATCTACCGCCAATCTGGGCTCCATAGTTTTCGTTTCTCCAGACCTTTGGCGAAGGTTGGCTGGTGGCGGAGCAGCGCCGAGTTCTGGGAAACGCGCAATCCACACAAGGGTTGGGTGCCTCAAGCGGTTAGCGTCACCTGGTGCATCAACATCCGCTCAACTGCACAAGATTTACACGTTCAACAACTGGTCATAGTCAGCACAGCACAGCAGGAAGGACTAAACTGTAACTTGTATATCGATGGCATAGATTATCGCACTCTTGGCGAGCCCGTATGCCTGAGGAGTTGCATGAGCTGATGATTACCATTGATCGATGGCATGCAGCGGCGCTTGAACCATACTTTGGTGTAACATGCGGAACAAACCTCAACCCGAGTCTTCCTAGAATCGTCTCGTTATAGATGAACGATAAACGTGCGACTCGGTGTCTCTGTATTGGATACATCGCAAACAAACCCTAGATCCAACATCCAATGTTAACTTCGGTCTCTATCACCCTCACCTCGCTTTATCATTGCATTAGGGCATTAGACGCCTTCTCACGACCCTCACTAACTTCTCATCATCTCACCTTCACCTCAGAACGGCCTTCTAGCCTCGAGGCACGCACCGCACGTGACCTCTGGCGCCTTGGCGCCTGCCTGCGCTCCCAAGTCTATATAAACTCGTCGCCGCCCTCGCTTTTTGACTTTTCTTCTTCATACTTACCTTGATCAACTCCGGGGAGCTCAAGAATTCCTTGTAGTAGCTTAGATCAGCAGCATCGTACTCAGCTGGACTGGTCTTAGTTTTAGAAGTGCCTAAAGGTGCTTCTCTTGGTCATAATTTTTGCTGGATGCCGTCACAGCCTTGAGGCGGGTCTTTTTCATTGGTGTTGCTACCGCTGGTGGTGCATTGAGGAAGAAGAGATTTACTCCTGCTGTGTGGGTGGGGTGTATTGTTAACCTGCTGGTTGGCTGCGACCTTAGGCTCTCGGCTTGCAAATAGCAAGACGACTTTTCGTTGCTGTTGGAGGCTCTGGCGATAATACCGCCGTGTTGTTAGAGCATCTGCGTTGCGTTGCGGCGCGGTATTGAGCGTCGAAGTAGATCAGCTCTACGAAAACAAGCACGTACCTGAGGTTTTGCTGCTATCAAAGCATCCAAACCCGCCGCACCTACCCATCATCGAAGAGCAGAGGATCTATTTACAGTCGCAGATAATTCATAGTCATCTCATCTCCATCGATAATGCCCCGCTTTCCCGACACTCAAATAACAGCAGCGACATTGACGCTGCATACAGCACGTTCATCCACAATTATTGATCGTGCAGACGCTAGTTTGATGAACTCAATGAGGCTCTCATGTCGTTGCACTCATCAGTTGCGGTTGCTCTGGCGGCAATTGTTCTGCCGTCCAGGTTAACGTGGAAGGTGCGTTGTTACCGCGCCTTCCTAACGAATTCATGATATCACAAAGCCATCTACAATCCATGGTACGGCTATTGTCTTCTTCGCACATTTCCATGTTACGACGAGGCAAAACCACAAGGGTTGAGGACAGTTTGCAACGGCATGGCCCGCACTTCCCGCACAACCCTCTCCATAACAAACGTTTTTCGATGTCGACCAAATCAAGCTTTCTCTTTGTCCTCCAGCGTTGTACCGCGTCTTGAATACAGAGGAGGATCGCAACAATTAGCCAAAGGTACGAATTTGTGCCGCCATGATATATACGGTAAATCAAGGCTTTAGGCCAGGCTATAACGAGACGCTCGTTCATGTCATTTAAACAGCGGAGGGCGCGGAAGAAAGCTATTTGGACGAGAAGAGCTTGCTGCTCGATGTGCTTCCGGATATCGAGAGCGCAAAGCGTTCAACATAGTGACGAGGCGTCACTTGTATGAAAATCCAGGCGACACGGTGGGGTTAGGAATGGTGGGGTAGCCTAAGGGCTTCCCCGGACTTCCACTGGAAATACGGGAACGCATATCCGTCTCTTGCAGTCATCTTCTAAACATTGCCAAACATCTTGAAGCATCGCTCTCATGGTTCTGTTCTCACAATACAGACATACTGGTGATCATAACGACCACAATCACCATGGCGCAACCCATCAAAGGTCCTGGCATTCTCTACGTGAAAGCCTGCATCAACCCGTCGCCTAGCAATCCCCTCACCGAAGCAGAATATATGCATTGGTACGATGATGACCATATCGCCGAAATTGTTCGGACCTCTGGCATGCCCAATGCCTTTAGGTACTTCCACGTCGATAAGACTCCTAACAATGGGAAGCCAACTGTCCAATGCCCACGACCATACCTAGCCTTCTACCCGATGCCCGAGTTGGCGTTTACACAAGGGGAGGAATTCAAAGGCATCAGGGTCAAGAGTGACATGTTGCCGGGAACAGGAATATGTTATGACATGGCGGATACGGATGTTGGTTACTATGCGTTAGTTGGACAGAAGGGAAATGGGAAGAAAGGTAGCTCAGGCGAAAGACCGATTGGGACAGTGCACTAAGAGTGGCAGGTTCTGGGGAATATCTCGCAACTTCTGAGATCGAACCGGCGAGCGATGCGACAGACGATGAAGTGAATGCATTTTTCGATCAGGTGAGCTCTCCTGAGCTTTCTGAGAATCGAGACTAACCAAGTTGCAGCAAGCGGAATATGTTTCCACGTTGGACCACTACCAGCGCTCGCTGCGCTTCAGACTGCTTTACGCTCGGACCAATGCGCAGTCACGAATTTTGAAAGGACTTGCACCAGCGACTGATGAGCCAGCTCCTGAGCCTCCCACATGGTTACAAATCCACGAGTTCTCTGCAGAGCCGCAAGCGGACGTTCGTTCTACAATTATGAAGGATGCGCACAAGACGTTGGAGAAGGCAAAGCAAAATGAGACGCATGGCTATAGGCTACAAAAAGCACAGGGGCAGAAGAAGTTCTTCGAAGACGCAGAAAATGGCGCACCTTGACAGCGCATGAGAGCACGCAAAAAGCAATGCAGCAGCGCTCATCAGATAATCGTGCTATCGTATACTCACCGCATTTCTTCGCCCAGTATCAGTTTCAGCTGTGAAATAGCAGCTCCACTAGAAGACGCATCGTGCTTCTAGGTTTACACGTGAAGACAAACCCACACACACAAAACAAGCTCATTCCAACTGCTTCACCACGTCACGATCAGCAGGCCTTAGGTCCGGTTTGAGCATCCGAGGTGCATGTGCTCCCCACTCCCACCCCACAATTCCCCATTCCAGACACCTTCGCGTAGCTCCAATGCACCAGGGTGTTCTTTTTCCAGATGAGGTGCCTCGAGATGCCCTCCAACAGCGCCATTCTGCATAAGCACACTCTACATCTGCCGATCACGGCAGAGTCACTTGGTTGCACCCGCGAGAAGAGACACAATATCCGAGGTCAAACGGAATGTACATCTCGTAGATTATGAAATATGCATCTGAAAACGCACAATTCATGCTGGCGGTGCCCGAAAGCGAAAATAATTCGGCCGTCCGGTAAACCCCCGGTTAGCCAGACGGACCGAGTAAGCTTGGGGTGTGGAGTCCAACCACTCAGATCACGCTCACCTGATCGACGCGCGCACCAGAAACCACTCAAGCGCCACCAAGATCGACCATCCGTACAACCGCTAGTCCAGTCATATATCGAATCCAGTCATAGCTACATATATATACGAAAGCCGCGCGCACTCCACTTACCCCAGGTTTCCCGATACCCATCTTCACCTTCACCTGCCATCTTCCCACCTCGAGCGCGTGACGTCTATGAAGTCGAGACACTGCTATTCCATCCCTTCTCTGATCGATCGTAACAAGTTCCTGAGATAAGAGACGAAGTCGCGACCATGCCTCCAATCAGCCAATTTCCGCCCGCCCGCGTCTTCCTCAAGGTGCCGCCGGGCATTAAAACCCAGGCCAACGCCGGCGCGAGGAGGAGCTCCTTGACGACAAGCCCGACGGGCAGGTTCGCAATGACGGCTTCGAGCACCGCACCGCTGGTTTCGCCGCGCGTGACTTCTGCGACCAAGTTTTCGACTACTACCTCCATTGGAAGGGAAGCTGGTGAGTCATTGCCGGCAGAGAAGCTTTCTGAAAGTAGAATCGTGTTAACGGTCGTACAGCAAACGCAGCATGAGACCCCGCGCCTTGATCGCCCTTCACTCTCGGCAACCATGTTTAAGCCACGGAATCGATATCGGTGTGCAACTTCTCAAGTTTATCGACATGTCGCTCGAGCCATCCACCACCATGTAACGAGAGATGCGTATTTATTTTCCCGCGTTTGACACGGTGCCATATATGGAGGGGATGGATCATTCGATGGGTAGGGTGCAGAACGTGCGCACCTAGCACCAATGCTTGATCGTCGCCAAGGAAATGCAGTGTCTGCTTGTTGTTCCGGACAAGTACTGCTGGAAGCTTGTTGTGCGGTTAGAATGCACATGACAAGATTTAGCATGCTAGTCATTCAATGCACAGACATCTGCCTTCTCCTCACTTTGGAAACCTTGCTCATCTTGATGTTCCCCTGTGTCAATCTGCCCCTGTAACTTTCCCAGGGTGGGACAATCCTCCATATGTGGTTAGTGTGGTGTTCCTGTATGAAGCGTCCGAGGATTATATTAAACACGTGTTGACGCTGAGTATCGTTTTGGTCCTGCATGTTGTCACTTACACCTGATGATGATCATGATCATTAGCACGGGCCTGCAGTCACAAGTTGTGAACATGCTCTGACAAGCAGGGCTTTGAACCCCATGACTCGAAAAGCATGAATTTTGAGCATTCCAACTGATGCGTAAGACTGACATGTTGTGCCACGCTTTCCTCTTACGCGAAGCCCACATGCTTGGTGGTTTTGGAACCCGTTTTAAGGTTTCTATGAGGTTGAAAGGAAGGGTAGAGGAGAGAATAAGTTCAAGAGAAAAGAGGGTTCTGTGCGAGGATCTTAGCACGACGGAGGTAGAACGGTAGAGAGTCCCTCAAGTTATTGCGGAGAACTATCTACCGCAGGCTGTGAGCAGAGCTTTGTTCCCACGAGGGAACACGCATAGTAAAATACGCAAAAGAAGGCAAAATAGTTAAAGGACCTGGCAGGAAGAAGCAAATACAGGTAATGTCCTCCTCGACTGGAGTTGCCTCATGAAAATATATTACAAGCACGAAGAAATCGCTAGTATCTTCTACTGCCTCGTGTCGATGGTGTGGTATGGTATGAGATGATTGTACAAGTGTTGGTTGTATTCCTACATGCTTGAGGCAGCCCGTCGGTAATCTCTTCACTTTACTCTAGTCCTTCCTTCAATATATTAATGTTATTATAGTTCTGGAATATCTATATCATAAAAATAGTGTAAGAGCACAACATAGCTAGTTTTCCTTCTCTTAGATTTTAGGAGCATGTAATACACTTCCGAAGTTAGATGGTTCTAGTCTAATACCTGACTTGCACTGGATGCAAAAGTGCAAGCAAGAGAGCAAGATTCATAAGAACGTAGTCTGTGCTTCATCGACAATTCGTCATACAGATGATCAAATGGCATTATGTCGCTAGGTACTGGGCTTCAGCTCTAGAAAGTAGTTCAAGCGATACTAACTTGGTTAACGTCGTTTGCCGAACTTGCATCAACATATGCGCTAATATAATATTGCCGAGGCTATTCTGAGACATGTACATAAAGTGTGTGTC
Organism: Paracamarosporium sp. OC-R06-R3; assembly: GCA_019828545.1. Classification (NCBI taxonomy): domain Eukaryota; kingdom Fungi; phylum Ascomycota; class Dothideomycetes; order Pleosporales; family Didymosphaeriaceae; genus Paracamarosporium; species Paracamarosporium sp. OC-R06-R3. The sequence continues at coordinate 165,037 of JACVRA010000170.1, read as the reverse complement.
TCGTCTATTATTTTGTTTCTTTATAGCACCTTCGAGCGACACTTGGACTCTTAAAGATCAGTTGGCGTCGTCATGGGACTGGGACTACAATATTCCAATTGAAGATCTGACACCTACTAAGAATAAGACCGTATTTGGAATGTTCCGAAACCGCTGGCAAATCCTCATATGCTAGTCTTCGAAGGGAACAACCTACATATGGAAACCAGGCATGAAGCACAGGAGTTACGACCTTGCTCTGCAGCTTGCAATCTATAATCCTCTGGAGAATCTTCTTACACCTAGAGGAGAATTTCGAAGTCAAAGTTTCACATCAGACCCGTCAATAATGTCTATCTGTCAAAATCAAAACATGTATTTGGACGAGTACATGAGTACCTTGACACTAAAATCCACATTGGTGGGACGCGTGGAATCGGTCGGTATATCATGTTGGCGGACGGACGTTTCTTGCAAGAATTTTCGGTTTTACTCATGTGTAGAGTGGCATCCTGAATTCGATGCCTTGTTATACCTGTTTCAGCATTACATCTCATTCGGTTGTAACATGAATTGCGCATATACACAAGAAGCTCATAGATGGCTCCATCGAGCTTACCTCGTCACTACAGCTTGAATAAGCATAAGAAGAAGATCTTCAAGCAAAGTTATGGGACCAGTCGTGAAGAGATGCGTCAAGCTTATAACGCTACTCTCCCATATGTCCACGAGATCAGCGTGAAATTTCAAAAACTCATATCGAAACGTGAATATGATTCTCCTTCCGAGAGATCCTCCCGCTGTTATATTGTGAAAGATATCATAAAGTGAACTGACAGGCTTGTGAGTTGACCTAAATCACTGCCCGGTCCTATACTAGTACCACAACTCATCGAGTGGAGTGCGAATGTTTGAGCAGTATGTCTAGAAATGACGGTGAGAAAGGAACTCTGTGAGGTGCACATGAGTAAACACGTCATGTTTGACGCATGCCACAAAAGCCTTAGCGCTAGCAGCGATGTCTGGAGAAGACATTCTTTGTTCGTAGATGTAACTAACTAGTAATGCATGATGATAAAAAAGTAAACACACTCGAGATGTCTTTGATATGAAACAATCAGTTGTCATTTAAATGGAGGTGTATGCTAATGATGTGCCCAAATCAGAATTGTGGGATACGTTGCTCTACGTTGCTCTCTAGAACTGAGCGGCCATATCTGCTTGGCTTTCCACTACTTCAAATGTTCTTGAAGCGTGTCTGCTTTTGTGGTATATGAATAGACTAGATTATGAAATGATAGAAGGAATTGAGCGTGTGCCGAGGTGATGGGTTCGAAAGAAGTGAAAGACAAACATATCGATAACAGGAGCCAATCAACGGCACTCCTGCACGGACCAGTGTTAAACCTCCGCCCGCAATAGTGGGAACGCGACGCGCTTGGTCGCGCTGCACCTCTGCGGCGCACCTCGACGCCCCTCTTCTCTGCCTGCTGCGTGCAACCATGCCATCGTAACCGCCGAACAACCACCATGCCTATCTCCGAGCTCGATGTGCTCGTACCAGCCACCGTTTCCAGCGACTCGGACGACTATTTTGTCTTGAGCAACGCCCACGTCGTTTACGAAAGCAATGGAAAGCCCGCAAGCCTGCTGTCTGCGTATGCAGATGTTCCTCTGCGTGTCGAGGGGCACCTTGAGCCGTTAGATCGTAGCCTAGTCAGTCACCGTAAGCCCCCATTCGAACATATTTAGTGCGCTTTTCTATCTATGCACACAGCCTTGCTGACCATTGACTTGTAGTGGTGAAAAAGCCCTACCGGCCCGTCGATCTCGTTATTCGCAAAGTGTCGCGCTTCTCATACGGCTCGCAAGATGGTGAGGTGCTGGTCTGGGCATTGGGCGAGGCTGGCTGGTTCCAACTCCGACCAGCACGCGGCTACAAGGACATCTTTGATAGCATGGCACAGGCGATCAAGCTGATGTTCTTCCTGGCCGATATCTATGGCGAACCGCGGAAGAGAGGCGGTGGACCAAGCGCGCAGTTGATCTTCCAGGAGTATGCCGAGGATGAGCGGTTCCAGTGTGACGATGCTGCAAGTGCCGAGCAAGTATTTCGCAAGCATCACCGGTTTTTGATGATGCGGTTTTTGCAGAGGGCAGAGGGCATTGGGTGGAGCAACACGCCTATATATCAGTTCTTCAGAAGACAATATCCTGTAAGTCGGTTTCCAACAATACAAGCCATTGCTAACCTTGCATAGAAAGTGTTCGAATCCTTGAAAGCGAGAAAAGAGGGTCGCTACGATGAAGCCCCGAAAAGCGCACGAGCCGAAAAGCCCTTAGCCCCACCCACAGCTCAGCCGTCCCGCTCTACCCGTAGCAGATCGCATACCGAGAAGCCGTCGATAGTACCGAAGAAAGACGACAATTGGTGGGAGGCTGCCGCCATCTACGAATTCATAAGGAGTGCCGTCAACAAGCGCGTTCTGCGACCTGGCCGGGATCATATTACAGTCGATCGCGTTGCAGAACTCATGATCAAGCGCTACGAAATCGAGGAAGCGGAAACTGCTCGCCACGTATTATTTGTGCATGCCCAGAATCTATGCTACAAGATTGACCATCCACGAAGCAAGAGCGCCAGATTCCTTGCAGATGAGCCCATCTATCGGGAGCTTGAAATGGGCCACGATCTTCCAGCTGCAGATGTTAGAAAAGCGCAAGCCGTTGCGCTTCAGCCACGGAGAGGTCATGCACCGCTTGAGAAGGCCGAATCAGACACTTCAGATGATTCTGAAACCCCGGATGATGAAGTTGTCACGCCGCAACGGCGAGCAGACGGGAGGAAGAAGAGAGGCCGACTTTCCGTCCTACGACCAAAGAGTAGCAAATTCTCCGGCAAAGGGAAGACCATCACACCGAGAAAAGCGCCGAATCTTGAAGGGGACTCCAGTGAAGATGCGGATTCGAGCGCAGAGCTGGACGCTGAAGCAGAGAGTGACAGCGACAGTGTCATCATGATTGACACACCGACACAAGCACTGTCGCCTAACCGCGAGAAGCGCAAATTCATAGATACCGGCGACAGCGAGGTAGAAAGGGGAAGACGGAAGCGTGCAGCTTCTTCCTCCATCCCATCAGAATCGATACCTTCCAACTCAGAATCAGACACTGAAGCCGTTGAAGCGGACAACGAAGCATCCCTCCCTCTACGCAACCGTACTAATACCACTTTAACGAACGGCAAACCTTCCGACACGCAATCAAAATCAACTCTTGTAGCACCAATAATATCCACTCCACTACCCACCTACGAAGCCAACGGACCTAGAGACTCGTGGCACTGCACATTTGATGGGTGTCATCAGAAGATTTACGGTGCGTCTAAAATAACGGGGCGACAGCTTATTACCGAGCATCTAGAAGATCATTCGAAGGGGAGGCAAGGGGTTGTTGGCGTTGTGTGGAGCGAGAACCAGAAGCTGGCTTTGCCTGTCAAGTAAGTCACCTTAGACTCAAAATTAAGCAATGGCTGACATCGGGCAGTAATCTTCTAAAGAAGATAAGAGAAATGAGTGAATCTCAAACGCCGCTTTTCCCTTCGCTGGGACCTTTGAATCCGGTACTGGAGCCGGAACCGATAAGGAGGATGCTGTAGCATCCAGATGCACGCCACTTGTATTGATGTCTTTTCGTCTCCATTCCGGCTACTCTACATCACGCTATTGTTTCTTATATTACTACTTTTACATGCCTGTTCTAAATGTACTCTGCATATCCCTTGCCTCGGCGTCGTTGGTTTCTGTCGTATTCTGATATGCAAAGATGGACGAAATAGGAGTTCTGGGTGTCGGTTGGATATCCGGGGCTGAAGCTTTTCATGTGTACATGATTGATAGATGATTATTGTCAATGAACACTTAGGTGCGTCTGAACGCCCAGGTACCTACCAACCTCTTCGCTTATGTCTTACGTCCCTACTAGGGTCTTGGTGACTCATGATGATCAACAAATGTAACTCTTCTACCATTCACTATGACCGCTTACAGCTTTCCACAAGGTCAAGTCCTCATGCTTACCGGGATGCCCCGCCTGCGTAACAGAGCTGTGACTCACAACCGCAATCACCACTTCTCTAGGAATCGCACACCATAGTTGCATGTTGATCTACACGCTCTGGCCCTTGCCCTCAATACCATATTAATGGCACTACGCGCCTCACCATACATCTCAAACCCATTCCAATGGCACCACTCTCTTCCCCAGAGCTTCATCAGCTCACGACTAAAATACAAAACATCCTATCTTCAACCTCATACGCATGTTCCTCTCTAACCCAACTCACCGGCGGAACAACATCTTTCGTTTTCCGCGGGACCCTTGAGAAACCTCTGCTTTTTGTATCCCACGACGGCGAGAGAAGAAGGGAAGAAAATGTCATAGTAAAGCACACGACAAACTTCGCATCATGTAACCGCGACTTCCCCCTCGACCCCTATCGCTCAAACTACGAAGCTTTGATGCTAGATGCGCTGCGGCAGTTTTCTCCGCGCTCCTCTGAAGCTCTTTCCGTCAATGTCAGAGTCCCGGAATCCTATTGGTACAATGAGGAAGAGAGGGTCCAGGTAACACAGTATGTAGACGAGATAACACCACTACATAGATGCTTGGCTCAGTTTGGGAATGAACAGGCAGAGAGGATGGGGCGTGCGCTGGGGGTCTGGATCGCTGCATTTCACAGGTGGACCGATGGGACTGAGCAGGCGGAGTTGAGCGAGAAGGTTTCGAGGAATAGGGAGGTCGTGGAGTTGAAGTACAAGTTGACGTGGGGGCAGGGGACAGCTGTTTTGGATCGGTTGGGTGACGCGGTGGGAGGAGAGGATAGGGAGTTTTGGGAATTGGCGAGAGAGCAAGCCATCAGGGAGAAAGAGGGAGGGAGTCAGCGAGGGGAAGAGACAGGCGTTGTACACGGCGATTTTTGGGCGGGCAAGTATGTTCATGGTTCTATCTTCCCCTCAGATGATCTCATCGTGGCTTGTTTTCAATCTGAGTATCTTCCGTTCGTGTGCCCTCTTCACCCCGATTGCTAACCGGCTCCAAGCATCCTCGTCCCAAACATCCTGCCCGCAGAAGATGGCCCACAAAAACTGGACCTCCACATCATCGACTTCGAGTTCTCGCACCCCTCTTCCCGCGCCACAGAATTAGGGCAGTTCATCGGCGACTTGCTCGAACGATATTATATCAACGCCTCGCCTGCATCTTCCATACAGCCACTCATCTCCGGCTTTCTCGCCGGCTATGGGTCCGTCAGTGAAGAGCTGAAGTGGAAGACGGTGATACATGTAGGCGTGCATGTAGTTAATTGGTGGAGCCGAGGCCCCCCGGGCCGGTTGGATGTAGACGAAGAGAAGAGGAAGAGAGGTGTGGATATGGTGAAGCAGGGTATGAAGTTCGTGAGGGGAGGGTGGGAGAAAGATAGCAGTGTGTTCCTAGGTACGCCATTGGCTCCTTTGTTCGAAGTCTAACAGGGAAGGTGCTCCCGATGTCACTACACTTGATCCGAAGTATTGTGGATATGTTGAAGATAAATCGTAATATTCTCCGTTCTCTGATCCTACCCACCTTCCTACATGCAAAACGTACACTCGACGCCAACCCATGATCTATTTTCCGTTCCAAAAGTTCGCGACAATGTAAAGTTACAGGTGGGAAATGACATGGGCAGAAGCGGGGAGTAGGGGTAGTACATGAGAGAAGAACAAAAAGCGCCGGAAATGGTGTACAAATAGTCCCAAACATCTTACAGTGCATCCGACCTTCGTGCTCCTTTTTCGAATCTTTCTTGAAGCTTATTATGTTTACTCGAGGACGCGAGTAACGAGACCGGTGGCGACAGTGCGTCCACCCTCACGCATGTTGAATCGTTGACCAGCCTCAAGAACGTGCGGTTGGTGCAGCTCGCAGATCATCTCAACGTTGTCACCAGGCATGACCTGCTTGTCCTTCTCAACACCCTCGGGCCAGTTGAGCGAGCAGCTCTCATCTGCCGTTCGGATGAACATCTGCGGCCTGTAGTTCTCGCCGAAGCCAGTGTGGCGGCCACCCTCCTCCTTGCTGAGCACATACATGGAGACGAGGAACTTCTTGTGCGCCTTGACGGATCCAGGCACGGCGACAACCATACCACGGCGAACGTCCTCACGCTTGACACCACGGAGGAGAAGACCGGAGTTGTCACCTGCACGCGACTCGTCGCAGGACTTCTTGAAAGTCTCGATGTCAGTGACCTTGGTCTTGATGGGGGCGACACCCTTGCCGACGAGCTCGACTTCGGAATCCTTCTTCAAGATACCACGCTCGACACGGCCAGAGCAAACGGTTCCACGGCCGGCGATAGAGAAGACGTCCTCGACGGCCATGAGGAAGGGCTTGTCGGTCTCACGCTTGGGTGTGGGGATCCAGCTGTCGACCTGCTCAAGAAGCTCATCGATCTTCTTCTCACCGATCTCAGGTTCGCGGCCCTCAAGGGCGCACAGCGCAGAACCCATGATAATGGGGGTCTCATCACCCTCGAAGCCGTACGAAGAGAGCAATTCGCGCATTTCCATCTCGACGAGCTCCAACATCTCCTTGTCCTCAATGGCATCGACCTTGTTGACGAAGACGACAATCTTCTGGACTCCGACCTGACGGGCGAGCAGCAAGTGCTCACGGGTCTGAGGCATCTGACCGTCTGAAGCAGCAACCACGATGATGGCGCCGTCCATGTTTGCCGCACCAGTAATCATGTTCTTAATGTAATCGGCGTGACCCGGGCAGTCGACGTGGGCATAATGCCTGTTGTCGGTCGAGTACTCGATGTGTGCTGTGGCAATGGTGATACCGCGCTTTCGCTCTTCAGGGGCCTTGTCGATGGAGCCATACTCGAGGAACTTTGCGTAGCCCTTCTCGGCTTGTCGCTTTGTGATGGCGGCTGTGAGGGTTGTCTGTTGAGCAATTAGTATGGTGAAAGTGAAAGTGGACCTCAGGGTGTCGTGCCTTTCCGTGATCGACGTGACCAATAGTACCTGTTGCAATCAGCAAAAGCCACCACAAAGCTTCGGCGAGCTTCACAAGGATTGCATACCGATGTTGACGTGCGGCTTGTCACGGGTAAAAGCAGCAGCGTAGTTCCTGACCTGGTTTCCGCTCCAGGCCTGCTGCACCGGGTTGACGCCCCTCTGGTATCTGAGAGCACACCGCGAGGTGCGCAGGAAAGCGCGTGAGAAGGACGACATGGCTGTGGGTATGTGCTCCAATTAAAAGAATGCGTATCCGTACTAAGACAAGGAAAATGAAGGAATGCGCAAATGGGATGGCAAGGCGTGCAGAAGGAGGTAGTGGTGCTCCTGGGACGCGGAGGCGGTTGGATGGTCAGTTAATTTGTTAGCGTCCAAGATTTTGTGTCACGTGCACGCCCGAGCGCAAGCTCCGCAACGCTTCTGCGCATCGACAGAGCTTCTGGAAAATCATTGGAAGCGGGAAACCTTTCCCGTGCTGCTGAACTCTGTCTAGCCGGTCTTTGATTGTGTCTTGTCCAGCGTCACTCCTTCAGTCACACGTCAATTGAGCTTACAACATCTCGAATCGCATTCGATTGCGATTGATCGGACACCCGAGGTCTGTCGGCAGCCTCTGAAAAGCTACCTCACAACCAGCGCCCTCATGTCGCTCCGCACATCAATCAGACGTACTGCAGCGCCGCTGAGCTGGGCCTCGCGGACAAACACCTGTACCATGCCTCTGCGCGCAAAGATCACCAACCCTGCCATGCTGAGCGCAAGCCGGCAGGTACGCTCCCCGCAGCTTCCCCGTTCGGCCGTTCGCGGTTTCCTCACACATCAGCTAACAACAATGCAGTATTCCTCCCCCTCAGAAGATCCCGCGTTGAGACCGCAACCAAGCGACGACCCCGACGATGTCATTTTCACGAACAACTACGGCGTCCGCTCCATTGAGCTCAACCGACCCAAGAAGCTCAATTCCCTCGATGGCTCTATGGCCCGCAAGATCATCCCGCGGCTTCAAGAGTGGGCAAAATCCGAGTTAGCAGGTGTCGTCGTAATAAAGGGTTCAGGCCGCGCTTTCTGTGCCGGAGGTGATGTCGCTGCGCTCGCGAAGTGGAACCAAGAAGGCCCCAAAGGCCAGCAACGAAGCTCTGACTACTTCGCCCTGGAGTACAAGCTGGACCACCTAATCGCAACTTACACGAAGCCCTATGTGGCATTCATGGACGGTATCACCATGGGTGGTGGCGTTGGACTCTCCATCCATGCACCTTTCCGTATCGCAACCGAGAACACGCTGTTCGCCATGCCCGAAACCACCATCGGTTTCTTCCCCGACGTCGGCGCGTCCTTCTTTCTTCCGCGCATGGAGGGCGCTCTGGGCACCTACCTCGCGCTCACGAGCGAGCAGCTCAAGGGCGTAGATGCCTTCTACCACGGCGTCGCAACACACTACATCCACAGCTCCACCCTCCAAGCCCTCGAATCGCGTCTCGCCGAACTCCAGTTCCCCGACTACATGCCTCTGCAGGAGCGCTTCAAGATCGTCAACGCCACCATTGAGGAATACGTTACTGGTCTGCCTGCCCCCCGTCCGCAAATCTCGGGAGAGCTTCGTCAGATTATAGACAAGGTGTTCCACCGCGATCAGCCCGGCATCGAAGCCATCCTCGAATCTCTCGCCGAAGTCCGTGACCAAACCGCTTCAGAGGATATCAAGACATGGGCCACCAAAACGCTTGACACGCTGCAAACCCGCTCTCCGATCGCTGTCGCTGTCGCCCTCCAGCAAATGCGCGTCGGCCGCAGCTGGTCCATTGCCGAGACTTTCCAGAAGGAGCACGACATTGCTACGCATTTTATGGCACATCCCGATTTCGTCGAAGGTGTGACGGCGCGGCTCATCGAGCGCAAGAAGGAGCGCCCTAGCTGGAAGCCGAACACACTCAAAGAGGTCAAGGTAGCGGAGGTTAATAAGTTTTTCTCAAAGGCCGCGAACAAACCTGGATTGAGCCTACTGAACCCAGCGAACTATCACGAATATCCACATGCGTGGATTGGGCTACCGAGAGAAGAGGAAATCTGGAAGGAGGCGAGCGGCAAGGCGCCTGAGCAGGTTTTAGCGACGTTGTTGGAGAAGTACGAAGGAAAGCAGGGTGTAAGAGAGAAGGTTGCCGAGGCATTGGAGAGATTAAGGTAGAAAGATTCGTGTATAGAACTTGTACAACATCGCATATTATGCCCCTTTACAGAGTACCCACTGTACAAACCAGCATCTACCGCTTTCCCATCATCCCAATCATCCTTTCGATCTCCACTTTTGCGCTTCCGCTCGCCTTTACCGCAATGTCCTCAAGCAACGCCCTATCCTTCGCTTTGCTTGCCTCCTCACCAGCCTTCACTACGAGTCCACACTTCATCCACATCTCGACACGATCAGCTGCACTCAGGCCAGTACACTTCGGAATAAATACACTGGCCACGCGCGTGTTTCCAGCACCGAGGATCTCATTAAAGTAAGGCTCCCACCCAATAGGACTCTTCTTCGCCTTACCCAACTCCTCGAGCTCCGTCCAGTGCCGTGCAGCCACAAGCGCACGGAGACGCAGCCATGCGTACGTCTTATCCGGGATCTTGAACTCGGACTGAACTTTCTGTGCGCGCTTTGTGTGGGAGAGCCTGAGGAGGGCCGTAATAGTCTGATGAGCGCTCAACCCCACAAAGCTACTTCCACTTCCACCTGGTGAGGGTGAAGAGGAGCCATCGCGCGGTCCGAGATCCTTCTCGAACTGCTCCTGCAGACGGAGCAGTTTTTGTGCGTCGTCTAACGCCTGTCGCTGGAACATTGCTGCGGGCTCACGGCTGTCTTTTAGATACGTCGATGCAGATTTTAGTTTGTCGATTGAGGAGGGGAGGGAGGAAGACGAGAGGGCTTGGGAGAGGAGTAGGTTTGAGCCATCTAGCCTTCGGTCGTCTTGGTAGTATAGGTCCTTCAGTAACTCGTGGTCCTGATCTCTCGCGCTTGATTCTACGAGCGCGGAGGCCACTGGGCGACTATTGAGGACGCGGAAGAAGCTCGCGAGCGGTAACTTTTTGCGAAGGTGTAGCAGGACGTGAAAAACCAAATCTGTATCCCCACTCTCAATAGCTTTGTCTAAGGCGATATTGTCCTCTTTCATGTCGAGCAAAAGCGGGACTTGCTTTCCAGCTCGGGGTTCGTAGTTCAACAATTCTGTTGCTAGTCGAACACGACCCTCGTCGTAAGCCGCGCGAGCGATCTCCTCAAAGGAAATACCAGGTTTGCCATGCAACTTCTTAACGATGAGTGCGCAGATTTGCTCCTCCGTGTCCGTGCTCACCCTTACTTTCTGCTGTGCCCAGTGGCCGTGAATGTGGTTGGTTGGGAGGTGGAGGTAGGCTGCTACACGCAGAGCAAGCAAGTAATCGTTGCGGTTCGTAAGGCGATCGACGAGTTTTTCGGGCGTGAGTCGACGGTATTGCTCGTAGCTTATCGGCAATCCTACTTCATAGAAGCGGACGGCGTTCAAAACGCGCAAGGTGTCGCACGTGTCTACGAAGTCGTCACTGGAATACAAGTCCAAAACTGACTTTCCGAAGGAAGCTGCGCGGAGGAGTTGCTTTTGCCAATGAATGTTGTACTCGTGTGCTGCCGCTTTAATGCACGTATCCACTGCTTCGGCGAGCGAGGGTCGGATGAGTTGGATGAGGTCATCTGCCTTTGGGGACTTCTGATCAAGTAAGGATGATGCTTCTAACAAGTTCGCAGCAGGAGAATCTGAGCCTATGCGGAATACATCTACCGAAGCATCCGGTACTTTCTGCAAGTACTCGCAGACGTCATTAGTAAGGAGGCGAAGACCATCGACGTCTGGGAGGAGGTGTATCCAAGCGTCATAGTAGAACTTCGTGACTGCGGCGTTGGGGCCTATAAGGTGAACCTCGTCTTCCCAAGCTAGTGCAACAGCGTTGCTTCCGCACCACTGCATGTCTTTGGGTACAGTCTTGACCTTGCTATCATATTCGCTCAGCTTGTCGCTCCAGTCGCCGCTGACAACCCACACCTTCCCATCGTCTGTATAAAAAGCGAGGAATTCACCGCGTGGGCTCACGCTTATGTGTCTGAATGGGCCTGCGTCGAAGTTTCGATTTTCGGCCTCGGTCGCGTCTACGACATACAGCGTCTCTCCAATCGCAAGTATCACTTCCACGGAGCGCGACAGCGAGTACGCCGGAGGTATAATACCCCACGATATGACGGGTTCTGTGGGCGGTATCGCGAGGAGTTTCGGGCGGGGCTCGGTGTATGAAGTCACGGATACGAGGTTGTTGTTTCCTAGCAGTGCGACGAAGCCAGAGCTGTAGAACTTGCAGGACTGCACGCCGTGTTCGTCGGCGCCGTGGCCGAGGGTAAACGGTATAAAGTCGCCTTGGAGATCATAGTAACACCGCACCGTGCCATCTTCCGTAACAACGAGCAGTTTCTCGTCTTCCGACCATCCCAGTCCTTTTATCGTGCCTTTATCCCAGTTGATGCGCCGGATCAGCTTCCCCGCGCAACTGTAAATATCGATGCTCGCCTTGCTCGCCTGCGCACCCCGGTACGTAATGATCTTGTTCTCATCGCGGTATACAGCTATTCCAGTCCAATCAGCGTGCGCCTTGTCAGAACGGTGATTGGGGTCGTACCTACAGCGCCGCTGTACGGAGCCCCCACCACATTGTAATTCTCGAGTTCGAGATCCTGATCAAATACGGCTGTGTAAAGCTGGATCTTGCGATAGAACTTGTCGCCTAGCTTTTCCCAGTTCGCCGTGGGCTTCGACATGTCATGCGGGTGTTGTGGGAATAACCATTGGGGTGTAGTGCTTCTGAGATGCGGAGGAGCTGCGGCCTGCCATGGAGCTTATGCACAGACCATCCATGACTTCAAGCCTAGAATGGCCGAGCCGAGGAAGGGCTTTAGGAATTGTATCATTTTACAGATGGGCAATCTGAATTATGGGTAGTCGCTATATACTTAAAAGGGAAGATAGAAGTCCTATAAACATAACGCCGTCGCTCAATGCTGTCGTGATCGTCCGTTCCAATCTTATCTTTCCAAGTCAATTTCCACGTCGATTCGCCAACCGTATACCAGTGTACAGTATCCAACATATCGGCGCACCCAACTTAGTGTCTAAGGAATTCATTCAGTGCTTGACGCACACCAAATCGTTCCACATCCCCACCGACCTTCCTCCGGAACAGTCCCAGGTCCTTTAAGAAATCCTGCGCCTCGTTCTGCAGCTCTTGCGCAAGCTCGTCATGGTCGCCTTCATCGTACCCTGAATCAGAGTCATCACCACTCATCTCGTCATCAGAATGGATGGGGATAGCGTTTTCTTTACCATCCTCACCCATCTCCACACCTCGCTTGTTGATCCCAATGAAACCATCCTGTTCAAATTCAGGTGAAGTGGGCTGCGGAGGCGGCAAGATGATCGGGTTTTTCAATTCACCCAAGGCTAGGGCCAAGTGTCGCCTCAGAGCATCGATCTCGGAGCGTAAGGCAATGTTGGCGGGGCGTAGCTCCTCCACTTCAGCAGTGAGTGCTTTGATCTTGGACTCGGAGACCATGCGATTCTCTTCCATGAGGCGATGCATCATAGCGACTTGTCGTTGGTACTCTTCCAATTCTGTGGCTTCTTCTCTCTTCCGAATGCTGGCTGCGTTGACGCTGACCTGCAGCGAGCGTATCTGTTCAGCCATCTCCGTTATCTGTGCGTCACGCTGCGCAGCGGACATGCAGTCCTGGTTGACTGAAGCACGCGTACGGATGCGTTTTGCTTGGTCAGCATATCGTAGAGTTGAAAGTGTCTCGTCGTAGTCCGAGGGTGCGATGCAGGCTACCATAGCCGTCTTGCTGTTTCCGCCTAAGCTGTCTTTGAGAAGCCATGTGAGGACAGAGTCTCGGTACGGCACCACTTCTCTCGGCCTTCGACCTTTGGCATTTTGCCTCTTTGGATCCGCGAGCGCAGCAATGACACGTCCTAGGGTCGTCAACGATTTGTTGATCTGGCCTCCTTCCTTCAAGCGTTGACCCGTGGCCTCTGTTGATTTTGCACGCTCGGAACCGGCAAGATCGACAAGTCGCATGCGGGCAGTGCGCTCAATGGTCTCGTCTGATAGGAGCGAATGTGTGATTTGCTTGAGACGAATTGTAAAAACGGCATGCGATCGTGAAGATGTGTCGTTCATCTTGGTCGAAGCTGTCGTGCGGCTCTGTTCTTGCACTCAGTACTGGCTTTAGCGTATTGCGTTTTTGAAACTTACCGAATCTCCAACCTTCATCAGGCGCTCTACATCTGCGTAGCATTTTACCTCCGTCTCCGTCAGGCCTTGAACGTACACTCCGTCTTTGGGTGATTCACGAATCTTCAAATACATAGCAGGATTGGTACGCGGGACAAGCAGGTCTCGAACATGCTCATTGTACACCTCAAAGTACGAGACCTGAACGTGATAGCTCGTGTTTGGTGTCGGCTCGTCTCGAATTCTCTCGAACAGCTCCTCGCAAGTCCGAGGGATCAAACCGGGATTGTCCGGCGAGCCCATCATGGTATAACTCTTCCCTGAGCCTGTCTGTCCATATGCAAAGATGCACGTGTGGTACCCATTGAAGTTGTGGTCTAAGAACTCCTCTCCAAACGATCGGTAGACATCCTCCTGGTGCGCGTAGTAAGGGTCGGTTTCGTCGTGGGACCAGAACGATTTGTCGAATATGAACTCTTTGTCTTCGTAAGCCTTCCGCATTCCGGCCTCTGAGTCGTCATATGGGGCGAGCAGTGTGGTCTTGTTGGTGGCAGGGTCCATTCGAATAAGGCATTGCGTGCCTTTTTGTTTCTCTGCATCAAATCAGTATACTCTTCGAGTCGCATTAAGAGTGATTCATAACGCACCTCTCGGGACGAAAGCCCTACAGCGCACGACGACCTTGACATTGCCCGGATCGTCCACCATCGGCGGCGGCGCCATCATTGCCATCGGTTCGCTCGCTCTCAACGAGACCGCCGAAGCGGTCGACAAACTCCCGTACATGCGCCGGTCCATAGTAATTTTCAACAACCGAAAAAGATGTTCTCTGAGTTGCTGCGACCTGATGATGTTAAAGAGGTGCATCGGTGCCGTCTCGAGTCGTGCTTGCAGCACGGCGGGCGCTAGTGCTGCCTAATCGAGCTAAAGCACAACAGTCGTTGCTGGGGAAGGGGCGGCTACGTCACGTTTCGCCCCACACCGGATTCGCCAAATTTTGGTTCGTGCGCACCGCGACAAAAGAACAGACCAGACAACGCAGCAGAGGACGACGTGTTCGCAGGCTATTGCGCGCAAGGTGAAAGAGATAGTCTAGTGCCGTTCTGCGGAGTTGCGCCCGGTCATTCCTAGAAACGGTTGCTGGGGTGCATTCCACGGCCCCGCCAATCACGGTGTGGACGGTCCAATCCGAGAACCCTGAAAGAGGACCCGGCGAGCAGTGCGGACGAGATGTCCTCGGACACTACGTATCGCGATGTTGAATCTATTATTCAATTTGCGGATAGATCTGTCAAGGAGGCAGCGTTCGACCATTATTGGAGCAAAGTGCAAAGTTCTGCTGCTAGGCATATCGATCTTGAAGCATTGAGAATCTGCGTCCACCTGTTGCCTTTGAATGTGTCTTCTGCAAGCGTAAGTTGAATAGCCTTGTGGTCCTTGTGCTACTATATACTATTTCGCGCGTTTGAATCGAGTTTTTCTCAAAATGGGTATTTGAAGCCCGGCATAGCGATCCATTGCTCAACTGATACCGAATAGGACGATGGATTATATAAACGCCTCCATGATCTCATGTTCGAATACATCCCGACAAAGCCTCACAGTGAAGACCACCTCTTCTTGCTGGCAGAAATATGTCTCAGCAATGCTCAACTTGGATGTCTGGTCTTTGATAGTATCACCTCCTATATGTCGGCTGCCACAGATGGGAACGTCCAAGATACTTCAGATTCACTAGTTGACCACCACGGGATAGTTCTGACAAATGAAGAACACCTACAGAGGCTTCGACAGTGTCATAAATTCCTGAAATGCTCCAACTGGGTTTCTGCAGATCAGTACCACTACATCACTCCAGCGCTTCTGTCTTTACTCATTCGGAGCATTGGGAAGGAAGGCTTAAATGACCAAACCCATGACACACTTTCTGCTTTGCTTGCTCTACTGACTGGGTCATCTGTCGCCGTGCTTGAAGCAGCAGGGCTTCCAAATACTTGGATCAAGTCGAACACTGACTCGAAGAGATCTATCCTCTTGCCTGACGTTCTTTCGGACTCCTTATTCGATCGTTTCCACGACCTCCCTATAGAGTACTTCTCTGAGAACGCCGGTAGAACTTTCCGAACATGGTTCCAGTGGATAACCTACATGAACACAGGTGGAATTCGGACCGATGCAGTTTACTCACCAGAGTATTGGTCGGCGTTGCGTACTGGAATTGTGACTGGCGCAACCGATCAACGCAAGTATTGTCTTGGTATTATACAGCAGTCGCTGGACTTTTGCCAACGAAGCTTTGAGGCGTCCGGAATGACATTCCATGTCGACAAGAAGGAGGCTACTGTGGAACAATATTACAAATACTGCGCGCTGTTCGAGATCATTGTTTTAGATCGCTATCCGAACCAAGTTCAAGCTTGCCTATCTGAACTTACAGCGCTGCTCGGCCCAACATCGTTGATTTCTTCGACATGGGTGACAGCACTTCTGGCTGCTGCTCTCGATTCGAAGATTCAAGAAGGTGTAAGGAAACCCATTGGGAATTGGTACCTACACTACGTCACTTCTCAGCCAGATTCATGCACTACCCATACATCTTTCCTTGTAGAGGCATTCCTTCCGTGGGCGACCCAGGGCAGCATGTTTACATCCTCTCTTGGGTCATCTCGCATCTCAACCACTTGTGCCCATGGAACAGCTCTTGCAGAGGCTTTCGCTAGACTTGTTATTGCAGCATCTGCATCAAAGAGCCAGCCTAAAGTTGATGGCCACCAACATAGTTCGCTTGCGAGCAATCAGCTAGTGCTCTCCGAAAAACAAATCATCATCAGAGGAGTTTTGCGATACATTTCAGATACCGGTGGAAGGATATTCTCGCCCGCGGTTCTCTATCTCCTTGAAGGGCTCCTCAAAGGCATCAGTCACGGTGGTATTCTTTTAGATGCAGTTGAGATTAACACAATTGTTCAGATTTCTAGGCTGCCAGCTTTATCAGAGATCGCTGCTGATCTGTGCCGCACTTATTGCGCTGAGCTTTGTGGATATCAAAATCCGGACGTACTCGATGGAGAACTCCAACCCGCCCATGCTCTTCTCAGTACACAAAGTGTACAGGGTAGGACTGGATTCAAAGCAGAGCTGTTACGATCACAAACAACAACTGAAAGAGGCTTCGATGACTTAACCACATTGGGCGAATTTCTTAAGGAGCTCGACCGCTCGCAGCACAAGATAATTCAAAATGAGGCGTTTGCACCTGGCTGCGATCATATCATTGGTTTGCTGGACAGTGCTTCCCCTGAATCATTCTTGCCGGTCGAACTACTTCAGGTATTAGATGCTTTTTGGGAAGAAGCGGACAGGCAAGACTATTGCCGACCGGTTGCTATTAAACTAGCCCCTCTCTTCTTTCATCCGACCTGCACACTGATCTGTCTCCAAGAAAATGACCATAGATCTGAATCTGCAGGCGACCCGACGGCGATACTCACGAAAGCAATGACCTCTCTACACCGATTTGCGGAAGGTCGCCCATACCTAGTGTCAGGACTAGCAAAATCGCTACATAAGACTATTTTTTTGCATCCAGATGTACTAAATGTACTACCTTTGGATGATTTATTTGTTCGTTTTATCGAGAATCCTCCTGTTCCCAAGAAGGAATTTCTGTTTGAAGTGATTGCCGCGGGAAAACTCGAAGAACACCTGCCTCAATTGAATAACGGGAAGCCGGTTCCAAACCGAGATTATGAGTCGTACTATGGGCAACGGGAATGGGCGGGTTACGCGGCAGTCATCGCGGTACTGAACCAGATTCCGGAGGGCCATGTGGACGTTGCAAAACGGGTTTTAAATCGCTTGCTAGAACCTTGGAGAACGCAACAAGCACCCATTCCAATCATCAGTAAATGGAAAAATGTTCTCCAGCTACAGATCATGCTACTACTAACAGAGTCATGCATAAGCGAAGAAGACGTCGAATGGTATCTGGACTCTTTCATGCAGGCCTTGATCCTCGAACCGTGGCCTCGATACCGGTTCTTGCTGGAGTGGATCATAACGCGCATCTACTTCCGTTTCCCAAGTAAAACACACCGCATACTGGACGACCTCGCGAAGCTCGATGACAACAGTCCCGTGCATATTGCAAGTCTCATAAAGCTTGCTCTCCTAGCGGTCCCGTTTTTGGACTCTGATGAGTTCACGTTGAAGCTCATGGTACAACTCATCCCGTTCTCCGCCAGCCCAAAAATCCACGTCAGGCACGAGTCACATTGGTGTTTCCCAATGCTCTTCGACCTCGCCAAGGACAGAAAATGGACATCGATCACGGACAACCCCGCCTTCATGGCACTGGACAAGCATGTGCGCAGTCTCGATAAATTCAACGCTCCACCGTCGACGATCCGGACACTGAAGCTGGACGCCGTGAAAGACTTCACACTCACCAACATCTTCCAAGGCCGCTATCTGCAAATCGAAACCCCAGACATGGAATACGTCGCCCACGAAGATTTCGTCTCGCTCTACGAGTCCGACATCCCCTTCGCATCCAAGTACAAAGCTTCGCCTCCGCGCGTTCCACTAGGAGACCCGCTACCCACCACAGACCCCGCATCGCTCATCCCAGCATGGAAGAAGCAAGCCGCATCCGCACCCGCAGACCAAGCAACAACCCCCTCAGCCGCGCCAGCCTTCTTCCAAACCAAATCCGGCTTCGACGTGGCCTCGCTCCTCCCCTCCGGCGGCCCCCCAAGTGCGCAGCACAAACGCCCCACCTCCATCATCCTCATCGCGTCCCTCATCGACAACCCCACGAACCTCGGCGGCCTCTCCCGCATCTCGGAGTCCTTCGGCCTCGAAGCCCTCTACATCGACGACCTCAAGAAAACAGCTCACAAGGACTTCAAAGCCACGTCCGTGACGTCGGAGAAGCACTTCCCGATCCGCGAGCTCAAGGCCCACGGCATACCGGCGTATCTGCTCGACATGAAGAGGCAAGGGTACGAGGTCGTGGGCATAGAGCAGACGGATAGGAGTGGGATGTTAGGCGAGGACGGGCAGGAGGCGGGCGCTAAGGGCGTCGGGACGCTGCCGCGGAAGTGCGTGTTGGTTTTGGGGAGCGAGAGGGGTGGGATTACGAGCGAGGTTTTGGCGGCCGTGGATCGGTGCGTGGAGATTCGCACGGTTGGCGTCACGAGGAGCTTGAATGTGCAGACGGCGGGTGGGATTGCCGTGTACGAGTGGTGGAGGGAGTGGGGTGGGAGGCTGTGAGTTTCGGGGGTTCTGAGGAGGAGGGTGTGTGATGTCGAGGGTTTTATCAAGGCATCTACACCTTCTTGCATAGTGTCTTAGGTTGAGTGGAGGATGGATGACTTTCGGGCTTTTTAGGGAGAGGCAAAGGCCGGTAGAAGGACTGTGTCTGAAGTCACAAAAGTAAAAGAAGGGATAGCATTCAGCGCGTCCTGAGGGCATCTTCAGACGTGTCTTTGTCATAAACCCATTGCTCCCTCCACAATACTTCACCACGTTCCATTTACACGCAAACAACAGAGTACATGGCTATACCAACTGTATATCGTCTAGAACTGCAACGTTGGTCGTTAATCAAATAGACAAGCACACAACAACAGCCTCATAATAAAAGCTCGACAAAACTTCGAATTTCAGTGCTTCGCGCCGCTATGCCTGAACGCTAGATAAATGCGATGCCAATACACTACGCTACACTACAACCAATCTAAAACCTGACTAAGACACCGCTTAGTCTTCCCCTCCTGCTTAGGTCTTTCGTCTTTCTCGTACTTGCTGCCACGGTCACTATGGTGCCGGTGATGGCGATGATGATCATCCCGTATATCATGACCAGAGGCACGGTATGGATGCTTGTCTCGGTATCCTTCTGGTGACCCTTTATTTTGAATACTAACGCTCATGTCGTCTTGAGTATTCTTGCTAGACCTGGTATAGTGTATAAGCTTTGGTCTTCATCCCAGCTCAAGTTGCCCTCGGGTATCATCCAATCACCTTCCAGCCTCAATTGCCCGCGGTCGCGGTCGGTCGCGGTCGCTCTCTCGGTCAAGGTCGTCATAGTCTCTGTCATAGTCGTCGTAGTCTCGATGTCTGTCCCGGTCGTCTTCCCGATAGTCATGGTGGCTGTGTCGATCATCGCGGTCTCGTCGTTCATGATGTTCGTATTCATCTTCTGAGATTTGTTAGTCCTAGGTTCGGGAACATGTATATTGTAGAGTATTACCTCTGGCCTCACGAATCTTCCTGGTGCGATCCGCCAGCTTCTGAATATCTTCTTTCGTCAAAACCCGCAAAACGATGACACAGTCCAGGCGCTCTTCGAATCGCTCTTTTGCTTCTTCAAGAGCCTCCGGGTTCACTAGTCTTCGATCGATCTTTGTCCATCGAGCATTAGGAGGGATGTCCTTCCCTTTTAGTTGGCTTTTATGAGGAGCAACACCCTCACGAATGGGCTCAGGGTCTTCAGGGAACTTCTCGGTTGGTTTGCGTAAGATTCCTTTAGGAGCAGGAGGCGCTTCCTTTGGCGGCGTAACGATTTGAACGGCTTTGCTCGGTGGGTCATGGTCCGCTAAGGGTTCCGGCTCCTGCACCATACCGGTGTCAAGAACGCTTGAAGAGCGCTCATCATAGCGAGAATGCGGTGGCTCGGCTACGTTTGATTTGGTCTCGCGAGCACGATAGTCATCTGCACGCTCGCGGGACTTCTCCCTATCCTCTCTTCGTCGACGACGCTCTCGCTCTCTGTCGGAATCGCCACTGTCTCGATCGCGGCCGCTTCGTTCGGCTTCTTGCTGAATGCGACGTCGGTATTCCTCGTCTGGGTCGAGGGCGGCTTCCTTCACAGGCGGTTCCATCTTACGTTGTCCGTCTCGAACGCTCTGGCTATCGACGTAGTGGCGAGGTCGTTCATCACCACTTCCCTCTGAGGATGGTGCCTTGCGTGACCTTCTCTCACGCCTCTCACGATCCTCATCTTCGTACCCGCGCTCTCGGGGTCTGCGATCCGGCTCTTGTACAGAGGCATAAGCGGCAGCAGCAGGTGGAATGCGTTCTTCAAGTACTCGGTCTTTACGATCGTCGGGAAGTATCTCGCGGCGTTCCGTACGTCGTTCTCGTTCGTCCGAGCCCCTTCCCCTACGATCACGTTCGTCCCATTCTTTACGTTGCTCACGCTCTTTCTCTTTCTCACGCTCACGCTCACGTTCCCGTTCCCGTTCCCGTTCGCGCTCACGCTCTTTCTCCTTCTCGCGTTCTCGTTCTCGTTCGCGTTCGCGTTCACGTTCACGTTCTCTTTCTCGTTGGAGCTCGCGCTCGCGCTCCTGTTCACGCTCTCGGTCCCTATCGCGAGATTTCAAAACCTGAGCAGCACCGAACGTAGCAGCAGCACCAGCGGCAGCACCCGCCACGACTGGAGCAGCGCTGGGAAGGGGCTGGTTGCTTTCTCGAGGAGCTCGCTCCCTTTCCCGTGGCCGCTCATCGTATGTCGGAACCAAGTCTCGTTCGCGCGGGACCCTGGGTTCTGGCATCCTCGCTTCGGGCATTCTTGGCTCCGGCATCCTCGCATCGGCACGATCTGAAGAGTAATACTGGCTTCCATAACCCTCTGCCCGTCCTCGGCCTAGTTCTGGGCCACTTGCGTTCCACAACGGTTGACGATCAAGAGACGGCTCGCGTACGTGACTACTGGGTGCAATGCCAAATCCGCGGCTGGCGACATCGCGGTCCTCGAAACGGTCGGCGTAGCGGCGGTTCTCGACGTCTCTGTCTCGACGATCGTATTCATCGTGGTAAGTCTCTCGCCGCTGTTCCCGAGGTTCTTGGTGGATAGCTGGGGCGTGGTGTCGGGTGGATGAACTTCGGGAGGGCATAGCATCCGGGTATGAGTCGTACGTTGGGATATCCCTCGAACGATCGATAGATGATGATCTGCCATGATGACGGCTGCTGGAGCCATTAATCTTGTCGAATCCACGAGTGGATGGAGGGGGTCCAAGTTCCCGGGCAGAGCTGCGAGGGCCACGATCTAGTATCACGCTCGATGGCCGCGCACTACGCTCCGTGCTGTTGCCTCGGGGTCGACGCCACGCCGGCTCGGTCTCGCGATACATAGCCGCCGGGTCTGTGTACGAGAATCCTTCATCCCCAAATTCTGTGGCCTTGACCAATGGCTTGTGTTGGTGGTACGTCCGGCCGCCGCTCGTGACACTGTAGTCTCGAGAGTCTCGGTGGCTTTGTTTGATAATGTCTTTCTCTGCGATCAACTTTGTTGAGTGACTTCCGTCGTCTACACTGTATATCCTCTTGTGCTCTCGTCGTGGAGCTGTTTGAGTAGCATATGTATCTCCTCGATTGTCCCAAGATCGTGCCAACGGGCTTGATGGTCGATCATGAACATGCGTGGCGTGGGTCCGGAGAGGAAGGGCAGCGGAAGGAGCGAGGGCCGTGTTAGATCGATTCAAGCGATCGTCTGATTCGTTGAGCGTGTTGCGTCGTGGTCTCCCAGAGTAGGAGTCATATTTGGGCTTCGAGGATCGAGAGCTGGACGAGGAGCTCGCAGGATATGCATGCTGTGCGTAGAGCGCCCCGAGTCCAACCCTGTCGACGCTTGACCTGGGCGAGCTCGGGCGTGCGTAGTAGTTGGAGTCGTAGTATGGGTCGAATGTGCCTGTGGACGAGCGTGCGGGATTGCTCATGCGCCCCCGGGGCGAGGCCGGTCGATAGTACCGCGAGTCCATCTTTTGAAGTTGGGGTTGAGGTTGGGTTTGGGTTTGGGTTTGGGTTTGGGTTTGGGTTTGGGGTTGAGGCTGAGCTTGAGTAGACGTGATAGCTCTTCCAATCGACAGCAGCTCCTTCTTCGCAATCAATTGCAGCTTCTTGCCCAGCTGCTGTTGCTGGGACGGGAGCGAAGGGACGGTACTGCGACGAGGCGGGAGGGGTGGCAGCTGTTCGTAGGTGTACGAGAGTCTCCGCACACGCGATGGTCCCGGGTCCTGGGAAGGAACGACGACACTGCCCGCCATCATGGTCAGCAAAGGAAGGAGCGAAGGAGCAAGAGCACAAATGGCACAGACGCGAGACTATGTGCAACCAGCTCCGGCGAGGAAAAGGTTCGCACTTGGACGTACATCTAGTCGATATATGGCGACTCGCACGGGGCGGGTTGGGGGTGCGGAGGCCTGCAAGCGCAGCAGGATCGAGGCGACCTCTCGCCGGCAGCCCGAATCGTAGCGCGCGCACAATGGCTGCCCGAGCGCGCGTGCGGGTGCTGGTGCGCCGAGCGAGCAGGGGCGAGGACGCGGTGCTCGCAGAATCAAGCTGAGGTTTGCAGACGCTGCTGGGGTGGCCCTAGGGGAGGAGAGGCGGCCACGGCAGCAAGTGGGGTGGTGAGGCTGCAGGAGGGGCAGCGCAGCGATCCGGTGCGAGGAGGCTGCGGACGTGGGCGCTGCAGCAGCCGGGTGGGAGGAGGGTGCGGGAAAAAGCAGCGAGGGATAGGGATACGGCAACGAGGTGCTGTGTGCGTAGGGCTCCGGCCCCGTTGGGTGTGCGTGTAGATCAAGTCGCCTGCCTCTGGCCATGACGCCCGCCGCCCAGGGTTGCCACGCCGTGATTGGCGCGCGCCCGGCGACCCTTTTCTGCACCCCCCGCCGTCCTGCGTCGCTTCGACACTGTCGCATGCCTCACGACAATATGCGCTCGCTACCACCCAAAATGCCGGCTTCCAGCAGCGGGTGGGGCCGTCCCTCTGTTCCAAGGCCCTGAGCACATCTGATCCGCTCCGCAACCAGACACCGGCCTTTGCCTCCGCTGTCAGCTCAACGTCCTGGCCCGCTTTGCCTCACTTATGACTGCCATGACCCTGTCGGTGCCCAACTAGTGCACCGAGCAGAGTCGTGATCTCAAAAGCCCTCACTCATTTCCGGTCTGGTTGCGGCCCGATTGCAAGAGATCTTCATTCGTACATTGACACGTAACAACTGCCTCCTCCATGCCTTAGCTATAATCTGCCTATGCTTCCCCAATTCGGTTTCCTCGCCTGCTTCATGCGTCCTCGACGTGCTGCACGCCCGGAACAGGCCCCTTGTGTGCTGGTGCGCTGGTCTCGGATGCATCGTCGCTGGTGATGTGGTGGTGCTGCAGCTGCTTCGCCCGCGAGTACCGAGGGATCGTGTCCCTCACACATCCACGGATGATATTCCCGTCGAAGAGGTGATGGATCGACTCTAGAGGCACGTTCTTTGTCTCCGGTACGCAGAAGACAGTGTAGATGCCCATAAGAATGCAGCAGGCACCAAAAAGCAAGAAAGTCCCGTACGTGATACCGCTCAGCAGCAGTGGAGTGATTTTTGCAATCACCTGAGACTGTGTCAGCGCTTGGAGCCGTGGCGAGAAGCATTGTGAAACTCACAAAATTGAAAAGCCACTGGGTCATCAGTGCCGCCGCCATGATGAGGGACCGCACTGCAACGTGTCAGTGTACATCTAACTCGGCGCCGCAGCACGTAGACGTGGACCGATAGACTTACCGTGATTAGGGGAACATTCCGAGCTCATAACAAAAGGAATCGGTCCCCACCCTTACCTATTTGTCAGTCCGAACCATCAAGTGACCATGTATCTACTTACCGAATGAGTAAAATACTACAAAAAGGTAGACGCATACGATCGCGAAGATACTGTTCCCCGTAAGAGGGTCGCCCTCTTTTACCGGATTAACGGCTTGGTTGACTCCAATGTAGAACATAGCAAACGCTTGCCCGAGAGACCCAATAAGAAGTGACCACTGTGATCGTTGTCAGTATGGGTATCCATGCTGATATACATCGACTGGGGAAGCCGGTGAAGATATGCAGGCCTGACACAAATACGGACGCTAGAACGTCGCACTTACCTTCCGGCCTAGCTGCTCCGTGAATGCCATTAACCCGATCGCTGTCATTACGATCTTTACAATACCGTATACCCCTGTTGCGAACAATCCAGCCGAGCTGCCTTTGAGACCAATCGACTGGAAGATCTGAGGCGCGTAGTAATTGATCCTGTATAGCATCATAAATTAGCAGTTTGCTCAGCTGATTCTTCCTACGACAGCGCTTACGAGTTGGTGCCTGTCCACTGCTGCCAAAACATGAGAATGACCGCAAAACTACTCTGATAGAATATCCTCTTGCTTGAGCATGCTGCCCGCAGTTGGGCAGTGAGTGGGAGCTTCTCGTGGCCTCGAAAGTCTCTGATAATCTCGTCCAGCTCTTGTACGACAGCCCCATCGTCTGCAGGTTTCGCTCGAACCCTGGCCAGCGCCTTTGTAGCGTCCTGCAGGCGGTCCTTCTCGACAAGCCAGCGTGGCGATTCGTTCTGAAACACGATACCAGCCAGCAAAAGAGCCCCCGGCAGCATCTGTAGTGCAAATGGGATCCTCCACTTCGCTGAACTCAGCGACTTGATCTGGAGACTAATGCCATAGTTGACGAAAAAGGATAAACAGATGCCGGTCACGTTGAACAGTTGCATACATCCGATGCAGCGACCTCGGATTTCCTTGTTCGCGTTCTCACCGATGTATGTTGGGACAACTGCAGAGACGAGACCCACACCGAAGCCTCCAATGACACGACCGATATAGAGTTGAGTGAGGCTTGTTGTGTGGATGGCACACAGGGTTTGTACTAGTGAGCCAATGAGGAAGATTATGTCCGCAATGATCAAAGCCTTCTTACGCCCAAACGTATCGCTGATATAGAACGAGGATAAGGCCCCGAAAAAGCAACCTGCCTGTTTCGAGGTGAGCACTTGTGCATTGCAGTCAGCAAATAGGTGGG
This sequence comes from Paracamarosporium sp. OC-R06-R3, assembly GCA_019828545.1. NCBI lineage: Eukaryota > Fungi > Ascomycota > Dothideomycetes > Pleosporales > Didymosphaeriaceae > Paracamarosporium > Paracamarosporium sp. OC-R06-R3. Next base: position 139,848 of record JACVRA010000170.1, on the reverse strand, counting down.
CGTACTTGAAGCACGGAGACAATGTTGCCTTGCAAACTACTGAAGTGAGGGCTGTTCTTGTCCAGATTGAACGAATGTTGGAACGCGTCCATGGTAAGAACACCACCTATTATATGACTTAGCGAGGAGTAGTCCGAGATAGCAGTCGATGGCTTCGCACCTATGAGTCCAGTGTCCCATCCAAAAAGCATGCCACCGAACGAAGCAACTGCCGTTAGGACATAGGCTCTTCGATAGGCTTTGATATCGGCCCAGACACGCTTCAGATCGAATTTCGCCATACTGGAAGATGCATCAAAACTAGGCACGAGGACCTAGCAGGCGATTTCGAGTTTTCTAAGGGCTGTGATAGTGACACAGCAGAGAAGACGTGAAGAGAGCCGTTGAAAATAGTCCGGGGCATTTAAGAGCGAGGTGACGTGGGGTGCGGGGGCACCCGCTGATCTGCCCCAGGGCTCTGGGGTCACATTGGATGCAACCTTCACCGCTTGTGTGAACTCTCACCGTCTCATGAAGTTGTACATGCTGTGGCCTTCCGCATGTCGTGATAACTACTGAGAGATTATGCGAATCTTGTGTAACGTGTGGCATTTACTATGCCGCAGCTGCCGAACGGCTGTGGCTGCGGCACAGTTACCGCGTCCCGCGTTCCCTCCAAAACCCGACGGCATATATTAGGTTTAGCCTGTTTAGCCCGTTCCCGTACGATCCAACCCGAGGCACCCAGTTACCTATCGTACAGATCCTTGCAACACGAAACGCAATCAATTTATTGGCCTGAGCGCATCCAGTCCACATGTAAAATCCAGACAAAGGAATCCTCCACTGACCCACTCCTTGCCACCACGTTGACAGATCTGATACGCTACGACTAATGGTCACCTAACTGTTCCTGCTGCCACCGCCTTTGTTGCCGGCACCTCTTTTTGCGGGCTTTCTCTTTGGTTTTTCGATCCTATTCTTACTTGGTGTCGCAGAGGAATGTGAGACGAAGGATGTATGTGGTGTACTGCTAGATGAAGGTACCGTCTGTTTCCGATTGGCATTTCTTCTTCTCAATTCCATACCGATACTCGCGGCAGGGATCTCTGGTACGGCGGGTTCGAATCTCTCTGGCCCTTCCATGAAGCTGTTTGCATATCTGTCCTCTTGATGACCTTCGCTTGCGATGCTCGGAGCTCGTTCGGTCTGATCATCGGCTTCGCTGGAGCGGCAAGAATCATTCCGAGGCAGAGATGCATCATCTTCCAGTAGTGTATAAGAAAGTACATCGTCTTCCAGAGGGGGGTACGTCCATTGAACTGAATTGTCACTGGTCGCTTGCAAATGTAACCACCAAAGAGCGGTGTTGATGGACAACCCGTACTGACCATTGGTCCATGGAACGGACACGAACTCAATCTTTCCGCCGGTTCTCAACTCTGATATTTCAAGCTTTCGCGACGCTGGAGAAGGGTCTGGGGTATCTCTCAATGGTCCAATCCTGAACAAGACGAGCTCTTCATCGGTTATGATGTAACCGTACCGCCTCTCTAGCCGAAAGCAATAGGTGTAGATCTGGACTACGGGCCAAAACCATGTCGGCATGTCATCAAAGTCTATCATGTGTCCACAATCTCCTTCTTCGACCGACGAAGATGTCCAATTCTTGCTGTATTTTGTGTCACCAGGGAGCAAGTTTTCCGGAGGATCGTCGACCTCCCGTTGCCGTGAGTTAATACGAATTGCTGCCCAGTCAGGTCGGTACTTTTTTGACGGTCCTGATGGATACCTTGCGGAAGCACCGTCCACCATAGAAATAAGATCACCGCGACCCATGTACTCTTTAGTTTCCTCTATGGCTTTGTAAATCACCTGTTCGTTCCATGCGCCTACAATCTTTTCAAATCCTTTTTCATTCCCCACCCGCAAGTAGTGTTCAGGAACTGTAATGGGATTTCGTGTCTCAACGTGATTAAGAACGTCAGAGTACATCTTATTTACAATTTCTGGATCGAAGTCCTTCCACTTTGCTATCCATTTTGGTCTTGTGTATGTCGTACATCTTGTGGTTGATTTACCCTTTTTCTTTTTGTTCTTACCCGCGAAGTGAGTTACAGCCGGGTTCTCTCGTTGAAGATATTCAAGCAATGGTCCTCTCATGGTTATTGAGCTCACATTCTCTAAGAAGTAATGTACATCTGCAGAGGATAAGACCCTGGGGATGTGGACGCCATAAAATGGTTCCTACTGCTGCAGATGAGAAAATGGGTGGCCGACACCACCATGGGACAGGCAGGATGCATCCTATATTGACACATGCGGACTGTGCCTCCGGCGTGCATATATGTGTCTCGGTTATGGAAGGTGTTCGTATATCAGCATTGGAAACACCAGTCACAAGCGATATGGGCGCCATTCCGATCATCCGTGGGTGCTAACAGCGAGCGGGGTTGCCGACAAGGGTACGATAAAGTAGCATGCAACCAGTGAGACTCTGCAACTCGAAGGTGTTCCGTAACTTGCGCATCAAATCATCAGCCTGCACATACACCACCACACGCCTGATTTTTGCCTTAACTTCTCTTGGAGCCTGAGGTTCGCAGAATGCCCTGCTTCTCCATATTGACTGCTCTCCACCGTGCTCATGCCTCGACACTCTTTGCGACGCAAAGCTAGAGTGACAGCGCTTCCGTCACGAGTTCCTCAAGAAACCGAACTCTTGCCTCGAATCAAAGGACCGCAAATCGGCCCTTTCAGGAGCCCTGGTTTCAACACGTCTTCTGACTTAGACTTTAAAGAGCTCCTGAAAATATCTTCTAGCAGTGGAAGTGAGGAAAGGTTGTCTAACAGCGGAAGTGGGGAAACCTCCTCTAGCAGCGGAGATTCGGAGGGATTCGTGTTCAAAGCTACCTTGGGTGGGGAGACATATGCCGTGAAGGTAGTAAGTCTAACTTTCTTAGCAATAGACTTTTTGATTGAGCTTTCCAGTTCAAATTTTACAACATAGACGAAGGTCGTTACCGGTTCTCAAAAACCGAGAATGATATGATTTCGAATAAAGAATTGCTTGGAAATCTCGATCCATTTAACGCCGAGTGTCGCGCATACGGACGCATCGAAGAGATCCGCGCCAAATACCGTGCGAGAGATATTGACATCGGTCCCATTGCTATGCCTTGTTACGGCTACATTATGATAAATGCGTCTCATAGGGGACAGCTCGTCCGTCGATTTGGAGAGTTGGATTTCCAGCAGAAATACGCGAAAGGTTCCGGCACAGGCACTGATCTTCGGGCCCTAGTAAAACGATATAGTCCACATGCAGAAATCGACCCGAAAAAGAGAAGTGTCGAGCTCATGTTACGTGATCTCGAGATTATGCATGATAATGGGTTATATCCAATTGATATATGGATTGCGAACTATCGCGAGGGACTGCTTGTGGATTTTGGAATGGCCTTGACGACCCCAAGTTGTGTGTTGCGAGTTGTAGATGAATATGTTGCAGCTCAGGAGCGGGGAAGGGGCCGAGGAGAATTCGACAAGATGATTAGAGAGACTGGTATCAAAACAAGGGTTCGCGCTGTAGGTAAACCAGGGTGGAGAAATCGAACAAGAGCCAGGACCATTACGAAGGAACCGGGCGACTTTGTACAGTTAGTCAATGCGCGGGGAACGAGGATCGAGAAACAGGCTTAATAAGACATAATGAATTAGGGTATACGTGACTTACGATTTGCATTAGTAATGTTATTCACTTTGGTAGATTCAGTTTCCTGTGATTGTATGCGCAGGTGTCGTTAACAACTGATCTAGCCGATCTCGTCATAAAAGTTGCGACGTCGGCACTCAGATTTAGCAAAGCAGTTATGCATATTGATCAGTCTAGTATGATTTGCGTAAATAGACAGTACAGTCATATTGCTATCAATGTTTCGTGTAGCATATATAAATCCGGCATATTTATTCGCTACTAGGGCCTGCATATGTGGAACATAACATGTACTAGATTGTACATCCTAACCCTCCTCTTAGAGCCTGAGAGAAAAGCTCGCTGGAGAGTTTTTGTGCATCTTGCCTAAATCTGTGATCGTGAATGTTGCTGAACTGGTCTCGCATAAATTGATCTACCTTGCCCATTGTCACTACAGTATGGCCTCGAAACAGCGCTGTAAGGTTCGTTGTGCGTTGTTGTTTTCATGCTATCGTTACACATACAATGGATTCCAAGATGCCTTAGATCCTCGCTGACTTTTGCTTTTGTTCTGGCACTTGGGTCAACAGTTTGTCGTCCTGTATCGCTGACTTCAGGTTTTCCAGTACTAGCATCTCCATATCTCGCTGCGTCTCGTACGTCGCAGTACCCATGTGAGGCAACAGAACGACATTCTCGGCTTCGAGGAGGCCTTGGTGGATCTTAGGTTCCTCCTCGAAAACGTCAAGCCCAGCACTCCAGACCTTGCCGCTCTTCAACGCGTCCACCAATGCAGCCTCGTCGATTAGGGGACCGCGCGCAGTATTGACAATGATGATTCCGTCCTTCATCTTTTCAAACTCCTGTTTGCCAATTATATGCCTCGTGGAGGCATTAAGCGACAGATTAAGACTAAGCACGTCCGACGTGTTGAGCAGCTCGTCGAAAGTCACGTACTTTGCACCTTGCTCCTCGCTCGCTGGCAGTTGCTTCCGGTTGTGATATTGGATGGTCATGCCAAAAGCCTTTGCACGCTGTGCAACAGCGGCACCAATTCCTCCCATACCCAGAATGCCGAGCACCTTGTTCTTGGGATCGTGGCCGAGCGAGAAGCTACCGCGCCATTTGCCTACCCCGCCAGGTCAGCACCCATCATATCAACACAACAGGATGCAGCGCACCTTGTTTGACAGCTTGGAAAGACTGCGTAATATTCCTCAAAGCGCCCAGCATCAAGAACATTGTCACGTCTGCTGTGGCATCGTTGACAGCAATCGGCGTCGAAGACACGGCGATACCCCGCTTCGTACACGCCGGAACGTCGATATTGTCGTAGCCTGCACCGTTGTGGCATATGAATTTCAGTGATTTTGGCAGCACATCTAGAAGCTCGTCGTTGAAGTTTCCGGTGTATTTGTTCGAATCGTTCGATCGGTACAGCGCGTATATACCATCAAAGGCTCCTGATTTGCACTTCGATATGAATTCTTCTCGCGTGCCAGAAGGGTACTCGTATAATTTAGATGCAATGTTTCCACAGGCCTCCCATTCTTTCCTTGTGTGTGTGAGGGCACCAATAAGCAGAGCAGCTCGTTGCGTCATTGTGACTGTTGTTTGAAGTCGAACGGCCTCTTCAAATGTGAAGAATCTCGTCAAAGATAAAGCAAATGCAAGTAGCCGAAAATATTCCCTGTAGCGGCGCACGACTCTTTATCCCGTATCAATGTAGCGTAGACATTCGGCGATAACGCCGATGCAGCTCGGACCGACTTGCGGTTGTTTGCTGGGTGTGGAAACATTCCCCGCATTCGTGGCCTCGAATGTGGGGGAGCAAACGCCGACGTCTATGACGATGCAGAACTTCCGACAAGATGCACTTTGAACAGCATATTCACGCTTCGTTATGATAACATCTCTCTCTTTTCCCCTCGATGAATCAAGCACTGACATTCCACGTTTCGACCGCTGCAATCACCTAGTAATCCTTGCATTTTGTTGGAGATGCTCTCTAACCGAATACCATAATTGTTCTCGACTCTATTCTTGAGCTGTCATACAATTCATTATAACAACGCATGTCTCGAGCAAACAACGTATGCTCTTCAAGAAACTTCTGTCCAACAGAATTCTACATTCAAGGAGAAGCCTGAGCACTTGATATAAAATGCTTGTCTACGAACTTACACCACCGATCGAGCTACTCAAACCTTCTCCACTGTCTCCGAAATAGCCTTGTCTGGGTCGTCCGCCGCATATACCGAGCTTCTCCTCCTCCTGATCTCTTGGATCTCGTTGTCCAAGTTGTGTCCCTCTGGTAAAAACAAATTATCGACTTCCTCCAGGCTCAGATTACTCGTTTCTGGATAGCAGAAGTACACAATAGGTACGAACGCGGCGAGCAGGCACATGAAGATTAGGTACGTCTTCCAGCCGATGCGGTTGATGAGCACTGGAGTGATCATCACGATGACAAAGTTCCACATCCAGTGCGAAGAGACAGAAATGGCGGTACCTCTCGCGCGAGCCTCCAGAGGGAGGATCTCAGGACCCCAGACCCAGGGAACGACGTTGACTGTTGCGCCAAAGACGAGCATATAGAGGAAAAAGAAGGCAATTGAGGCGGCAGAGCAGGCTTCGTTGCCGATAGAAAGAAGAATGCTAATCATCATCATGCAGAATGAAAGGAGCGCACAGCCGACCATCATTGTGGGTCTGCGGCCCATTCTGTCGAGGGCAAGGGCTGGAAGCGTGTTGCCGACGGGAAACATGAGTTCGACGAAGCCGGCGATGAGGATCGCGCGTTGGGAGGTCATGCCGACGTTTTCCACCAAAACTGTGGGCATATAATACCTGAGACCGCCAAGTCAGTGCGAGTACAGAGTTGGGTCAAATATAAACTCACACCACAAGGTTTATCCCACTCCATTGATTCATAAATAGCCCGAACCATGCCAGCAACACACGTCGCCTCGTCTGTAGGATATCCTTTTTGAAAAGCCCGGTGACCTTCTGTGCACCCTCTCCAGTTTCGATAGAAATGGCCGCACTAATGGCATCCATCTCGCTGCAAACATATGGATCATCCTTGTCCAAGTCGAACACGGTGCAAAGCACATCTCTCGCCTCTTCACTTCTTCCCCTCTTGCAGAGCCATCTCGGAGACTCAGGAAGACCCCATACCAGGAACACAACCATGACTGCGAAAACTAGTTGGATGGCGATCGGGCATCTCCAAGCCACACCACCCGGGAGATATGAAAAACCGTAGTCAATCCAGTAAGCAAGGCAGATACCGATGCCAATGAACCAAATCTCCCAGGACACAACGCGACCCCTCCACTCGCGCTTGCACAGCTCAGACTGGTACATAGGCACCGTACTCGAATCAATGCCTGTTCCTAGGCCGGTGATCACACGACCAATGATGAGGTGGCTGATGTGGAAGGCAGAGGTCTGGAGCGTTGCACCGATTATGATCAAGGTCATGGCGAGCCAGATCATCCGGCGGCGACCAAGGATATCGCCGATGAAAACAGTGAGTATGCACCCGAAGAGGGCACCTAGGCAGTAGGACGAGACGATGATGCCGGTGATAGTATCGCGCGGATGGTGAAATTGGTTTAGCCAGTTTTTGTTTTGGAGGAGGCCACCAAAGACACCCTGGTCGTAGCCGAAGAAGAGGAAGGCGGAGAGGCAGCAGGCATAGATCGCTGCGCGCAACGGGGCGCCACGGCCGTAGCAACTGCGCATCTTGACAAAACTATGAGGCTTAGACTGCGCTCTGAAATGTGGTTTGTAGCGAGGGTGTTCACCTGCTCTGTATTCTGCTTATATTTCAGACCTTTCTGCAGGCCTTTATATCACGTCTATCAGGCATGTATCTCATCGCGGGTTTCCTCTTTGAGACATTCCCGGGTGGTTGAGTACCATAGGTAAGCTCCGCTCGGCATGAGTTCAAGCAACCATCAAAAACCTGGGGTAACCCGTGACGGCTCGGCAATCCTATGATCTAGCCTCGTCGGAATGACACAAGCCGTGTGGCGGGTGCGGACCGCTCTTAGAAGCTTGATATCAGATAAGAGCTCTCGGTGATGACTCCGGAAGCTGTCAATGGCTACGTAGTTGCTGGCGTCGAAGGTGCACCTGACATTCTTAGAATGGAAGCTTGTTGGAATGTGATACTGTGCATGGAATGATCTTGGAACGATCTCGAAGATCGTTCCGCAAACCGCGGGAAACTCGGTCGCGCGTCGGTTCAGTGTGTGACACAATCAAATCCTCACGACCTCAATCCTGTAACCATGCGACATTAGCGTTCGGACACTTCCTAGGCCCATAACCTCATAGATACAAACTTTGCCTAGAATGGCTTTCCCGGTGGCCATCGTCTGGGGTAGTCCACGCTAGGCAGCGGGGATCTAGACCTAGGGATATTTAGTGGGGCGGTAGATATAGAAGGACTACAATCAACGTAGCGAGATCTTAATGCAGATGCGGCAGACTTAAGGCACGAGCGCTGGTCTGAAAATTGAGCTGCGTGTCTGTGAAGTTTGAGAAAAACATGAAGTAAGCTGGACGAATTTAGATTGCAATTCACGTTTCAGTATATCGTCCTGGCACCCAGGGATAGACCTGCTTCTTCCGACCTTCACAGGCCCTCGAACACCTTCACCGCCGCTTCAGTAGTACTCTTCGCACTCTGAGGGTTCAGTCCCGTAACCACCCTTCCATCCACAATGTGAAAATCGTCCCAAATTCCGTCCGCGCGTACATCTATACCACAAGTTAGCCGCCACCGCACCGGCCAGTCCCGTCACGGTTTAACTTACACTCAGCTCCCAGAGTCTTAGCATGCTCATCTACAAGTGGCTCGCCCCAACTCTTCAGCGCATCCATGATCTTCATGTCGTATTCCGCTTGCGTAGTGAACCCAGTAATTTTCCTACCCTTTATAATTGGCTGACCATCGGCGTCGTTAATACCTGGAAATATAGCAGGACCATGGCATACAGCGGATACGACACCGCCGTTCGCCCAGACCTTCGAAGCGATGGTCTTGAGGTTTGTAGCATGCGGGTAATCGATCAACGCGGCATGTCCTGCGCTCGCGAAGAACACGCCATACTGCATCATAATATTAGTCTTGCCTGTTCCCTTTCTCTATACTATAATAACCACTACACACCTGGTACCCATCAAGGTCCTCAGCCTTGCGATTCTTGTCAATCTCGACCCTGAAATCGCTCGCCTTATCATCATACTGCTTCCTCTCTTCCTCGCTCAGGAACCCCGGCTGGAGCGAAAGCCAATCCTCGGTCCACGTGCCCTTCTCTGAGGCGATGTCTACTTCAAATCCTGCTGCTTTGAGTACATTGTAGGGATGTAGGGCTTCGCCGATAAAGACACCTGTTGTGTGGCCGTTGGGTGCAAACAGGGAGGCGTGCGCGGAGGTTATGGCGATAAGGGCCCGGCGGGGTGGAGACATTCTGGATCGTTAGTTGTGAAGATGAAATAGCAGTGAGCTGGGGAGCAAGTAGTGGTCGGGGTGATGAAAGTCAACATTATGCTGGCAGATATGGCGGCCATTTATATGCCGTCACTAGGCAGCAAGATTTCCTGCATTCTTCAATGAGGCAGGACCATGGAGGTATATGGCGATGCCTTACCCAAGTTAGAAGTTTCTTTATGCTTAAACAAGGTAGCCTCGCGAACAATAGCTTCTTGTGCTAGCTTTGTAAGCCTGCTTGTGGATTACTGGGTGTAAATTCACGGGTCGCGTCCTGCGGGACACATATTAGGTAGTATGTTGGAGCGAAGATTTGCTCTCATTGGCGTTGTAGGAGGAGATTCGGGCAATAGTATTCGCCGACTCATCAGCTACCGGAATTAGAGAGGCCATGGAAGCTAGGCATGGCGCTATTGAGGCAATGGAAGGGCGTGGTTTTCAAGGCGTTTGTAAGCACATGTACGTTCACGTACGTACTACTGTTCAGATCTCAGATAGGAAATCTCGCGGATAGAATCCGCGCCTCTAGAAGACGACCTGTTGAGGCTTCATGTAATGATTGGTCGGCTCGCATGAGCCCATTCGACCTAGCCTCGCGTAGACAACAGCATCGCGTAGACAGAAAATTATTCTTAGGAAAGAGCAAGCTCAAAGCCGGTCAAGCTTGATATCCTCGTAGCGAATGGTGTGTTCTTTCTCTAGGCCTAAAGAACCGATGCGACCGCGAAGCCGCTCAATATCGGTAGGAATTACTTTCGCTTCGTCGCCGTCGATGATCTTCGCTACCTCCTCAAGTGTAGGGCCGCGGGTCTCGATGTACATACAGCAGACGAAGACGAATTCGAGGAAGATCCAGACCTACTCATATTAGATACGAAGCTTCAAGGAGCGAAGATGCAAACAGAAAAGTTACTTACAGCGTATATGGTGTACAGCTTCCAAGTAGGCTTTAGGTGCTCAAACCCTAGCGGGTTTACGTATTGATTGATCGTCAACGCCACCTGAATAAAAACGTTCATAATCATCAGGCCTTTAGCCCGGATCTTGAAGGGCAAAATCTCGATAGTATACGCAACCAGCAGCCCGGTCCAGGCAACGGAATAAGCGAACTGGAAGATCCAGATGAACGCTATGACCGCGCGACCAGCTGGTATGCTGTGCTTTTCCTCTTGCAATGACGACGCCACAGTCCAGATAACAAAGCAGATGCACATTGCAGCTGTCGCAGCAATGAACAAGGGTCTGCGTCCGACGCGATCGACGAGCAGGGAGCAAGACACGGAGACGATGAGTGCCATGACAGTGATCCCACCGTTAAGTCCGAGTTGCGTATCTGCATTCCTAACACCAATGCTGGTATAGACATCGGTAGCATAGTAGCTCACAAGTCCGTTGCCCGACCATTGCGAGAAAAGACCTAAGGATGCCAATAGGAGGAGCCGGTATCTGTTGCCGCGTGTTCGAAAGAAGTCAAGGTATGAGGAGCTGGTCTGATATTGAAACTCAATTTGCAGCGCCTCCCGGATCTCATGGAATTCGTACTGAACCGTTGGGTCAGTGATGTCACCGTTCGCGTGGTACTTTCCGAGGATATTCAAAGCTTCCTGATTACGGCCTCTACTAACCAGCCACCTTGGTGACTCTGGTATAAAGAAGATGAATAGGAGTTGAACTATCGACGGAAAGGCTTGAGTAAGAGCTGGTACTCGCCACGACCAGTTATTGTTCATTCTCTTGGTACCAAAAGTAAGCCAGGTGCAGATGATCGCCCCAACATACCACAGGCAGTTGTATGTAGCAGTCACACGACCTCTATGCTGCGGGTGGCATAGCTCGGTGAGTAATAATGGAGATGAAAGTTGCGCCAGCGAATTGCCAAAGCCCATCATTGATCGCCCCACCATGAAATGAGTGAGCGTTTTTGCTGTGCCCTGAATAGAAGCACCTGTAATCATAACGATACATCCCAGGGCTATCGCAGCCTTACGACCCATGTGATCAGCCACAAAAGGGACCACAGGTAGGGAAATGATGGACCCAATCGAGTAGAGCGCGGTCAATATCCCAAGGGTAGATCCTCTTGGATCACCGAAATAATCGTTGAAGTGGTGCAACATTCGCAGATTGTTCAGCATGGAACTGGCGAATCAGCGTGGTTCGGCTTAGGGAAATGCAGTATACATACGCATCGTATCCTGTAGTGGCTGATGCAATGCAGAGGATGAAAGCCCAGAAGTATAGCTTCCTCAGACCGGGATCCCTTTTCCAATCCACCTTGCGCAGATGAGGCGCTTCAATGTACGCTGTCTGCACGTCCTTTTTCAGGCACGGGCCCCTACCGACCATAATGAAGATATGGTATTGATAAATGGATGTGTCAAAACGAAATGGGAACGGATACCGAAGATCAGAATTCCGGGAGCATGCTGTATATAGGACTACTGCAAGCTGAGCACGCGGTCTATGCAGCATCGCATCACGCCGACTTTACATAAACGGTCAACGCTGAGTTCTTTAGCGATGATAAACATCACGTTTGGGATAAACACATGCGGCGTAACCTATACTCAGCCCTACGGGCAAGCGGACCGGGTAAATCCTGGTGGCTGTCTATCGTAATGAGTGGAACACTGAAATGCACCAATAAGCAAGGGAAGATGGCTATTGACGAATTAGACGCGGGTTTTCTGGTCGTAATGGACAATGTTGAGTATTGCGGCGTAGTCCAAAGATGGCTGTCGGTGCGGTCAGCCGACAGTGCTTCTCGTATTGGCTATGCGCATTGTTGGAGATAGAACGAAAATGACGAGAATGGAGTGTCGTAACTTTAAATTTGGTAACATCCCAAGGACATTTGAATGATGCGCATCAAAGCCTCAAGTACGTATGTGGCGTATCGTTGCCTTCTGGAAGGGTCAATGGAACAAGCCTATGGGCAATCAGAGGTCGCTTGTTGCGGCACTGCAACCCGCCTCATCTAGAGCCTGGGAAAATATATGGCTTGTGTAACTTTCTGGTATCGATGAGGTTGCGATGATCGAGATGCAGTCTACCAGAAGTTAACATGTGCGGGAATCCTATGAATACGCTCGTTTAAGACCCGATAACTTAGGACTCGTAAAGCAGGACATAGACACACTTTCGTTTTGAATCTCCCAGTCCACGCAGGACCATCTGCCTCTTATCATAATCGTAGAACTTGGTTGCCGGTGGTTATTTGGTAGAGAAGAAGGCTGTTGAGGACCCACATGCCGGATTTGAAATTGTAAGAGCTCAAAGTAAACATTATGGATAGTGCAGAGCCAGAAGCAAGCAAGCAGTCAGTGCCATTTTCATTCTTGCTCGAAAGTGAAAATAATAGTATGTACAGCAGGATAGGTGTTGGTGGTATCTATAGCCTTACTTGGTCTATTGCCTTCAAACATCATCTGTTCATTAAGCATGAGATGCTCAAACAAGAACCTGTGTTCGGTATATACACCTTAACATCTTTGAGAAGACTACGCGTTATCCTTGTTGTGATGCGTACCGTGCATAAATGTGCTCTCAATCGCTACGTCATTGATGTTCAGCAACCGAATACTTCTTGTAGATGCAAACATCCGGTGCTCTATCGAACCAGTGCATATACAGGTATTGAATTTGTGTTTGTGTTTTGCACTTGCTGGGAACTTGCTACTGTGGCGTCGAGATGGGTGACGGGTAGTCGCTGGTTTTGGCGAGGTTTTGTTTGCTTGCAAAAGTGCCGCGCGCACGCACCTTTTTGACAGCTCCTCAACAACGACAATCGTGCTACAAAATGTCGGCTCCTTCAGGAATGATCGATCCCGCCATCTTTGAAGACCTTCAGTCGAAGGTCGACGAGGACACAGCAGTTCGCGACGTGAGCACACACATCCCGCTAAACGAGTCGCACGTGACAGCGTACTGACAGCGCGACAGGAGCTCAAGGACATTGTCCAAGCCCTGGAGAAGCAAAGTACTATTCATGCAGTCATTTTTTGATATCTCTAATCCTTTCTAGATCGCAACATTTCATTTGTCCTGTCAAGAGCGCATTCGACACTTTTCGCAGACCGTACGTCGATTTTGCACGCACGTTTTAGAAAGCATCACTCACCAAGCATGCAGTACCCAACGTCCTGAAGGCCTCAGAGGAGCCTATATCCAATGCAATTGAGACAATCTCGAAGCTTGCGCAGGCGGCATCGAAGCAGCCTTACTACAAGTTCAACCACATGTGGTCGCGCCAAGTGCAGGATGCGGTGCGTTCAAACTGTGCATTTAACTTATTGCGACATCCATTGACTGTACTTCAGCTACAAGGTATCCTCTTTTGGGCCTGGCTTGGTGGCAAAGACTACAACGGGGACAAGGCACAATGTGGGCGCCTCCTGACACTCGAACAGCTCGGCGAGGTGCTGAAAGGTACACGCCCCCTTTCGCAGATGTGATTTGTTTAACGACTTCAAAGTGCCTACCAATTTAAAGGACAGAGATGAGTTCCACCTTACCATCGAGGAGTACCTCCTTGCACTCACGTCGCTTGTTGAAGAACTGGTATGTCTTTCATCCTCATCGTTCACGATTACGTCTCTTGCTAATACCTACAAAAGACTCGTCTTGCGCGCAATGCCGTCACGCTAGGCGACTATGAGCGCCCGCTTCTTATTAACCAGTTCGTCAAAGATGTGTTTGCGGGCTTCCAAATCCTCAACTTGAAGAACGACATCTTGAGGAGGAAGAGCGATGGCTTGAAATACCGGGTCAAGGATGTGGAAGATGTGGTCTATGACTTGTCGCTAAGGAACTTGGTCCCAAAGAAGGGGGAGCAGTAGAGGGTGTCAGAATGTGTGGCGCATGAGATGTGGCGCAACTACATCTTGGGCCAAGTATGACGATGTGAAGCTCACGGGGATCAATGCATAGATAAACACAAAAGCCGTGACGCAATCGAAATACAGCACAATCATTGATTATCTCGCCGGCTTTGGCAGGCATGATGGTACCTTGCTGGTCGATGTGCACCGCCACATGTTACCGGTAAATCCGAGGCACGGATCGCTAAACTTTCGAAACTCGCGATGTCGACGCGACGAATACAGCTCATCGATTACCAGCTCCGACGCGCTTCGACGCTTACGAACGCGGCTACCTTGCTTTGCGGATTCCACCTGTCCACGGCAACCCCTCAAATATCACCATTCGAGATCCATCCCTCCTCGCAATGACGACCGTAATATCGCAAACCAAGCCTCGCCCTCTGTCGCACCCAATCGACGTCCTGCACAACGATACAGCCCGCTTATATACACACCTACACCCTGTTCTTGTCCTCTCACTCTATGTCTTCCAATTCCCTTCTATTGTTGCAGGCCCTGTTCCCGCGCTCACGACAACCCTCATCCCACTCTCCATACTGCAAATCGCATACGTAGCGATATGTTTACCACCAACGGGTGGCACTGCCACGGCAATAGAGAAAAAGAAGCCAGGGGATAAGAAGAAAACAGAGAAGGGTAGATTGGAGAAAGAGGTGGGAGGGAAGATAATCGTACGTCCCCGCTCCCTTCCCGACACGGTATATCGCTTTGCGGAAGGTTTGAGAATACTGTGGTATGCATGTAAACTAACATACGTAATATAGCCCGCGTTTCTATCCCTTGTGATAGCTTCGATAGTCGCCGCCCCGCTCCTCACAGCAACGCTTGTCCTCTTCGGCGCGCCCCTCACCACGCACCATGCGCACACGCTGCTCGCCGGCGCACACATATCTTTTCTCGCTACACTGCCTCTTGTATACGTGCACGGCGTTGAAGGATCTACCTGGAGGGAGATTGTTGCGCTGTTGAGACCTGTGGATGAGGTGTATGGGGCCATGATTGGAACGTTCGTTGGAGCATGGTTGGGTGCTATCCCAATACCATTGGATTGGGATCGCGAGTGGCAGAAGTGGCCCGTTACTATTGTTACGGGAGCATACGTTGGATATGCGGTGGGTAAGCTGTTGGGTGGAACGTTGTTGAAAGGCAAAAAGATCATGTTCGAATAGGCTCATTTGGGAGAATTAGCTATGATTTGAATACTATCAATACAACTGGGTGTTGATCAGCTAGGGATTACGCCTGCACAAGTTTGCACACGTTACTAATGGCGCATCCGCATACACACTGTTCTGAATGCCAAAGATCCTTGAAATCTCATGAACACGACACGTTTGTGATGCCTTCTCGTTGCTCTAAGAGCCATGCAGCAGGTAAACGTAGCTGTAGCCGTACATTTGTATTGCCACATTGCATTCCTCGCTCCGGCGCACATATCCTCTTCAAGTCTCGCAATGTCCTGATCTCCGTCCAGTCACGTCGTTTATGGTGAAGGTAGCCTACCTGAGCTCCTGGAACATGTGTAGATGTTATAGAAGAGATGTATCTTTCTTCTGTGAACGGAAATAGCGTGATTTTGAGAGGTTTCTGAATCAAACAATGTGAGTACCTCGCCAGGATACCGGAATTGGTAATGCCGCCCTCGAGTACTGCCCCGACATCATTACAGACGAGGCAGAGCACTGTGCCTTCGTATTCTACATGAAGGATTCGTAAGCAGTGATTGCAATAGACCTCGATAAACGATCGCGATTTTTTGCGAAGGGGCCTTAATTCGGAAAACAGTCTTAACCTCCTACGAGTTCTACCTTTTATACTTGTTGCCGGGAATAGGACCCGATGCCCGACTCTTGATTTACTGGCTGGAAACCATGAGAGTAATCCCGGAAATGACAGGCGTAAACCTGGTTTGTGTTGCGCATCTTTGGATATCTCCTCCCACGTGAGACCGAGAGCTTGTCGCAGACGCGATACGTGGTCATCATCCTGCCACGCGAGAAAATACTGACTCGCTTTCCAGAAGAGGGAATAAACATCCTCTCGATAGTCGACAGGGAATGTTGACGCGTCGCGGGAAAGCGAGAGTAGCGCATATATATGATCCCTGACGTCGAGGCATTGAGAATGCCTACACCATCGAAGCAGGTTCCAAATTGAGGTGCTACCCGGTTCGATTCTGCTAAATTGCACGGGAGCGGAGAGGGCGTGCATATCCGACAAAGCCAGCGCCGTGCACAAGTTACGGAAGGAGGCCTCGAGGAATCCGTGCAACACGCGCGCTGTCCGAGACAAAACTACCTCTTGTACAATCCACGTCCGTGTCCAATACGCATTGGAGCAAATAAATGACATTTCCTCAAGGATGGATCTAGGCGGGTAATCCCAGGTCCTCCAATCACCTTCATTGAGCCATTGAAACGTGTCCGTCAGATCTCCTTCTTCTCCAAGCCAGATGAGCACCTCCTTTGCGGCACTATATATAGAAGACATACGCTGCACTTCGTGGTTCTTCTCCTGAATGTCGTTTTGATTGATGCAGATGGCATCGATCCAGAGAGCCTGCTCCTGGAACCGTTTGCTGGCCATTCGCAGAAATCGATACAGATTCTCATGGATCATGAAAGAGTGGCCATTGATGAGGATTCGATGCTGTACGTCCGGATTCCCCCACCTGTAGGAGAGACATCGATATTCGGTAAAATCTTGGGTGTTGGGTTCCTCTAAGAAAAGTCCTACCGGCCGAGAGGAGACCAATCCGAAGTGCCAGCCTAGTCGTATTTCGAGTGGAGCATCTGACGATCCGGGAAGAACATACAGTAGCCGGATAGCAGGTAACGATGCACGCATTGGTCGCTTACCAAGCGACTTGTAGTCGAATGGCTGTCGCTGTACAGACATAGACGCATCACAGATGTTACTCATCATCTCAGTTGTCATGCTTGGCTATTAGCCAAGTTCTTGTGTTTGTAAAAAAGTAAGCAACTAGAAGGCATTGATATAGGGTGACCAAGGATGATACTGTTATATGACATGATAGAATCATCTTGCATGGAGCAGCCTGCATCTATAAGGAGGTTGAGCTCAGCCTCCACATATCCACACATTGTGGCGGTGCGGGCAGCGTTGTCGCCCAACAGCCAATAGCAACATTTTTACTCGACAGCGAAGTCTAAGCAAGAAACGGTTTGACATCCAAGAATGTTGATACTGGGAGTTTGGTGTGGATCAGAGAGTGAAGTGGAAGCTCAGTAGAGGCGGGAGGTCGGACCGACGTTGCTCCGTAGAGGGGTCACGCTAACCGAAAAAACCATCGGGCCAAAAAAGTTCATGGCAGCGAACCTAAAGCTTTCAACAGTGATCCTGAAGCTTTCGACTTTACCACTGTTCTGAAGTTTTAACACCGCTTGGTGTAAGAACGACATCTTCCTATTCACCAACGCGCCCATAGCTACTGTAACGAGCCTGAGTCCACGATCACCAACGCGATGCCAAAGCGCAAACTTAACGAGCACGACGTGCCAGAGGCTTCCGAGCCATCATCACCGACCGTGACACCTGAGAAGCCTTCCGAGGGGCCGTCGAAGGCCGAAGCGCCCACCTTCCTGTCCTTCGGCCTGGAACCGCGCCTGCTCCGAGGTATTCGAGAACAAAAATGGTCTGCGCCAACAACCGTTCAAGAGAAGGCGATCCCTCTGGCTTTAGAGGGTAAGGACATATTGGCTAGATCTGGGACAGGGACTGGTAAAACTGCAGCGTATCTACTTCCTATTCTCGACAAGATACTCCGTCGCACGGAGAAGCGCGTTACGTCCTCTCTTATCCTCGTTCCCACGAAAGAACTCGCTCGTCAAGTTTCGGTTCTTGCTGGAAGGCTCGCGGCTTACTGCGGCCAAGACGTGCGAATACAGAACCTGGCAGGAAAAGAATCGGATGTTGTTCAGCGGGCCAAACTTGCTGAGCTACCGGACATCGTGGTAGCTACTCCAGCGCGAGCGGCTGCGAACATGAACAATGGAGCGCTTTCATTAAAGGAGATTAAAAGTCTTGTTATTGATGAAGGCGACCTGGTACTTGGATATGGATTCAAAGAAGACCTGGACTATATTTCGCAGAATATGCCAAAAGGCGTACAGATCTTCCTCATGAGTGCGACACTTAGCACCGATCTCGAGGCCGTACAAGGTCTGTTTTGTCGCGATCCGGTCATATTGAAGCTGGACGACCTTGAGAAGGACGCGCAGCTGGTAAAGCAATACGTCATCCCATGCGCCGAAGAGGAGAAATTCCTTTTGATCTACGCCATGTTCAAACTATCTCTGATCCGAGGAAAGACAATCGTGTTTGTTGGAGATGTCGACAGAAGCTATAGAGTAAAGCTTTTCCTGGAACAGTTCGCCATCAAGAGTTGCGTCCTGAACAGCGAGCTCCCTCTCGCGTCGCGCCTCCATATCGTCGAGCAATTCAACAAATCCGTTTATAATATTCTCATCGCGTCCGACGAGACCGAATTACTAGGTTCAATTTCGAAAGACTCAGAATCTCGATCAAAAAAGAAAGCGAAGTTAGCGAAGAATGAAGACGTCAAGTCGGACTCTGGAGTTTCGCGCGGCGTCGACTTCCGCGATGTCTCGTGCGTAGTAAACTTCGATATGCCATCAACCTACAAAGGCTACTTCCACCGCATTGGACGAACCGCCCGTGCTGGGAAGAGTGGCACAGCAATCTCCTTCATGATTCCCAAAGACAAGTACCGCAAGCATAAACCCACCACCTTTGCCAGCGCAGAAAATGATGAGGAGGTTGTGAAATCTATCGAAAAACACCAGAAGAAAGGCCAGAAGATCGAAGACTGGGCATTTGATATGAAGAGATTGGAGCCATTTAGGTATCGGTTTGCAGATGCGCTGAGAGCCGTGACGAGGATTGCTGTGAGAGAAGCCAGGATTAAAGAGATTCGGATGGAGCTCACAAAGTCCCAAAAACTGTCTAGGTATTTTGAAGAGAATCCAGAGGAGCTGGAGCAATTGAAGCATGATCAGACTTTGAATCATCCGGCGCGCATCCAGCCGCATCTTAAGCATGGTATATTCTTCTCCTGTCTCCTTAGTAATTGGGATGCTGGTGCTGACTTGGTTTTAGTTCCTGATTATCTACTACCTGGTGGAAAAAAGCCGCAGGACATTGGGTTCGTGAGCTTGGATAAGCCTAAGAGAAGGTTCGTGAAGGGTAAAGGAAAGAAGGTGGTCCGCGGGAGGAATGGCAAGATCGACCCCTTGAAGACGTTCAATGCGAGAGGGAAGGGGAAGAAATAGGGTAGTTGAGAGCCTTTGATAGCAATGCCATGCCTCAAGCTTCTGAAACAACAGAATTCAATTGGACTGTGAAGAGTAAACCCCACAAAGGCATGTAAATTCTCGATATCAATCATATGAGATTCGTGATAAATGTGTTGCAATGATGGCAGCCACAATCGATAATCGGATGCATTTTGTGTGCATGAGTGTAGACAAAGGGTTTTTAGTTTAGCATCAAAACATTGACTGGCTTCCGGACATGTGCGTTCACTAGAACCTCTCTATGTGCGAAAATGACATTGTAGCAAACAAGCAAGAACTTTTGGAGCGAGCGTAGTAATAGAGATGATGTAGTTCTTGTTGATATACGATGTCGTTATCTCTAGCTCGCCTGTATATCTGGACATTGTATCAAATGGCGACATGATTTGGGTGCGTAGTATCAAATATAATCTGATCATTCTAAGCTGGTATTCGAGGTTCAATGGCACAGGCAGAGGCCTGTTTTTGGTGTCAAAACCCGAACATTCAACATATTCTCTTCTAGGAGATCGATAAGGAAGATGAAAGTGGCATTGCATAGCGGCAGGTAAAATACAGCTCTGCAGAAAGCAATGGGAGGCTAAAGGAAGTGTATTACATAGACTGTTTGATTATTCGTCTCTCCCAGTTTGACCCTGGTGTCAGACTGCATGCTCAATGCGCTTTGCTGCAGCCCTGTGTTATGATTTTGAGGCAACGTTTGCCCAAAGGTAACTAATTTCCAAAAAATAGTTTTCTTCTTTGTACAAAAGCACGTCAGTCATCATCCCTCGAAAGCAATCCTCAATGATCCACAGTCCACAGTCCATGTATGAATCATTCAGAAAAGAGCTGATGCAGCATCGTTCTTGAGAAAACATTCGCGAAAATCTATTTAAGGACAGCAGACACACTTTGCCATTACATCCCTCTCCTTGCGCTTCCAAGTGTGTGCTACCCAGACCGTCAAGCATTGGCGACATTTCCAATGGATTCTTGACATTTTCGGTCGAATATAATAACACTCATTCCGTGGAATACAAGCGGGACATTCTCTCATCTCAACTTCAGTATTGCGTAGCCCCTGGCCTTGCCATATTATACCGCATCCAATGCATGCCCAAAATGTGCATGTTATACCAACTTGTATTGTACGATTGTCCCCGGCGGATGCACGCCAAAATCGACCGGTTCCAATTTTAGGTTGAAGTCTGGGATCCAAGGTGAAGTCCGGTTGCAGAATCGGCATATCAGAGCAGTCGTGACAAAGGCGAGTACCTTTAGCTGGCGCGGAAGTGTGACAACGGAAGCATGAGTAGGCATTTATCTCTGACGATTCTGATGAAGGTAGTTGAGGGCTGAAAATCGAAATCTTAGGTCTGTACCCGCGGTCTAGTAGGTCGACACCCGCTTTGGGCATCTTCTCTGTGATATGGCTCTTCTTAAGTCTTAGGAGAATATCATCTGAGATTTTGACTTCCATGTCGTCAGTTACACGTTCTGCAAGCCTCCTTGTCTCAGATATGAGTGTGTCATCTTTTTCGGAGCTAAAAAATTCGTAAATCACATTAACGATTTGGACGGCCGATTCTGTGCAATTTTCGAGCACTGCGTCTATCCTCTTGAGAAATTCCTTGACGGCCATAAGCTAAAACCCTTCGACGCCATATCTCTTTCCATAAAAGTACCTGAGTATATGGCCCATGCATGTCTGAAAACAAGCTCTAGTTTTTGCAGATTCTTTTGCGTCTTCTTGTTTGTATTCACCGGTGTAACAGAAGAAGAACATCTCTTGAAAAACAGATGCAGCACCACAGATCATATCGTTGCCGTCCGTGCATGTGTGTCCCTCGCAAGTTTCGAGCAAATAGTCGCGAAAAAATTGGGGTTCAGCCATTGTAAGCCCCGCATTCTCAATAACAGAACGTCCATCGTGTGTGCTTGCGAACCACATCGACTTTGATGAAAGGACCATGGAGTGGACTTTGAAAACGTGGTTTTGGCCGAATTTGATTGTGACATCGGAGAACATGCCGGTCTCGAACAGACTAGGGCATTCTGTTAGTTCCAATTCTCCAGAGAGCTGACCCAGAGCAACAGAGGCACTTTGTAAGCTGCATTGTCCGGAGGTACCCGCTACACCCATCAGGGTTCTAGCTGAGCCTACAAGGGCGGATTGTTAAACTTACTGTTTGTAGAAGTCTTTCGGTGGTGTTTTGTCGCTTCGTTGGTATTGAAGCGCCATGATAGGCAGCGAAGTAGCAAAATAGAGAGGTAGAAGAGTAGTGGTAAAGAAGACGGGAAGAGAGTTGGAAAATGATGATCACGAGTGATAAACTTGAGACCGCTTTCCCCTTACCTGCGTGTAAGGTACAAGTGACAAGAAGTAAAGCTAGTTCGTGAAAGAAATTGCGCAGAGGTAAGAGAATGGCGTTGCCCACCAACCGCACGTCAGCATACAGCAGAAGGTGTTGTAAACTATTATGTACACAAGCAGATTGCAAGGAGGAAGACGGCCGAACAATCTCCTTTACCATTGTTTTCTCACACAGCTGGATGCTATAAGCACCACAATGATTGAAAGGAAGACCTTTATAATTCAATAATTCTCAACATGTACATGCCACCTTGTATCTTTCCATTATTATTAAGTTGAGAGGGCCTGCAATGACTACCACTAATAACCGTTCAAGCTTCATAAAGCCTCCATGTTTGACTATCGAGCCGGACGCCATCGAAGTTCGATGGATTTTGATCAATGCAGATTCTGCATGATACCCGGCTGGAGATCTTCCAGTCTTTTGCAGAGCAACTCCCAGATATATGTGGCCCTCCCATCATCCTTCGCAACCGGTGAATATTCCTGCACAGCACCGGCACGCATATAAAGACCATGAGTTTCTCGTCCTGCTGACGCACTCTGAACTATCAGTCGTGCTCCTTCCTCGGCGGTTCGAGCTAAGAGAAATTTCAAAACGCGTCGAAAAACCTTCAAAGGACCTGTTAGATCCCGTCCTAGATCGGATTCACAGAGCATCGGATCCATAATATTGATGACAATCGGGTTTGGGTTGGTAGTCGTGGAAGAATCCACAACGGTGGACAATTTGATGGTAGCATATGTTTGCAAGAGCTTGGATAAATTGTATCTAGTATGACAGGTCAGGTTTCAAATATAGTATGATAGAAGAATCTGAGCATGCTCACTGATTGAATCGATTCCAATGTGACTCATCTTCGAACCAAGCAAAGAGGTCATCTCCATGCTTCTCGGGATATTTGGCGACGTCGTATAGAGCGGATCCCACAGTAGTCATGTGGGGTGTTACTTGGTACTTGTGAGCGGTCTCTTTCAGCTTTGGAATAAGCTGAAAAGCGAGCAAAAAGGTCCCAATAGTGTTGACAGCCAGTGTGCGTTCCGTGCCGTAGACGACTTTGAAATCCCCGGCGTTTAAACCGGCATTGTTGACTAGGACGTCGAGTCGAGGCAACTGATTGGCGCGCTCAACAAAACTTGCGATTGATGCAGGCGACTCTATATCGAGTTTCCAGACTTCAATCGTGCCAGGACTGCATTTTGTGGTACCCTCGATCTCCTTCTTTGCTTCCTGACCCTGCGACTCACTGCGGCAGCCGATTATTACTTTGCTGGCGCCTAGACCAACAATGTGCTTCACTGTTTCCTTGCCTAAACCTCGGTTGCCACCTGTAACAACAACAAATTTTGATGTGAAAGAGGCGGTAGGCTTTGGAACGTTAAATATAATCTGGGTATACAGAAAATCTCGTAGCGTAGGCTGCCAGAGATTGTTAGATTTTGAAGTATATCTGCCCAGGTGTCCAGACCTACCATGATCGAACTAGCACGATTAAGTCGAGCCTTTAAAGAAGAAACTGTCTGCGACTTGAGCGGCGCCAGCTTTGTTTATATTCTTGCCTAGAAGCCATATTGTCTCTTCACAGCACATCCATGGACTTTGAGCCAGATGAATTGCAAATCGGACGAATGCCACAAGTCCGCGGACTTAACTTAGCCGCAGGGCTCACGTGACCTACCGTGCTCAGACCGGACACCAGATTCACACCTCGGGCTATGCAAAACTGGAAACCAAACGCACCGGAGAATTTACAGAAAGCGTTCGCCAGCCCCCACTGTGCTGCAATAAATTGCGAACGCTAAGAGCAAGAGCGGCCTGGTTTCAGCCTTCCCTTTTCTGGCTGCTGTGGGCTACACCTCGAGCTTGCGAGAACAGCGATTACTGCATCCAACATGCAGCCAACACATCGTCGGTCTCGTATCCCTTTATCGTGCGAGCTTTGTCGAGTTAGAAAGTAAGCTGTGCGCGACTGTGTGAAATGGAATTAACACACACAGACTGAAATGTAACCGTGAGAAGCCGTGCCAGAACTGCATAGCGCGCGACCAACAGGACGCTTGCAATTTCCGCGGACATAAAGATGCCTCGACACCAGTCAGCCGTCGCAAAGGGGATGATGTTGCGATGCGACAGCGGGTCGAGCAGCTAGAGCGTTTGGTCAAGCAGTTAATCTCTGATCGAACCCCAACCTCGGCACGTGACAGTGAAAAGAATACACCCGAAAGTATTGAATCACAGACCTGCGAGACAACACCTTCTGTCGCATCTGAAAGCTTTAGCTCGGCTGCAACAGGGAAAACTGTGCATGACAGTTCCCAATCAGTGTTTCATGGCGGTAACGATTGGCATCTAGTGCTGCAAGAGGTACTATA
The DNA here is from genome assembly GCA_019828545.1 of Paracamarosporium sp. OC-R06-R3. Classification (NCBI taxonomy): domain Eukaryota; kingdom Fungi; phylum Ascomycota; class Dothideomycetes; order Pleosporales; family Didymosphaeriaceae; genus Paracamarosporium; species Paracamarosporium sp. OC-R06-R3. Next base: position 115,718 of record JACVRA010000170.1, on the reverse strand, counting down.
CCATCTCATATCGTTCCTGCTTAGTTGCAAGTGATCTCGCCTGACCAAAGCTAGATCGGAGACCTCAAAAATGCTCTGGGTCAAATGCAGGACTACCAGGCTGAGTATAGATTCGATCACCTGCCGCCAGCTACAGTAGATGGATCAAGCCTGCTCTTTACCCAGGTCGCACCTATCGAGCGGTTAGAAATACTTTCTACATTACCTCCTAGATCGGAGGTTGATAGGCTAGTCTCTTGGTTCTTCGATCGACAAAATTTTCCCATCACGATCCCTCGTATGTTGCAACCATACTCCCCTCGTTCTGCAAGCCGCTCATGGACTGTTCAGCTATTCTTCACGAACCAACTTTTCGACGCGAGCTAGATAGCCATTGGATGGACCCATCCAAAACCAATTTGATCTGGCTGGGGCTCCTTTACTCCATTCTCGGTATCACTATGCTTGCATATCACCAACACGGCGAGTCGCCGGAATACGAAGGCTCTGCTGAGTCTCTCTTTCAACTATACCGGACCCGTACAGGCCAATGCTTATTACGCGGAGACATCGCCAAGTGCTTACCGTACACGGTGGAGACATTACGTCTTAATGCCACAGCCGAGCTAAATAGGAAAGATGACAATCGGCGAGGGTTGTGGATAATGACTGGAGTTATCGTTCGCGCCGCCATCAACATGGGCTACCACCGTGACCCTTCCCGCTCTGCTAATTTCTCCGGTTTAGAAGCTGAATATAGAAGACGTGTATGGCTCTCAGTAGTCAGCATGGATAACATGGCGTCATTTCACGTCGGCTTTCCTCGCATGATACCTGCATCATACTCAGACACTAAAGAACCCCTCAATGTACATGATTGGGAGTTACCAGAGGACAACGCTATTTTGCCAACAACTCGACCGCTTTCCGAACTGACTTCGGTTACCTACCTGATTGTCAAAGGCCGACTCTTGAGTACTTTGAGCCGAGTGACAGATCTCAATAGCAACCCCGGGCTGGGCTCGTACGAAGTTGTTCTTGACATTGATCGAGCTCTGCAGCAAGAACTTGAGAATTTCCCACCTCATATGAAAGACGTTCTAGCTGACAATGATACAAAAACACTTACAACCGCAAACTTTCCAACATTCAGTTTGTTGCATATGTATCATTTGGGAATGTGCAATCTGCACAGAAGATTTATGGCAAAAGCAAAAGAAGGCGATCGCTTCAAACTGTCGCGCGAACGATGTATCTTATGTTCAATCTCACTATTAACCTTTCAGGGACACTTAGACCCAAAATTCTATAAGATCTCGCAAACTCGGCAAACGTTTGCTCTTGCAGCGATGCTTTTGTTTCTGGAATTGGAGTTGAGAAAGAATGAGACGAACAACGACGTTTCACCCGACAATGCCTTTCTTCTGGAAACCTTGGAGAGCTCCGCGGGTTTCTGGGCGGAAGCTATGCATGTTTGTGACGAGACATGGAACATCTACCAGCTTCTCGTGAAGTTGATTGCTGGTTGTCGCCCATGGACGAGCAAATCCGTTGATCCCCTGCAGATAAGTTCGTTCGACGCGACACTCAATTCTGAGTCTATTGGAATGCAATTTGACCCCAATGGAGAAACGCTGTACAACGTTGGCTTGACAAATGCAGGCTTTGATTGGGTAAAAGTTCTACCGACGTGTAGAAAGGTAATATCTGCTAACGACTCTAGGCTACCTGGGATGCCTTTATTGAAGAAGCTAATGCTGGTGGGCCAATGTACTGATCGCGCACAATGATCCAAGCCGGAAGACGGATTGGATCCGTATCTACTCCAACGTTATACAATTCGCTTTAGCTGTTTCGAAGTAAATGGATTGAAGGATTACGGGACTCCGTATCCGACAAAGGCTGGTCCTCTAGCAAAACTATTGCCGACAGCTCGGCCAACACACTGCTGAATTTAATTGAGCGGTGTAGCAATCAAATCTCTTATCAGGAACTATCTTAGAAGGGAAGGTCGCGTGGTGTAGTCTTTAATCTGGTTAGGTACATCCTACGGGTGCGATGATTGGCATAGCTTATATCTTAAACTGCGCGGGGTTGACAAGGATTACCAAACCTCACACTTCTCTCGTTTAGCAACTTCAACGCGCATTCCTGGCCGACACAAAGAATCTTCTATATGTGTCTGTAAACGAGGCACCAAACGTCAAAATGTGGATTACCTCTGCTGTGTTCACACCTGTGATCGCCTTCTTTGTTTCTATAGCGGCCTCCGCCTGCGTACCAGAGGTTCCACAGAGTCTGCTTTCTGATCCGATCGTTTTGGAACACCCGGCAGTTATCTCTGCTTTCCGTAAGATCGAGCAAAGCTTGGATGAGTTATTCATCAATACCACCCGTGATGGACTTAGTTTTGCGATTGTAAGTCTATCACTGTGGATGTCTCTTAATACTAAGAGATACGATAAGGCCCATGCATCCAACCCTAGCGGTGTATTCACTTACAATCATGGCGTTCTCAAAATGAATGAATCGCTTTCATATGAGGCTAAGAATGAGGTGACAAGCGACTCAATCTTCCGCATAAACTCGATCTCGAAGAATTTTGCTGTTCTCTCGGCGCTTGTGGTTGAGAACCTTGCAAAAGCGCAAGGTAACGTCACATTTGAGCTGACTCTAGACACTCTTGTGCATAAAGTCTTGCCCCAGTTTCGACTACCCAAGAAGGATTGGGACGATGGAGGGCGAGATATCACATTACGCATGCTTGCTAGCCATAGTTCAGGGTTGACGAGGGAAGGATACAGCACCGGTTTCAATATGGTTCTCGCAACAGGTAAAGCAAATGCAGAGACCATTGGGGCGAAATGGGCCGCCGCAACGCCAGAAGGGGTCATTGAATATGCAGCGAAGAGAAATCTGATGTTTGCACCGGGGCAACGGGCGGGATGTCAGTTGCAAAGCTCTTGTCAATATGTTGTTTACTGATCGTGGATAGATTCGAATGTGGGAATGTCCATACTCGCTAGTAAGTGTAGTTGTATTGCTTTCATCTAAGAAGACTGACCACGCCTTTAGGTGCTGTGGCGAGCTATTACAACAATATCACGGAATCGAACTGGAACTGGAGCCAGTTAACGATGCAGCAAGTCCTCTCTCCGCTGAATATGACACATAGCTTCTTCGGATCTATACCAGACGCCCTGTTACCCAACATAGGTGTGCCAGGAGGTTCTAATTGGGCTGATCTTGTAGTCGGTCTTGGATATGATCCTGCAGCTGGCATGTGGGTATGTACTAGTAAATGTCCGTCTAGACCTCGCTACTGATATTCTTTGTGTCGCAGAGCTCCAGCAATGACCTCACCAAATACCTACACCATGTTTGGCTCCACCCTGATCCCTCTCTCATTACTCTTCCGCAACGTCGCCGCTCATTGAAACCTAATTTAGCGCTTCCTGATGGAAAGCAGCTCGTAGGACCTGGATGGGAAATAGACCTGTTTGAGGTGCCTATCTCTAATGCAACATCCGCTGCCAATAAGACCTATGCAACATACGGAAAAGCTGGAGATGGAGGAGGCTGGCACTCGTGGATCGATGTAGTTCCAGATCTGGGATATGGAGTCGTTGTCCTCTCGCAAATGGCTAGATCTGCTGATTATGCTTCAATTTCTCCATCAGCTCTAAAGGATGAAGCTCAGCAACATCTCATTCCGGCATTCGCAGAGGCGTTGACGACCCAAGTAGAGAAACGTTTCGCCGGATCATACAAAGATGGAAGAGATACTGGCTTGATTCAAGACGAAATTAAGAACAACGGGTCAAATTCCACGACCTATGCGAAAATTGAGCTCGAAGACCAGATTTTGTATCTTCGAGAGCTCGTCGTAAATGGAACCAGCGCATTAGAAGGCTTAGACCGCCTCAGCTGGACAGACGATTACCAAGGACGATATTTCTCTACGCCTGCCGGTGTTGCGTTGACGCCGGCAGGTGGCGCGGGAGAGAACGAGGAGTTTGGACCCGGGGCTCAGGTCTGGAGAATGATGATCCCTGGATTGGGAGTGTGCGACTGGTTTGATTTTGATGGGTGAGTACAATAAGAACATATCTGCGGAAATGTCTAACCATGTTGTGTGCCAGGTATCTGGATAGCAATGCTTGGCCGCTGGGCAAAATTGTGCTTGTTGAAAGCGGGGATGAAGTCGTGCTTCATTATCCGCCATTCGATATCATCCTTTCAAGAGCGAAGCAATGAATGAGTCGCTGCCAGTATTGCAAGGTGCCATCTCAGTTGCTTGTGATCTTAAGACGTGCTTATCCACGATCTTTGCGTTGGCACGATGTACGGAAATTGGCGGTGTACAGTTAGATCAACCCTGCTAGCTTGGCGATCACCATGGATCAGCGTACTTCACTACTATACAATGGGCAGTTTCCCCTATCATCAATGGTTCAGTACGTCACCTACCCTGCTTATCGCGTGTTAGATAATCACATAACCTAATCCGCAATCGGATAGCTAATCAATCCGCCAAGTGCCATGAGTAAGGTAGTCGGTGTGGTGAAAGTCGTCGGAAGCGTGGCCGGAAGCTAGGTAGGGCTTAATTTCTAATGTCACCTTTATTTCAGTACTTGTCCCGTGAGATGACCTTGGTATTTATTCCTTTCCTCATCTTCGAAATACACATTGACAGAGTGAAGTTAACGAAAGAACTATGCTCGCTCGTTTTCTCGTGCCGCTTTCTATACTACTCTTTTTTCCGTTCAGCTTTGTATCACCCGCTAAGGGTGCTCACAACAGTCCGCCGTTGGCAGTTACCCGGGATGAATACGCCACACGTAAGGTGGCACCAAAAGTCATGATAATCAGCATGTTCGCAGGAGAGGAGGAAGTCTGGTTCGGCATCCCAGAATTTGACGTTCTGGCCCAGAATATAACCGTTGTCGGTTTCCACCCACAATTTCCAGCTGCACATTGCACCGCCGATGGGTCGGTCTGCCAAATCGTCACTGCAATGGCCGAAATCAATGCTGCAGTCACCATAACCTCTCTTGTCTTGTCACCACTATTCGACTTGACATCCACCTACTTTCTCATTGCCGGAGTTGGTGGTGTCAATCCGGAAGTCGCGACATTGGGATCTGTCACACTCGCGCGATATGCTGTACAAGTTGCATTGCAATATGAGTTTGACCCTCGCGAAATATCAGAAAACTTTACGACTGGATATGTACCTCAAGGAAGCTTCACGCCCGATGAGTATCCAGGCTCTCTCTATGGTACCGAGGTCTTTGAAGTTAACGATGTCCTGCGCAAACTCGCTGTTGGGTTTGCTCGAACGGCTGTTTTGAACGATAGCGCAGAGGCTGTTGAGTATCGCGCATTGTATAAAACACCAGATGGGATCTATCATGCTGGAACGCAGCCTCCAAGCGTGGTCGAATGTGACGTGGCCACGAGTGATAATTGGTTTAGTGGTCGGTTGCTTGGTGAAGCCTTCAGCAAGTACACAAAACTAATCACGAATGGAACCGGAATCTATTGTAATACGGCGCAAGAAGACAATGCGACGCTGGAAGCTTTACTACGTGGTCATATCGTTGGTCTGGTGGACTTCTCCCGCATCATCATTATGCGCACTGCTAGCGACATGGACCGGCCGTATCCTGGCCAGGCGGCAACAACGAACATGTGGTACAGCGATCAAGGTGGTTACCCGCCTGCGCTGCGGAACATCTACCTGGCTGGTGTGAAGATTGTCGAGGGTATCGTAAATGGATGGAATTCGACGTTCGCGAAAGGAATTAATGCTACAAACTATGTGGGCGACATTCTTGGAAGCATCGGTGGAACGCCCGACTTTGGACCAGGACCTGTGTCTCAAGAACAAGCGTCGACAAGGAAGAGGGCTACCAAGAGACAGACACTGTCCAAATTGTAGAGTGGAAGTAAGTGTGGTGAGAGATCACGTAGCAAATATGAGTATCGAAATAAAATGCTGTATGGATGCAGATGACGGTCATGTTATGGATGGAGCTAGTTACAAAAAGACACTATGATGAATCGTAATCGCGGGCGATGTCCACCTCCCATGCCATTTTGATCTGTGGTTCATACACCATTGAAGCCTCAAGCACCGGTTTTAGTCTTTGAGCTAAAGTCTATCGAGGTGATGATCGATGTTTAGGATAGGATAGCGCAGTACGTGCTTACAAGCATGCGAACGAAGAGACCAAGCGTATCAACAAAGATAGAATGAAATTTCATTTACAACTATTTTCTTTTAGGGTCTCTCTAATCATAGAAGAAAGGATAGTCTCAATGTAAGTGTGCTCAAGATCGCGCGGGGCCGATAGGGGCTGAAGGCTCCACTGGACTGATTTCCGCATGTGACATATGTTCTCTGTCTTGCAAAGATGCATCCGACATCGCACTTAGAGTGTGAATAGACTCCGTCAAGGTAGGTTGCCGTTCCTCCAACTCCCACTTCACCATCGCACTCTTATCAACCAGTGTAGTAGCGGTGGCGGATCGCCTGATCGCTCGCTTCTTCGTGGGCAACTCGGACATCACCGTATTCTCTACTGTGATCGGAATCTCTTTTTCCAGATCCATCCACAAAGTATTTTCGTTCGCTTCGAAGGCCCTTCTCTGTAGCTGGAAGATCCCGTCGTCAACCCAGCGATCCAACCGCGGTGCGAGGGACTTGCGGAACCGCTTCAGAAAAATGAAAAATCGGAGGATAAAGAAGTTGACAAACGATATGATAGCTGAAAAGGTCAGAATAAAGGCGAGACCGAAGATATTGACGTTACTAATCAGTAATCAGCATCCTCATGTGTCTTTTTGTCGGGATTAGATGACGTACGCGAATCCACCTGCTTTACGCATCTTCATCGAATGACATACTGTGTCATCACTGGCTGTTGCTGGTGCGTTTGTATAACTATCTGCCAGTTCGCTACGTGTTATCGGGCCGACGGCAGTGTCTGACAGCATGATCTGGAAGCCCGCCCAGGCATAATTCTCCCAATTTATCACTTCTTTGGTCCATTGATTATCGGGAAGCTCAGTCACAAGACCGTTCATATTAAGACCTATTCATTAAACTTAAGTTAGCGAAGGTTCAAAAGCCAAGTACAACATGGGAAATAAATCGCGAGAGTATGCTACCATACGCTACCGTTGACGGCATCTCTTAAAGTAGGTACCTTCGAGAATCAAGTACATGAATTGGATTCATAACACTTCAAATACGCACATACGTACCAGAGACCAGGAGCACTTCCGTAGAAGCTGCATTCGTAACATCGTTCAAGAAGCTGATAGCCCAGAGAAGCTTCATCAACGATCTTTGTAATGCAGTCAGATCAGGAAAATGTTCGGAAAGAGACGAATCATCAGACGGAAGACCACTTAATGGGCTACAACTCTTATCACCTCCAGGTTGCGCGGCACAAAATTGATGCTGCATAGGTAAGTCTCAAAGGTCATGCTCAGGATGGAAAGTTGTGTCATACCTGAACAGCACATCCTATGGCTCCAGTGAGAGAATCTGATTTATATTCCGTGGCCCGTAAAGGTCCCCCGCCATAAGGGACCTTCTGATGCGCCGAGAACAAGGGGTCATTTACAGGCCTATGATAATAGACATTGTTCAGAGAGATGAAAGCAACAGCAACGTCGGCGTCGGTTCGATTCATTTCGTCGAGTGGCCGCCAGTTTAGACCCCACATAAACGAGTTAGTATGTGCGCGGGTTATGATACCCCTAGAGCATATGTTAGCACATCCACAGGGACCCTGTCTTCTGTCCGACTTACGTTGAGTCGTACGTATTTGTGCGATTAGCAGATAGCGAGCTTGTTCTGAATATATATTCTGGGTGCACGTCTGGAGACAGGTCGGTGTAATTTCCAAAACGATAACCAAACCCTTTTTCTCCAGGAAGTGGCTCGAATCTCAATGTCGTAGGGGGCAGTGAAGACAAATCGATTTGGTCTTCATGGCCTTGCAATGGTAGCACATTACAAGTCGTACGTCGGCGCACCCACAAGTTGTCTCTTGTTTTCAAGTTCCAGCCAAATTCTTTGCTAATATCCAATAACCCAGAGTCCATTGCTATGCCGGGGCGTTCACCACCTAGGCATAGGGAAGGGTGCCATGGACACTCTGTCGGTTCCACCGTCAGAGAAATCTTTGGTTGAACAAAGATATTCCTGCATGTTGCAGGTGTAGCCGTATCATTTCCATAACAATTTTGCGTGTATGTATTTATGTACGGGACCATACCGGTCGCGAATGCTGTAGATGCGTTTGCATCAGCAGCGAGGCTGGGAACATCGATGAGTCGACATAGAGGGCTTTGGACAAGCACTTCGAGGTTCGTGGTATCTACGGCGTAGGAGGTGGAAATTCCGGCGGCTATAGCAGCAATGGCATAACAGAAAACAATGGCAGCCGTCACCCAAGAACGCAGCAGTGCTAGGAACGTGTTAGTTGATCTCGATTAATTGCAGCAATGCAGTGAATGCAACCAACAATCAAGCGCATAGAATCACACACCTCTTTTGGTTTTGGTCCGCCAACTCCACCATAGCTTCAAGTAATCCGCCACCAAAGCTGTGGGCGTGGGAAGGGTTCTAAGAAGAGCTTGCTGTTGCCAATAGAGTCCATCCGATGGTTCCCCATGTGCTCGAAACTGGTGGTACAGGAAGATGATGAGGTTGAAAAGCTGAGCTGTACCTATAGAAGTACATATTGCAAGGAGGGCAACCACCACATTAGCCATTGAAGAATCAATCGTTAAAGTGTGGCCCATGACGGCTCCCTGACTCCAATTGACCCATAATCCTCGTTTAACGAACTGTGCCTCTACTTCAGACATTTTGATGGGTTTGTGACACGATGATTAAAAACATCAAAGAAAGGATCGACAGCAATTTTCGAAAAGCATGAAGAAGCCAGGCCTCTTTATCAAGAGAATATAAGTTTGGATGAGCAACGGTTAGCGAGCCAGGCTTGACCTCCATGCATGTTAGTCTACGGTATTTGTGATCGGAAACACCCTTTGAGCGTTAGTGTTCACATACGCCAGACGACACTCTCGACGGCCAAGGTCAGGTCAATGGCGTATAATTCTCCGGCAGGGCTGAGATAATTGTGGCCCATGAATTCAGGATTAACCGGCAGCCACAACGGGTAATATGATGTCAGCAAAACGAGTGGTCGGGTTTCCAAGAGCGAAATGCAGTCAGATACACACGTGTTGTGCTAGGACCACAGTAGCACGATAAGAGATCGCAAACGTTCCTTGGAGTAACCAGGAAAGGATACAAGGATCTAGAAATTAAACGCCAAGAAGGTAGAGTATATGATGCGACCATAAGCTTGCGTTCATTGGTCGGATAAAGCCGAACAGCCCCAAGAACAAGGGGCACTTGCAGTTGGATCGATTGGGGGCTCTAATGTTAGAAGTCATGGGTGTCATAGCACCGGAGAAGATTATGTCCTATGACTGGTTATCTCGAGGTGCTACAAAGAGTCAAGCTTCTCCTGGAGCTTTCCTTGATTGGTTCCGGGTATTGGTTGAGGCCCACCCCACAAGCGACACAGGGGCGATATGCGGCTGACGGCCTAAGGTTAAGGAAACCGCCTCGTAAGCTAGGGCAGGGCGTAATTTGGGCAACGTTTAACAGCACAAGCTGGGACGAAACGGCATAGAGAGCACCGATGCAAGGCCGGACGGGCGCTCGAGCCAGCGCCAATATTCCAATGTGGTTAGCGTACCGCCGGAACGCATCGACCAGAAATCACCAAGCATTGACAAGTTCCCTTTCGTTGCTCGTCTACTTGAAGTGATGCCGAAGGCTATATCTGTAGGGTTCCAATCAAGAGGCATGTGAATGGGCTAGATGGCTGGGCAACCTGCAACGTCTAATACTTCTTTAGTGTCTTGCGTCCCGTATGTATGTAAGGGCTCCTGAAGTGATAACTCCAATGCGACTAACGCTTGGATCCTAAACTTGGCCCCTTTCCAAAACTGAATCCCCCCTCAATAATGATGTGGCGACGATTCTAAACGTTAGACAGCTACCGTACCTAGCGACTACGCCTCATCCTCCATGACAACGCTGAGAACGATTTACTGGGGGCCAGAGAAGTATTGCAACAATCAGGTTCCGTAGTTCAATGGTGGTGATAATATATTCCTTCAATCTAATTATATTTTAGTGGTGGACATGTCTGTATCACATTCCTGTCAGAACTACCATCTTACCCGCCGCTAAGCCTGCATCCATCCTGTCATGAGCTTCCTTCAGCTGTTCAAACTGAAAGACCTTATCGATTGGTACAATGGCTGTCCCAGCTGCCACCGCATCCAGATATTCTTGAAGCACATGCTGCGGAAGGCGGTCCATTCCACTAGCATAACCGGAAAGCCTCACACCATGAGGGAGATATTCGCTAAGCGAAATCATATTAGACTCGCACATAATTCTTGAAACGGGCAACGTGAACTTACATAGGGTAAAACTCCTTGATTGTCCATTGATTAGATAGCATCCCTACAAAACAAGCAACACCTTTGACTTTGCAGGCTCTCAACGTATCAGGTAATGCATCCGTCCCTATGAGCTCTATCGCGCAGTCGACCCCTTCAGGAGAAATGGCTCGAACCTGCGCAGCGACATTGCCGTCGTCTATTAGGACATGGTCGACTCCGATTTTCCTTAGTGCATCGCTCTTTCGCTCATTCCGAGTAGTTGAAAAGATAGTCATTTGGAGCTGCTTGGCTAAGACGGCCGTAGCCATTCCGATAGACGAGGTGCCCCCTCGAATAAGTATCGATTGGCCTTTCTTAGCATCCATGCCGATATCAAGAGATCCCCAGGTAGTGTGTAGCATCTCAGGCACACCTCCCAGAATAGACCAGTCCAGCGAAGACTTGAATGCGACGACGTTCTCAGCCCGCACGCATGTGTACTCTGGTTTAGCAAAATTCAGACATGCACTAACAGGGATGAATCTAGGGCTTCGATCTCACCGGCATAACCTCCATCAAATTGTCTGCCCATGCCACCCATCGTTGCGCATACCTGTTGGCCCTCCTTGAATTCTCCACCCGGAGCGGATACTACAACACCGGTGGCCTCAATACCGAGCACCCTAGGAAACGTGACACCCTCCGCGAGACCTATTGTCATGAGCCACACCAACCGCAATAAATCTACGAGACGATCAGATACCTATGAGAGTGTGATGCTCGCTTCGGTTCAGTCCAAAAGCTTTCACTTTGATCAACACCCAACCCGGTTGCGGTTCTGGTATTGAAACCTCCTTGATGTAGAACGAAGAAGGGGTTCCCGGCTTATCAAGCATCCAAGCGCGCATCTTTTTTATTGAGGAGGCTACTCGAAAAGGTTTCTCTAGCGAAATCTTCAGGCTAGGATACAAGTCCACATAGGCTTGGCTTCGTAGAGTCTTTTATGTGCACAGCTTTCTTGCTTGCAAATGCGTGAGTAAGAAAATTAGTAAGGTTGTCGCAAATGGGGTGCCGATCCCGGTATGTGGGGTATTTGGTAAGCATGCGGCTCCAGTGTTAGCTGTTCCTCGTTCCCTTTTGCCCTATCGGCCTATGTTGCCGACCAAATCTGATTCGATCAAAGATAAAGCTTTCAAAGCGACGGAATTCTCCCGTCTCAAAACGACGGGTGTCAACGCAATAGCCGCTTTCGATATACAACTATACTCGAAGTAGTTGCTGTTAATATTCTTCTAACTAATATTAACAATGTAGCCACTTTTTTTACCGCCCTGAGCTTTCATTTCTACATAGCTCTACGGTATTCTTTTGAGTTAGCTCTCAGATAGGCTTGAAATCTACACGTATATTGCAGTTGCTCAAAATCAATGCTCAAAATCATCGATATCTTCAAAGTTCAATAGGTCGAAAAGGCTTTGATCAGCAATGTCAATCCCTTCAAGCGCAGACGGATTGACTGCGCTTGCATTCGATAAACTGCTGAAGCTTCTCGCCAGATTTTCGAAGCCAGGGGCAAGGTCCCGTCCCAGATCATGAGATACGGGTATGTCTGAAAGCTGTTTGCTCCCTAGCTGAACTGTTTTTGCATGATCTATGTTTCCACTTTTGTGCTCGACTCTGGAATTCAAAGCATCAACCTTCGCGATGAGCTCAAGGATCACCTTAGCCGCAGCGTTTCTTGACCGGGAATCCAGAATAGCGACCGCGATATCGAGAGCGTGGCGAGCATGAGATGTAATAGGGCTGTTCGGGTAGGCTAGTATGTAGCCAACGAGCGATAGTGCTGCAGACCATTGCCATTGCCACACTTCGAGCAAGCCGTCCAGGTGAATTGACTTGATCAAAGTCTGTTCTATAATACTGGTGATTGCCATTGCATGATTGACGCAAGAGAGAGCAAGCGCTTGGGTGTTCGGCATTTCCGGGCGTCGTGACGTTGGGAAGACGATGAAAGGGCGGAATAAGTTCATGGCCATGGCGTGGAAGTGTATCTCTAGTAGTGTACTCTGTAGTCTTTGAGAAAAATCTGCGAGAGAGTCGACATCCAGCTCCAAGTTGTCCGTAGAAAATGATCTACCATCTTTTCTTTTCAGATGAAGCGCGGCCGGGACAAGTCCCACCCAAGTTTGCAGGTAACCGACCTTGGATGCTAAGAATTTTGCACATTCTTCTATGATGGATGCATCTTCGTAGATAGAATCCTTGCCACTCTTACTGAGTTCTTCCGCGCATCGGTGATAAAAAGTAATATAGACAGCTCGGCCAGCCAAAAATAATTTGATAAGATGGACTGTATATAATAGCGCATTCTTTTCATTGTCTGGAATCAAAGCTTTCTCAGAAGGCAAACCACACGTGACCTGTTTACAGTTCACAGCAAGGGGACGTCCAAGGTCCATGGCAAACTTCATCTCCAGCGCGTACGTGATCCACCACAGCCGCTTTCTGAATTCACGTTGTTGGGAAGATAGACTTTCAGGAGGGTTCAGGTGAAGGCCTAGGATGATGCCAATGCGGATGCCGCTAGCCATTATGCTGTGGGCTGTATTGTGCAACCCTGCATTGGAGAGCCATATGACACTCAGTAGGTAACACTGAAACGTAGTGATAGAAGGTTCTTCCAGATCGTCAGTGAGAAGCTGTTGGCCTCTGCGATGCCACCATAGACCAGCCGTATCCGGATTTTGCAAGACGCCATGGCTTCTATCATTGAGTGATAGTTGTGCACCATGCTGCATACATAATGCAAGCATGATATCCACGAGAGCCGAAGGAAATCGGCATGCTCGATATGGTTGCCAGAGCGTGTCATAGTATTCCTCAAACTCGACTCGGTTGATAATTGGGGCAACGACATGAGGAAAGTTCCAGAAGTTGGACAGAAAGGACTCCTCTGCTGATCTGGACAAATCACAACCATCAATAGTCGATATCGAAAGAGCACCGTCGCAACTGGTGCCGAACATATCGCTATCAGGATTGGAGTCATACGACATGTGGACATCGGAAAAGCGTTTGTTGTGGTGCTTCTCTTTCAATGCCGCCTCTATGTAGACAATCATCTGGTTCATGTAATAGAAAGAAGAAGATGTGCCGTACGTTTGCTGGCGTAAGTTCGACTTTCGTGTCGAGACCACATCCCAGTTATAGTATTTCTTGTTGACACCAAGCTCAGCAAATGGATCGAGGTGGATGGGTATGGCAGGTATCGAGTCCGGTTTCTTAGAAGTAATTCTACGCGATTGTTCGTTCATCTCTTTTTCAACGTTTTCGCCTCTAGCCTCGCCCGGCTGCAGCCGCCGCAATGTCTCTTCAAGCTCTTTCACGCGATCGTTCAAACGGTCTATTTCTCTGCGAAGTTTAAGAAATTAGTTACAGCTCATTCAATCATGGCAAAATTCACGAACCTCATAGCCCCAGAGAACGTGCGCACTTCCTCGCCGTTTTCAGATGTACATTTGCGCCCTTTTGCTTTACAGTTTCGACATGGGACAGAGGCATCGCATCTTATTCGATATGTGCGACACCAGATACACGCTCTTGATACCTGATGTCTCTTCCGCCGAGATGTTGGGGTGGTCGAATTAAGCGGATCATTCGGCACCGCAGCCGGAGCAACTGCAAATGTAGAAATTTCGAACATTCTATCACTATGAAACAGATTCGTACAACTGGTCACAGCGGAAGAATTTTGTATCGAAAATGCCTGTGTCTTACCCGAGTGGGGGCGGATTGGCAATGATGGCCTTTGTGGCAGCACTAAGAGACCAGGAACGAGCCGTGAGAGTTCAAACGATATGCGGTGAAAGCTTCGTCCGTTTGCAAGACCAATCCTTGCGAAATGAAGTGAATTGTATGGAAAGAAGTGAGTGGTGACATGGTTGCCACAAGTTGCAGGAATATACCCCGGAGATAAGCCTGATGCGGTTAACTCCTTTGCCGCTTCCATTCAACCTCACACCTTCACGCCCGATGATCCCTAAGATGCTTACGTCCACGGATGTTTTTAAGATAAAGATTCGCTTTCGAGCGAGCATGCATATACTAGCCGTCTAGAAGAATATACCGGATATACCAAAAATGCAGCCCCTCCATCAAAGCCGGTTGTAGGTAATTAGCTTCTATTTCAATATCACAATGACTGTACTAGATATTCCAACGAAGTTACGGTGAGTCATCGAATATTCGCTCTCACAAGGTGTTGATGATCCCAACCATAACTGCGCCAAACACTCCCCACCCAAGCCTCTCAATTGCTCCCGAATGTGCCCCACCGGTGTAGGAAGGCGGGGCTCCAGTGCGTACCGACGTCGCATTCTCACTTCCACTTCCACCAACTGGAAAGCCCGCCGTCGCGTTTGCACTCGTGTTGCTCGACTGCAACATGGTCGTTCCCGTGTATTTGCCGGCCTGCAAAATCCTCGCCGCACGCACAGCAAGCGCATACGTGACTCCCATTGGATGCGCACTCGGTTGGTAGGGGAAAACACTTCCATCGACTACTCTGACATTACTCGTCCCGTATACTTTCAACTGCGTGTCTACGACACCCCCAGCATCTCTTTCCAACATTGGATTTCCACCCGTCAAATGCTGAGAAGAGCCGGTTTGCTGGAAGATAGCCTCATACCAATCCGCAAAAGGCAGGTTGTAGTCGGGTACCGTGGATGTCACTACGGAGCTCATGGGGGCTGAGGTAGCAAGCAATCTAGTGTAATACTGTGCTGCTTTGGCAAGGAACCACATATCCCACGGAACAACAGTTCCGTTGATAGTCGCGTTGACCACATTGTAATTCGGATTAATGGCCGGCGGATGTAGCGGATCGCTTGAGTTGATGTGCACAGTTCCTTGCGAAAGCGGCACAAGACAGTACGGCGTCACGTTCGCCGTTTGATATTGCCACGCGAATTCTATGAGCGGCTGATCCGAGTACCAAAGCTCTTTGAAAACTGCGAGCTGCGCATCCCCTAGGCCAGGAACCGCATACGTGTTATTTAACCATGTTGACGCTGCAGCGTAGTCCGCTGGTGAGAGAATCTTCGATGCTGGCTCGAGATCGATAAAGTTCTGGATAAACTCGTTACCTGTCAAATTGACAGCCTCATTGATCTTGAATTGAATGGGCCAGTAATTGGTCATTGGAGGGTCACGAAGACTAGTGCCAACGTTTGAGAGGTTGACCACTGGCGTAATATCAAGAGCTTGTAGAATACCTGGATCGCCGATGCCGCTTAGCTCAAGAATCTGTGGAGATTGAATGGTCCCTGCGCTGATAACTATCTCTCGACCAAAGACCTGAGTCGTCTGGTTCGAGGATCCGTCGGCAGGAACATACTTAAGCCCAGAAGCAGTTGCGTTGGCCTCTGTGGACGCCCATGTTATACCAGTGACTTGACAATTTATTCTGACCTCTAAATTTGGCCGATATTCCACAGTCGTATAAGCAGATCCCGCATATGAGCGTGTATAGTTGAAGGGATAAATTGCGAGAGGAAGGAAATTGGGGCCGTTGGCGTCGCCGTTGTTACCATCATGTGTGGGAGTGAAACCTTGTAATCCCAACGTAGGTGACACGTACTGGGAGTACAAAGTGTATACACTACGCTGAAAAGCCGATGAAATTGGACCGGCACCCCCATGCAGTGAAGCATCGTATGGGAGTACATCTGTGAGATTCTCGGGCGGGGCGTACATGGTTTCGGATTCACGAAAAGCTGTTGACATGGATTCCCAATTCCAGCCTGTCAGATTAAGAACGCGCTCCCATATATCTAGCTGTACGCGAGAGTCTTCATTATGTATCCTGTGTTATGTTAGCTTGCATCCAGCGAAGAAACGTGTACTACAAAAACCTACATCCAATTCATGGCGCTTGTGCCGCCGATAGTCTTACCCCGAGGCACGTACTGGGAGCCCCCGGTGCCATTGTCGTATAGTCCAGGTTGAAGTGTTGATTCAAAGCCCCAATCATACTGCGTGTGCTGTATAGTGCCTGTACAACTACTCGTTACGGTGCTATGCACTAGACTTTGCGAAGCACTTACCTCGTCTTTCTGGGTCCGTAACATTACTTTCTTCTCTAGAGTCAGTGCCTGCCTCCAGCACCAAAACTCTAACATTGGGGTCTTCAGGCAAAATGTACGCTAGCAGAAGGCCTGCGGTGCCAGCGCCTGCGATCACATAGTCGTACTGATTTGTTAGATTTTGAGCTGTAGCATAGGATACAACAAGAGAAGCAACAAGCAATTTTGAGATCATGGTGTTAATTGAAATGAAACAATCGAATGCCTACAGTACGATGCGATCGAACCTGTGCTTTAACGGACGGAGCTGTTTCACACGGGAAAGGTCCGTTGTAAACTCAATGACGATGTAGTACGCGTCGAGAGCTTACTTCCGACTGGATATTTTCATTTTCATGAGATCTTAACATCAGATCTTTACCTTTCTTGAAACTAGCAATCTGGTAGCGGGAGGAACCGTGCAGTGCGGAGATAATCAGAGTGATGACGACATGTCGGATCTGTCACCCGAACGTGCATGAGACTCACGAGAACCACGACGTACTTTGATTAGATGCACGCTACGGTATCTGCTTCAAAAATCCTGTTGCATTTCTTGTACATAAATGAGACATTCCTAGTCAACAGTGCGAACTATAGTCGTCTCATGCGGCGTCGTGGAAAAGGACCTTGTTTCAGTGTATGTACTGGTAATAATCTGGACCGGGTTAGAGATGCAAGTCAACTCAACGCTACTCCTGTGACGCGGGAGACATACCTTAGTTGAATTGTACGTGGAGAATTTGAACGTCTTCGTTCCCGAAACAGGTGGCCGTGCCGAAGTGATCAAGCAGCTACACGCTGGCGTTAACCCTTTGGTTTCAAACGGGTATATGATTTGCCAGATATAGGACGGAGCCTCGATCTCTCCCGGGTCACGTCTCTGAATATTGCGTTTAGGAATCTTGGCTACTCCAGGTGAAGAAGTCGCTACTGGCAGTGCCAGCACTCCCGCGCTTCCTACTACGGGCGCCGCTGTGATCTGCATCTCAGGTGCCTTGGTCTTTTCCACACCCTGTGCGCACTCTGTCGGTATAGCTGTTTAGCAATTGCGATCAAAGAGTTGCGACCCGCCGGGTCCAGAGTGGGGTTCTTTTATGTTAGTACCATTAGTTCCCAAGGGCTCGGTGAAGAGCCGACATGGGCTATAACCAAGGAACGGGAGGACGTTGTCCCAATTCCAGGATTTACAATCTGATTGCGCGAGGCATTTTTGATGGCACAGCTCTTCGGTTATTGTTCCATCATATGGGTCCAAGATTACGTTCTCGCAAGAGGGTACGCATTTAAGCCCACCAGGTGGGTAATCATTGTAGTTGAGGGTATCGAAGCCGCTGCACTCCATTGATGGCGATGGTCGAGGGCAGTAGATTGTTAGGGTCGGGGTACTGAGGTTTTTAGTACGTGTTCATCGGGGCAAAAGGCAAGTGCGACAGCAATACACGGCTAGGTCGGATCACGCACCTCAAATCAATTTTGGTTGTGGATGTATATACAACCGGGTATGTCGTGCTTGTAGATGTCATGTAGGAAGTTGTGGAAACAGTAGCGATGTAGTCAGTCTGGGCAAGGAACTCCGTGCACCAGGAGATGGGATCGAAATCTGAAGGCTTATCGGAGGGAAACTTGCTGTCGGTGCGTTAGTGAATCTACCCAACGGACCACTTGCTAGGAAAGTAGACTATCGTTAAACACTTACGGCGAGGTCATTGCACTCATCATGTACATTACATGATCGTCTGTCGTGCACTCGGCTCCGGTAGTCCAAGGCTCGCGAAAGCATGATCTGGAAGGCTCGGTGCAAGCCCGAGTCCACCAAAAGTCAGTCGTGGAACTCGTTGTTAGAGCTTGTCGTGCTTCGTTGACGATATCCATAGGGCTTCCAAGCAAACGACGTGGAAAGGCAAGGAAAAGCAAGAGCCAAAGTTGTGCCATGACGGTGACGGATATTCTCACTTAGAAACTACTATGAAAATGAAGTCTGAGTAGTCCATTCAATTGTGGATTGTGATTCTAGACTCGTGCTTTTGAATCTATCTCGGCCCCCGATTATTTGAACCTTTCTGGCAGCTCACACCACACTGCGCACCGGTATCTGAAAATCCTACACGTTCAGTCCGGGAGCGCGGTCATGAGCGCTATGCGCCCTATCTATTTACGCCCCGTAAGATGGTAATATTAATAATATAGACCCGGCCTCCGCACTCGCACCTAGCAGCAGGATTACCAGGGCGCGACACACATCCACTCGGTTATTTGACAAGTCCTACGCACTCCTCCGCGCTTCCTGGTATACGGTGTTGTCAACAGATTATTTGCTTGTAGGAATCGACCCAGCTGTGGTGGAACAATAGCCGGATGCGTGAAGACGGCTGAATTGTTCGATAGCTTAGCCTGGCCGCTTCAAGCAGGAGAAGTATCCAAGCGGGGGGCCTCGCCAACTCTGACAACTCCATAGATTAAAGGTACGACTGTACCATTGGAAGAGGTGAGACAAAGCGTCCAATCGCAACTGAGCCCGCTTGTGAGGTGTGCCGTTCCAGTAATGCGTACATATAGCTCGAGGCTTTCGTGCGAGACGTGCACTGTCTACAGTCAGCACCGCAATGACTCTAACCTTGAGTTTCGACAACCTTGGAAAAAAAGAGAGAAAAAGAAAAGCGGATACAGCCCCCAGTGCTCATCATCTAATCGAATATCGATCTAAAAGATTGAAGAGCATAATGGCCTCCTAAGAGCTAGCCCAGGTACTCGACACTATCATCGATCATTGTATCCGGGCTGCTTTGACTGGTACATAGCATCATACTAGAAAACAAGTCCACATCAATCAATCAATCAATTCCAGTCTATCCCATCACTAAACCCATGATCCACACCAACGTTAAGCCCCCATCCTCACCGAGTTGGTGTTGGCGCAGCGTAGGACCTAGTGAGTCGGTACCACAGCAGAACTGCACGCTAGATGTACCTTTACCAAGCTGTTAAGCTTATAGGAGACAACGACTGTCAACGAGCAGAACAGTAAGAGGCATTACAAATACACAATTCAGTAAGAATAGTAAGAAGCCATAGCTCAACGAAGTAAGGTAGCAGACAAATATCTCACATAGGCTGCAGAGCCTTGAAATCCCCCACAGACAACTTCGAAACCCGCTCGATAAATCCCCAGCAATGTCGTACCTGATCCCCTTCCAAATGTATCCCATCTCCAAACCCACCTACACCTCCACACAATGATGCCCCCCAATGCAATGCGTACAACAAACCCTCGTCTCCCACGGCGCCTCCGCCCCACACAAACTCCAACTCGGCAAGCAATCCCCCGTACACACACTCAGCACCAGATCCGCCTCAGCACCACACCTCTTTTCCCCATCCCCGTCCGCACCGCCGCTCCCACTCCCGCTGCTACTCGCAGCAGGCTTCCCAGCGCCCCAAACCACACCCTCGCAGCTCTCGTCGCTGGGCCTCACGCTCACGGTGCGCCCGGCGAACGGGTCGCCGAGGTGATTTTCCAGCGTCCAGAGTACGGCTTGTGTGTGGCTTTGCGTGGAATTGGGAGCGGTGGGTTCGAGGCGGGAAGAGAAGATTGTGGTGGGGGTGCTGTTCAAGCTGAAGTGCGGGGTGGCGGCGAGGTAGAGGGTCGATGTGTTGGGCGAGGGGTAGTAGAGTTGGGTGTAGGAGGCGTCTTTGAGGAGGGTGAGGGCTTGTGTGCCGGGGGATTCGCGGGTGGAGCGGATGTCTGGGAGGGCACGTGGGTGTTAGGTGGGAGCGTGGAGGGAGGGAAGGACGGACGGCGTACAGATTTCTTGGTCGCATTCGTTGGAGATGATTATGTGGCCGAGGGCGTGGGCGGTTGAGGAAAGGGTGAGGGAGGTAAGGAGGATGTTCATTTTGACGGATTCTTACAGAGTTTTGCTTAGGATAGGTGAGCGCGAAGTGCAGAAGATACGGCAGGGTTATAGAGTGGTATTATGGCTGGTGTGAAGTAGACTTGCAGCTGCACCCCGTCTCCTCATACCGAGATTGCAGTCACACCAGTACAACCAGTCATCTAAAGACACCACCCAGACTCGTACGTACGACACGTCTAATCGTGACTAACGTCACATATCACGCCTCCCAGCCAAGCAACCGCCTTACATCGTACAACCCCACCCTTCCAAATCGCAAACATAGCAGAAACCCCGCCTCGTCACGCACACAAGTCTAAGACGCTACGCAATACACCCATTCACCTCCGCACCTGGGACGAACACTCAAACACCATTGCACCACCTCCATCACCATCACCATCCACGAACACCAACAGTGCTAAATCTATTGTACCCAGCCACGCAATACGCAGCTCGTCCTGGGACGAACGCTGAAGATCGTCGCACCAACTGGATGATCAACATCCACAAACCGACAGTACTATACCCACTAAACCCAGCGATATATTACACGCCTCACAACATCCGCCCACGCACCCTATCAAGGCCTCAGGAGCCCGGCGGAGAGTACGTTAACTGCGCGTCTACCTAGCACCACAGAGACCAAGCACGACCACAACCCCCCAACACCGCAACACAACACAGCACGACACGCATGCCACACACATTCTTCACACCATCACATCTCACAAACTCCGCACACACAGATTTCACGCCCACCATGTGCAACAAGTCAAACATGTGCATTAGAAATTACATCTTAGGCGCAACGCATCCATCGTACACACCATGTATATCCAATCCAGGGAATCATCAAGCATCTACATACAAGAAAAAAAAAGAAACAAGCGGCATTGCACCAGCCAGTGCAGCTAGCAGCGCGCAAGCGCATCCTAGACGCCGCGTCCAAAAAAAAAAAAAAACCAGAAGCAACCAACTTGGTATCTCTTTTGTGTGCCCGTGTACGTAGTCAAACAGAAAAAGCCACCCGATAGCAGGGGAAAAAAGGAAAAGAAGCGAGGGTAGTCAAGTCGTCAGGTGAAAAGAAAGCGCAAAGCGAAGTATAGGAAAACAGTGATGTACATCAGTCAGTCGTGTTGGTCAGAGGCATCGGCATCGGCATCGGGTCGATAGCAACGCATTAGGATGACGCTCGCTCTCACGAACGAGTCGGCCGAGTGCCCGGATAAAGACGAAGACACTGTGTGTCCACGGCGGCGACGCGATTGGTGTAGTTCTGCACGCTTTGACGCAAAGCGCGCTCTGTGAACGGTGTCAGCACGAAGCCGCACACGCTCAATCGTTGAGACCCAAGACCCGCCTCAAGCCTTGGAATTTCTTCTTCTTGCCTGTGTGCCCGAATGTAACTTCCTTGCCAGACTTGGGGTCAATTGCCGTCCTCGCTTGTGAGATCTGGGAAGGGTTTCTCTTGACAAGAGTGGGGCGGCCCGAAGTCTGTTTTCGTTTCACGGGACCATCGGCACTTTGAGGCCGCTGCTCTTCTGCGAAACCAGGATTAGGGGAAGGCAGTGGCCATGAGTCTGACGTTGAGCGTTCTAGTGGTGTGCGGCGACCAGCCTTTGGAGGGTTCGTTGTCGCTTCACCCGCGTCAATGTCACGATCCTCACCAATAGGGGTGAGAGGTCGGTTGCGATCGCGATTCTGCTGTGCGGGAGGCATTGGGATTTCGAAGTTTGCAGGGCTTTGTGCGTTGCCATCGGTATCGGCGAGGTAAGTGCTCTTCTTTTTGCCAAAGCCGAAAAATCCTCGCTTCGACTTCTTCTGTCCAGCATCAAATGTTGGGAGCTCCTGCTTGCGTAAAGACCCTGCCGCAAGGCCTGTATTCTGTACATTGGTTGATCCGTTGGTAGCTGTGCCTCTACCCTTGCCATTCGTTGTTGGTGTCGGTGCGGCCTCATCGTCACTCGCTTCATCTTCAAGATCTGTAGAATCACCATCCTCTTCACCAGGACGTTTTGGTATCCCTCGGACAGGCGTAAGGCCAGAAGGCAGTTCGAAATCTTCGTCTTCCGAGTCTGAGTCCGCAAAGCGACTCTGAAATCGACGTGGTCGATCGTCTTCTTCGTCGCTGGAATCGTTGATGCGGCTTCGGAAGGACTTTGCGGCCTTTGCAGCTGGTTTTGCAGTTGGTTTGCCAAACATCGACTTCTTGTTCTTGGGTGGCGTGGCCTGGACAGGTGCAGATGGCATGGGCGGCGGGGCTTCAAAGGTACTCCTGCGCCTGAATCGGCCCGTTGGAGACAACGATCTAATACTGAAACGAGACGACTTCACACCATCAGTTGGTTCGGGTGTTGGAGATGATGGTCGCATGGACTTCCTGAGGGTGGAAGCTGGAGGTGATGCTGCATGGCGAGGAGGTGAAATTGAGCGCACAGGAGGCGTGGCGCGCATCGTTGGTGTGGGACCAGAACGCATAGACGCACGCATGGTGTATGTGCCGTTGTTGTTTCGTGATGCACGATTTCGCTGTCGCTCACGCTGGAAGCTGCTAACCGAAGCATCAGAGTCGCTATCGTAAGTCGGTGCCGGAGGAACAAAAGGCTTGGTTTTCGTGGGAACACCTGAGGCGCTCTGTGGTCGGGGTCTGGCTGCTGCGCCTGCAGCCGCTGCGGGAAGATGTTTCTTCTGCAAAGCACCCCTGGACGCTTTGGTATCGATTGGTGGCATGCTCTGCCGTTGGGCGGCTGGTGCAGGTGAACCTCTGCCGGCAAATCCACCGCCAGTTCCACGCATGGTAGTCCGCATTTGTGGTTCAGGATTGCTTAGGACTGGGGTGCGGTCACGCATTGTCTTCTTTAAAGGTATTTCGGCTGGTGGTGAAGGAACTGTAGTCTTTTTCATAGCAGATTTGCGAGGTTGTGCTTGTGATTTCGCAGATTGCGTGGGAGATGCTTCAACCCGGGCCACGGCAGGCTCGACCTTAACTCTACGCTCCTTTGCTTTGGGAGGGATTGGTATTGGGGCTTCCTGGACGCTTCGCTTTGGCTGAGCTTTTGTCTGTGCGACAGGAGCTGATGCTTGAGCGACGCTCTTTGGCTCATCGTCGCGGGCCAGACTATTGATGAGTAGTCCAGATTGCGGCTGTTTTCGTGCGTCGTTCAGTTCGCTCCAGTACTGCTGTGATTTGTCCCAATCAGCATTAGACTGTGTCTTGCGTTGATCTTGAATGACGCCCTCTTGTATGTCTTCTGCATTGGTCGGAGCCCATCTCGAGTTTTCCAGCCCGGTTTTGTGTGTACGGGCATCCACCGGCGAAGAAGTATCTGATGCAAACCGAGAACTTGGAGCTACAACAGGACTTTCCATGATCGCATCAATAGACGCAAAGCCCTCACCCTCTTCGAGGTCTTCATAAGCGTCACTATAGACGCTGCTGTTGTCATCCGAGGAGTCATCGTCGACAGGACGCTCGGGTATCTGAATCGTGATGGACGGTTGGCTAGGCGCGGAAACCACTGGCTCAGGCTGCTTGATTTCTGTCTCGGGCTCCGATGCATCGTCGTCATCCCATCCTCCGGGCACAAACGGACGCGGTGCTTTAGGCACTGGCTGCAGTATAGATACCGGTTGGACCGCAGGTTCCTGCGGAAGGGGCGGACTGGCCGGTTGTACCGCGATAACTGGTACCTCGAGAGGAGCTGGACGCGTTTCTACAGGATTAGTCAGAGTCTTCGGTTCTGGTTCTGGTGTCGATTGCGACACTCCCGCTTTGCGGAACTCCTGGGTATCAACGATAGGTACAGTGTTCGAAGCCTCGCTTTCGCTCGAATCCGAGTAATATCCGCTTCCCTCGACGGATGTTACTTCTGGCGGAAGAGGGTCGTTCCCTGATGAGTGTTCCGCCTTCCTCGTAGCAAAATCTTGAGCAAGGATACCGCCAATCTTATGATCGCTCGACAACTCTGTCGACTCTCCCATGAGTGTGCTAGAATTCGACATGGACGAAGAAACGGTCTCTGTAACCTTTTCCGGGGCTTCTTCATCTCTCGATCGGCGGTTCTTGTCCCGTATACTGCCAAATGACGGAAGGACTGGACGTGGTTTCATGAAATTATCGAGATCCTCCTCCTCGTCCATATCATCCGCAATGGGAAGGCTCGACACATCGATATCGCTATATGCTGATGTACCAACTACAATTGGCTCCTCGTCGAAACTGATGCGAACCTTTTTCTTCCTCTTGCCACCGTCTTCCGAGACAGCGTCGGATGCCTCGCTCGGTGCTCCCCGGCTAACAACGCGGCCATCGTTGGCGAGAGGGGAATGGCTTCGACCGGATACTGATGGTGAGGCTTTCAGAGCAGACTTGGCGGGTGACACTGAACGGCCTGGCGGTTGGTGCTTCACACCATTTGGAAATTCCACAGCGACCGCAGCAAAGTGCGCATTGCGTGGAGGGCTCAAAGAATGTGTCCTCGCAGATCGCTCGCTTCCCTGTGTACTCGGAGGACCAGATGATGGAGCAAATACAACAGGTGGTGCAAGGCGTGGATAAGCACTGTCCTGGTTGGGAGCGAACTTGGGTGGCACTGTGTCTTGTGGTTCGTCAATCGGCTCCAAGGCGGAAGGTTCCAGCTTTCGGCCTGTATTCGCGTCTGCGGGGAGTCGGTCTTCTGCTTCAGCAAACTGCTGGGCAGTGAACGAAGCAGGTTCATCTTGAGACCGTGCAAGAGCATGTGTAGCGCTCACTGCAGGAGCAGCATCCACAGCAGCACTTTGCCCCGTATAAGCCACCGGTTGTGGAGCCTCGCGTACGGGAGAGACGCTAGGGGATCGCTGAATGATGTTCGTATTCTGTGGAGCCTGCCTGGCCGGCTGAGTGTACCTCGGCGCTTCTTGGTGGGTCTGGTGTAAGTGGTGCTGGGGCTCGTATGGGGGAGCCGGATCTTCTGCATCGCTCATGGCCCGGTGTAGATTCATTGCATCCTGCTTATGGATGAACTTTCTACTCGACGGGTCGTACACGGCGAACGGCGAGTTCGGATCCACGATGCGTACCGGGCGATCCTTGGCCGCTGTGTATGTCTGTGGCGCTTGTACAGCTGTTCCGCTCGGTTTGGCTCGCATGCTTCCTGCAGCTAATCGTGCGCCTTCCACGCCATTCGACATGTGCGCTGCTCTGGTCGACACATGCCTGTCCGCGGCATTCTGGACGGCTTGCTGGATGGCATGTGTAGAGACGCCGTCCGATGTCTTCGGCCGCGGCTGCGCACCTCTGAATGTCTGCTCTGGATTCACAACTGGGCCTCCGAACCAGCCGCTCTGTCCGCCGCGTGCCGAAGCCACTGGTCGCGGTGTGGGCGAGGCTGCCTGAGGAGGAGACATGGGCCGCGAAAAATTGACAGACGACCGCTGTCCTCCATCTTGCTCGTCCTCTACCACCTTGGAGAGCGGCGATGCTCGCGGCTGCCCTCGCCCTCGGTTCCCAGCGTTGGAAGTCCCCCGATCCAAGCTCACGCCGCGACCTCCACCTCTTCCAGCAGGCGACCCTCCACGCGCGGGCGGTTCGAGACTCGAGTTTCGTCGGTGCACGACGCTGACTTGGGGGACGTTCTTTGGCACTGCGGGCACGGGCGGCGCATTGTGGTCGACCGGACTGCTCCTGCTTGGTGACGGGGCACGAAAGGTGCGCTCAGTCATGGAACCAGAGCTGGAGTGGCGGCGCAAGCCTGGAGGTTGCTGGCTGCCGCTTCCCTGGGACGAAACCGAGTTCTTCCGCACCATCCGCTTCGTCACGGTGTCGGCGACCGGGGTGGGTGTGGTGGTGTGGGTGCGCAGGGCGGCGGCGGCGGCGGCCGAGGACAGGGCGCCATTGGATTCGCGGTCGCGGATGAAGGCCTTTGTGGCAGCAAGGGAGGCGGAGGCGCTCGGGGGTCTGTTGGAGGCCTGCATGGAGAGGGTCAGTCGTGTGCGCGTGCAGGCGGCAATTGAGCGGCCACGGAGGAATGTGCTCGGGGCGGGCGCGGGGAAGGAAGGAAGGCACGTACGGGGCTCGACGAGGCCCGGCGTCGACTGCGCAGCATGATGCGGAGGCTATCGTGGGCGCGGCTGCATCCCCTTTTGGTGGTGGTGACTGCCGCAGGCGCTGAGGGAAGCAGAAAAAGGAAGCTACGGGGGTGATGTCATGTAAGGAGCCATGGGCGACGGCGGCAGGGACTAGCAGGGCGAGGGAAACAAGGACGAGGCTCAGGCGGCGCTCCGAGGCGCGAGTGCTTGGGCGACGGTGCAGCAGCACTAGGGTAGCGCAGGCACGAGGAAATTGGGAGACGAGAGCTGGCGGGCGCTGGCGAGAGCTGGAGGATCCACGGGCAGCCTGAGTCGGGGCCTTGGCACCCGCGGCGTCGATCGCAACCCAGCCCTGCCGTGCACACTGAGTGCCCGTTGCTTGTCGGCCCTATGGCGTCCGTCTGCCGTGAAACAGGCCCGGCGACGCAGGGCGCGTGTGTGGCTGCGGGCGGTGCTCGTGGCGGCCTGCCACGCCCAACCCACGGCGGCGCAAACCACGGCGCAGAGCACGTCGCAGCAGACAAATTATCCGGGCACACTAGAGCCCTCTAGAGCACCCAGTGCCGTAGCCTCGCCGACTAGACTGCCTAGCAGCTCCAGAGCGCGTCTCGCTCCCTCTCTTGCCTTGCTGCTCCATGGCGTCTGTCTTATCCCCGCGCCCGCGCCCGCGTCCCAAGTCGCCTCTGCGAGCCATGGCGGGCATGCGCAGTACACGAGAATGCTGCAAGCGACCAATGGCCCTCTCCTGCCAGAAAACCCTGATCTGATCCACTGCAGCGGGTTGCATGACTACACAGTCCAGCGCCCCGCTTTCCACCGCGCAGCTGTCCTCCTCGCCCTCTGACAGAACAGCGCGCACCAGCCAGCCAAGCGCCACCCTGCCAGCCTCATGCCTGCCGACCCCCTTAGACCGCACACCGCGGACTGCTACCTCCCGCCGCTGCCTCTGCCGCCCTCGGTCGACCAGTCCTATGTCCGCTGCCCCTCCAACGGCCTCACCTTCCATGTCCTCGAGGCCGGATATGCACCCGGCAACAAAAGGCCCCTCGTGCTCCTCGTCCACGGCTTTCCAGAGCTGGCCTTTTCATGGAGGAAGGTGATGCCTGCGCTGGCTGCCGCCGGCTACTATGTCGTGGCTTTTGACCAGCGGGGGTATGGCAGGACCACCGGCTGGGACGACTCGGCCTTTGCCAAAACAAACATGTCCGAGTTCACCGTCACCACCCTGGTCCGCGACGTCGTCGTGCTCGTGCATGCCCTGGGCTACCGCGAGGTGGAGTGCATCGTTGGCCACGACTTCGGCGCCGTCACCTCGTCCATGTGTGCGTGGATGCGGCCGGATCTGTTCAAGAGCGTGGTCATGATGTCTCACCCGTTCAAGGAGCACCCCGGCCTGCCATTCGATCTCCTCCACGGCAGCAGCGGCTCCGAACCAACTCCATCTGTAGACATCCAAAGCGCGCTGGCCAAGCTGCCCGAACCGCGGAAGCACTACAAATGGTACAACTCGACCCCCACCGCCGCACTGCACTGGTACTCTCCCGCACAGGGCCTCGAGACCTTCTTCCGCGGCTACTGGCACGTCAAGAGCGCGGATTGGGCCGGCAACGATCCGAAGCCACTCCAGGCGTGGAATGCAGAGCAACTAGCTAAGATGCCCTTCTATTACGTGATGCCCCTGCACAAGTCGATGCCCGAAACCATCGCACTGATGATGAAAGACGAAGACGAAAACAAGACCAAAAGCTGGATGCCAGACGAAGCCCTCCAAGTCTATGTCACAGAATGGACGCGTTCAGGCTTCCAAGGCGGCCTGAACTGGTACCGGACGATGACGGACCCGGACAAGAAGAAAGACATGGACTTGTTCGTGGGCAGGAAGATCGAGTGTCCTTCCATCTTCATCTCAGGCGCAAAGGACTGGGGTAACTTCCAGGAGCCTGGCGCCCTTGAGAGCTTCCCTAGAACGTGCTTGCAGTTTCGAGGCGTGAGGATCATCGAGGGCGCTGGCCATTGGCCGCAGCAGGAGCAGCCCGAGAGGGTCACCGAGGAGCTTCTGCGCTTCTTACGGAGTTTGTAGCTCGTTGGATATGGGTATAGAATAACCATGTAATCTCGCCATGCAATTAAGCCACGCGCCCTCTTTGGATCCCACATTTCGCC
The DNA here is from genome assembly GCA_019828545.1 of Paracamarosporium sp. OC-R06-R3. NCBI lineage: Eukaryota > Fungi > Ascomycota > Dothideomycetes > Pleosporales > Didymosphaeriaceae > Paracamarosporium > Paracamarosporium sp. OC-R06-R3. The sequence continues at coordinate 86,995 of JACVRA010000170.1, read as the reverse complement.
TAACAAGCCTCCATCCACACAATCACAGCACAGCAATCTCTCAATCTTAATATCCTAGAAACAAAAAAGAAAGGAAGTAGAAATACTAAGTAGATCCTCTCCAACCGTCAAACCCCCCACATCCCCACACCCCTAACTATCCTCAAACCACGGCCCACTTCCTCTTTATATTCATACCTATACGCTTCCTCATCCCACAGCACATCAACCAAACCAAACATACCTCTAACCCATCACACCACTACCCTCTACCAAGACTATCCACTCAAATCATCCATCCCTCCATGCATACTTCTCACCCCTAGCAACTCAACAAGTTCAACCCCTATCCTATTCAACCTAGCATACCCTTTCTAGCAGATTAACTTCGATGTCAAGAGATGTACATCGATCCCGGATATCCAGGACGTCCTGCGCGGTTTTGAGATCTAGACGGGTAGGTATGTATTAGTGCGCGAGCAGCGGGGTAGAAAAGGGGCGAATAAGTTGAGTAAGAGATGGATTTGTTTGGGGGGTTGAGCGTGTGGCGGGTAAGTATGCGTATTTCCTTTTTGCGAGTGGGGCGCTAAGTGACTGATTGTGGACGGTTGTGCGCCTTTCCAACGTTCTCCGTGTAGTCATGCCTTTACTAGCTTTACCACTGGTTCTCACGCTGACGGGATGGGGTGAGTACTTGGTCTTCGGTGGATGGTGTGCTAGCGGCGTGTGGCGATGGTACTTGAGTGATTGTTAGTAGAGCTGCCTTGTTGTCTGTAAAAGGCGGATGTGGTTCCTTGGAGTTGAGAGTTTATTTCTTGCCGCTGGAAAGAGATTACGCGCACCTCTATGGTTTTACAGAAGAGAGGAGAGACGCTTTTGTCTGTTTAGTCGCTGGTATCGCCTGCCACCGACGCTCATGATCGTCCTGGGCATAGGCAGCGTCGTTCGGCAGAAGGAGCATAAGTATTTCTACGTAGAGGCTACGCATTCGTGTTAACCGGGGCAATGCAGATATTTTGTTGCGGGTCGAGTACACGGTCGTAGTGATCGTGTGGGGAGCAACCACTGCTGGTTAACTGCTGGCTAACTGTAGCTACTACTTGAATACAAATACTACTTAACTATAACTACTAGTTGACTATAACTATTGTTTATTTGAAATTACTAGTTAATTATAACCACTAGCTGATTGTAACCGCCAGTTGGTTTTGACTACTGGTTAACTACAAGTAGATTGTGTTCGGGTTTTCCATCTCGAATTGCGTCTGTTTTGCGTTGTAGCCTTTTCCGAGGACCCAGAAACTACCAGGGAAGCGTGATCCCTCTGGCAGTACAAGCATGTCCTGCTGATGCTGGTAGTTTGATTTGCTTGCTTGCTGCTTTGAATCAATTCACACATCGTAATATGCCTTTTTTTGTGGCCTGTATCGGTGTTGTTTCTATGATGTTCATGAGTGGCCCTAGTTTAAGAGATAGATCGAGCGCATCCAGATCGGACTAATTTGAAGTGGCATGCTCAAGGTGCATAGATTGAAGAGTTGTTATTGGATGGCCTTTACCAAGGCCATGCCGCCAAAATTAGGTTCGCGTGCTTGTTGTGGTAGATATACTGTGAGGTCTGTCACGCAAGATGGCGCGTAGTTGAAGAAGGTAGCGGTGTATGTGTTGCCGCCCTTGCAGCAGCGGACATGGCCCGCTATAGTGTATGGCATAGATGGGAGACCTGTGAATAGGTGGCTGTTTGCGCTGGAAAGAGTCCTGGTCGGCCTGAGAGGTGCTTCGCAACCTCTCTCACTCACTTGCGGAGACTTCCAGCGTGGATGTCCTCGGTGCAGCACTATAGGAGACGGCGCATCGCGTGTTGAGCCCGTACCTCCTAGGAGCTCGTCGGTAGGTCGCCTGCCAGACTTCGCCATTCCCTTCTTGCCACCAAACTTCACACCTAGATGGCATAGCCGCCAAGAAATGTTCCTTTTAACAGATTCCTGGTCACTTGACTCTGATGTTTTTGACAGATCATGAGTAATTCGTATTGCAAATAGCGAAGATTATGTTAGACAGTTTAACTCCCTAGCAGATTGGCTGGATGAAGACACCGCAGGATTCGAAACCAAGAGGAAGCGCCGGTGCTTCCCTCTAACTCGATTCTCGGACACAAAAAATAACTGAGTCCGGGATTGCAGCCCGCTTGCCATCTCTTCATCATGTCGGATCTTCTTCTACCATTTTGGATAGCTTACACATATCATCAGCAAATCGCTTACTTCAATCTACGTTAAATACTTACAATCATGTGGCACGGATATATTTACGATCGCTTATACATATCTACATGATTACAGCACAATATACATGTACATGCTGTAAGTTTGGGGAAATCGTCAACTATTGTTGTTTTATGTGTTGACGTTCGTCATAGTTACAGATTCATGCTCTTTTGGTCACGAGCTAGATGTCGTTTTTTATACTACGGAATGATGAAGTTCGGTGCTAAGAACGCTACCACTTATGCTTCTAGCTATTCATTCGGACCGTACCACATGAATACAATGGACACCCATACTGCGGCCTGGAAAGTTCACCGATGTTTTGTCGCGGGTTTCGTCTCGTTATCTCTTAGTATATTTTCATAATTGAGAACACATTGCGTCTCTGTTGTGAAGTTGACTTAGTTTTCGACTAAGTTTTAGTTTCTTAGGCATTCGGCCACATATGCATAGAATTTTTCTATTATCTGCGCCACGACTGCGCTAAAGCATAGAACAGCCATATGCGGCGGACTAACGTTACTTACGCCTGGAGCATAGTTCCTTCTTTCCCGCTTGTTACTCGATTTGCCAGCACTAGTTTCGCATTCACGAACACCGACACGCATCTTCTGTGTCAGGATTCTGTATAAACGTCATTGCAAGGATGGCCTTCGTGAGTTTACACAGCTGTCTCCACCACAACAGCTCGTCTTTCCATAAGCAGTAACAATTTGCATAACAATTGGCTGTGCACAGTACGGACTTGGGGGCTGAAACGTACCGGTTCTATAATTGAGGGGAAAGGGCTCGGCATTCCTGGTCCATTTCTGCGGACCTTACCGATTAGGAAAAAGGTATATGAGTATGCCTTTTACGATTTGAAGGCCATCGTTTAAGGCAATACCACTGCCACACGGCAATCTCATCCGTACTAATCGAGTGTACCTGAAGATCGATGGCTCGATTAGTACCGTATGAACGATCCACATAGCGGAGTAGTGAATCTTAGTGTAGTTTTTACGTAGTAACTCGCCAGAAATCTGGGGTGATGAATCCGAAGTACTTATTCCCTTCCTCATCTAGAATGGTGTCAAGCTTCTCCCTATGTTCGTAAAGAGGCTGAGCCATGTGGGAACATCGTATACTTGCTTCTGTTGGTTCCGAATACAGGAATGAACCAGGTGACGCACGATCCAGATAGATGCTCGAGTTCGCAATTCTCGATGGGATACGTCGCCACTCTCTCTATGTGACGTGGCTCCGCTTGTAAAAAGGATTCTGTGTGTCAAAACACGATGGGCTACCCCATGGGTGTCATGGAAGGAGGCCGTGATACCCGTCGCTGGAACGCAGCTTCCCTGCGATGATAATGTATCAGGAAAAAGGATGAACCACGCATTGCTGAGCACTGCATATGACGTTGATGATTAGAATGGGACTCGAACGCATATAAAGCCCTGCCTTTCGTTCACCTCAAAGTTATATCTACACACACTTCTCCAACAACTGTTCTACAACACTCATACTCGTTGCAAAAACATACCAACAACACACTTTCACATCGTCTCGATCAATATGCGCTTCACCGTACTCATCGCTATGACTTTGGCTGCCGCCACCGCCGCCATGCCTGCTCAAGAAGGTCAGCCAATTTCAAATCTCCTTCTCCACGTCCCCGACGATTCTCTCCCATCTAACGTATACAACTTTTATGGTTATTAACATCACTTAGGTTCACTATTCAAACGCGATTGCGATTGCTCCTGCCAGAGTGACTGCCGTACCAACTGCCAGAATGGCTTTCCCACAAACCCCATCGGACAGTCTGCCTGCATTCTCGCATGTGGAGACACTTGCGGTTGCGGAACAAACACTCTTTGCTGCGAAGATGGAAGCTCTTGTGAAGGCAGTGGATGCTGCGGTTAGAGTGGACAGCGCTAGGTATGGAGAGAGAAGAGATTGGCTAAGGTTCTGGGTATGAGAAGGAAATCGAGAAGGCTCAGCCGGTGGTGATGATTGGAAGACACAAGGGCATCGTATGATGAGCTGAAAGGCTATGTTGAAGTCTGTACTTTACCTCCTCTGTTTCCGTTGACTTTGGTCAGCGTTCGATCGCTTGCTGTACGCACTTGTCTTGAAATACATAAGCGTTGCTATTGAAAATTACTCCTACCTCATGGATTCACATGATTCTTTTGTTCTTGTAGTTTTCTCTGAAGCATCATAAGCTGGAGGTAGTTAGGCTTGTCGCCTAAGACGTAGATACCTGGGCACGTGTGCGAATCTGTGTGAAGGCGAGTGCTTGTTATTTACTACTGCGGCTTTTGCATCTATGAACGCAAAATAACAGCTCAATTCGGTATATAGCTATCCCATTTCCGCTGTAGCTTATATAACATGACGCATCTCCTGTACCGCGTAGAGAAAGCTAATCCTCCACAGAGCAGAAACCATGGCATTGCTGTCAATAAAATGAAGAAAATGCGTAAATGACTGGTAGCCATACTGAGTCTCGTACCGTTACGGGCTTAGTAAATGTCAAATTGACATAGAAAAACGATAATAGGAATCTTCGTGAAGTGCGAGGCGAGGAAAGGTGAGAAGATCTAGTGAAATTTTTTATAGAGTGTATTTATCTAGATTCGGTTGTCGTTTCGCCTGAGAGGGAGACTAGCAAAATTGTGTCTAATTTACGTTTTGAAGGCAGAAATATCATCTGGGTGTAACTCCAAGCAAGCCAACCTGTCTACGCTACTATGCTCATTCAATGTGCTGACCTAATACGGTGACAGTATCGCAGATTTTCTGGTTTGGGAACTTTATGAATCACGATTGTAGGTGAGTGTTCTTTTTCAGTTCCTTCTATATGGTGTCTAGCTGTTCACTTCACGAATTGATTAGAAGCTATGTAATCAAATTTTTATGTGCTCACACCGGAGCGATCACAGAAACAGTGTTCTTTATACAGATGTTGGTTAATTACTCGCTCATGTGTTCCGAATTTTGCAGTAACCTAGGCCAGCACGTGATCATGAGCGCACGTCGCGTGCCAGGGTGCTAAACTCCTTAATTGGGTAGTTCGCAACTTGCATCGACTACTGATTTGAAATCGTCAGAGGTTACACGACCAGCCCAAAAATAGGATACGACGATCCAGATTCAGGTCGCAATGTTTGGCATCGGATGAACTTCCGGATTAGCTGATCTGGACAACACGACCATGTCTGTGGAAGTCCTTCGGGAATATCTAACCCTTGCATGAACGGGAATGTCGAATATTCGCAATTTTTTCATGCTCGATGCAGTCCCAAATCGAGCGATGAAGGTACTTGATTAGTCTCTAGGAACCACCATCTGATTTCCTTTACCTTCTCAATAGTAACGAATGAAAATCTCATATTACTCGATGGGCAGGTTTATCCGAGCGGAAACGCTCATCATCAGGTTTCTAAACCTTTGGATAAAACCGAATCAACACATCCCACTCGTGGTAGAGCCGTCATCTATTGCGGCTTTATTAGATTGCTGGCAGAGGGCTGACTTGGCCGGAAGTTTCAACATATTGAGAGTGTTCTTTGTCGATAGTCGTATCGATCAACAAAACATGTTTTGGATGGTGCGGCGACCAATCCTTGTTGAATGCACCGAAAAGGTCTGAAAACATAGTCGTATTGTTGGCTCTGAGCATCATCAAACACATATATTTCTAGAATAATCCATTAATAAGGCGAATAGGTAAGAGTGTTTTGACTTTAAGCCAGAAGGAGCAGTGCGCTTCGCGCACCGACTGCCAATTGCTCGCCTAACTGTGCTAGATGGAAGGCAATTATCCTACCGCTGGGCCGTGGATGCGGTCCGTGATTGAGTGTAGATGCACACTGAAGCTCGTAAACGGCCCTGCGATTTTGTGTTCTTGATACATGGAAAATAGTGTTAGTCGGATGGCAAAACTGATGGCTGGAGCATATGGGAGAAACGTGACGAGGGTTGAGGGAAGCATGCCAAGCAAGCATGGGTCAGCGCGGGCAGTTGGCTCGACTGGAAGCGATCCAGCCAAACTACTAGAGCCGCCCCACACGTCCATTTCGCAAAAGGCTTCTAGCGTACCGATCGAACGTTGGGGAAGATTGAGTGCGGTGTAGGATATTTGTTAACTATATATATTTTATACTTGATACCTCATTCATCCAACATCAAATGCTCAATTACGGACCGCATCCATGGTCCAGCGGTAGGATAATTGCCTTCCATCTAGCACAGCTAGGCGAGCAATTGGCACGGGTTCGACTCCCGTTGGATGCAGAATCTACTTTTTTGCGATTGTTGACCGGTGTGGCACGGCCCGCCTCCTTTGCGCATGCAACAGTGACGCCGCATACGCGCAGAACAGCATTTTTGCTCGCAAGCAGATCATACTCTGGGCAGTGATCTGCAACCGATCAACTACAGCTCGGCTCGACCGAGCAAATTGAGGACACGCATCCCCTCCTCCGGGACTCACCACGCTATGGCTATCTGTCCACAACCCCGACCCCGCACACGAGTATGTCTCGTTCCAAAACAATAGACTCATTCCGCCTGCAGCACGGGCCTGTTTCGGTCCAGAACCACGACGCATAGATGCATCGTTAATGATCCTCATGACGAAGACTACACGCGATGCCACCCAAAAGTCGTGCACAAGCCTTGGTTCCAAGGCAGCAGCACCGCTTGCGGTCCCCCGATTGGTGTTGCGGCCGTCAGCCCTGTATCTGGCCTCGGGGTCCGTTGGATTCTGGGTTGCTCTACTCGGCTGGATGCGCTGTCGCTGCATGCCACGGGCCCGCTAAGGCTGCGACCTACAAGCGGGGAGTCGGTGTACTGGGCTGGCGAACGCCAGTCTTGCACACTGTTTGCGTGGGTGGGCCGCCCTGCAGCGCAGATGATTGGACGGCGACTGTTCGTGCTCACCGACATGCTTTGCGGGTGGGATATGCGAGGACGGGCGCCAAGCGTGGGACTGTGTCTGTTGTGTCTTGCTCGCGGAGGAATCATTGATACATAAGCCCAGAGGCGGCACATGTTGCGGCGAGCCGCAAATCTGTCCTGAAGTCTATTCTTCTACGTTCGCGAAACTACTTCAGCACGCCTCGAGCCCCAACTTTCAGCTGAACAACGCTGCAGCTGAACACCCCGCAAACACTTGTTCCCACAAATTGTCAATCATGCCATCCTACGATAACTTCCAGCCCCCACCACCCATTCGCACTGCGACGAGCGGTTCGCAAAAGTCGCAGTCATCTGGCCCGACATCTCCAGACATGCCATCGCCCACATCGATGTATTCACGTGGTATGCGCTCGCCGACTACCCCAGCCGAAGACTCTTTCTTCGGCGCCATCAGCGCAAAGATACGTGGGCGCTCGCGTAGTCGGTCTCGTGCAGGGTCGTCCCGTAAGCGGTCCAAGTCCCCGATCATGCCACCTGAGCACTTCCCACCAACTTCCGCTGGGCATCCAACATACGCCACGCAGCGACCTCAACAGCCGCGACATGTCTCTTCTGCCAGCCAAGGTTCAACTGCATCGTCAACCATGAAGGCTACGCGGCCTGCCACGTCAGCACCGTCAAGACGCAGCACAAGCAACAGTGACATGTGGCGCGGGCGACATTCCAACTCCTGGCTTTTCAACGACTTCTCCTTCACTGAGACCGCGAGCAAGGCGTTCGGGCGGAGGCCGTAAGAACGGACCGATGCAGGGTGGTCTGCGACTCATCCTAGGATCTCGGCCAGAAAGCTGCTGGCAAGCTTCACACTCGTTGAGTGTCCGGTGGCCTTCAACGACTCGTTACGATGTTAATGAAGATGACGTGGTAATCAAAATGGATAGTCTGTCGCTGGCTCGAATAATGCCCGCTGTATGCAGAGCAGTGGTTTCTTATTTCGCTCTTCTCGTTACTATAGCATGCATAGCTTGAGCACTCATTTTCTATACCATGTATATTCGTACAGAGCATTAGTACTTAGTGCGGCGTCCAAATTGTATCCTGTTGCCTGCGATTAATTAGTTTTCTAAGGTGTATGTTGTAATGGTGCCCGCATGTTGCCCAACTACAGGCTCGCACTGTGCGAAGTGCACTGCCCTTCACACCCACATCGACACAATGTCCTTGAGGAATAGAATAGAAGGAATGAGGTGAGGTTCGGATGGATGCGCCGCCTCAAGTCCGCATTTGCACTGCCCCCTTACTAATCTGGCGCAACCTACATCCATCGGCTCCACAATCTACATTAAAGTTACATGGGTTCACGCCCTCCCATTGGTATGGCCTCGTCTTGTGACGCTTTTACGCTCTCTCACACCGCTCTGTCTCGAGATGGTTGGTCATCCGTTCCATAGTCAGAGGACCCAGCCATTCCGGCCCTCGAGAGATATGGGCGTGGTGTCTCGAGCCTGATATGCAGGAACAAGTCCGCCTATTCATCAGCTAGTACTGTTACAGTCTGATCATCCCCAGCTTTTGCAGGCCGTCCGTCGATTTCCTACCCCTCCTTTCCTAGCAGTTCATGAGTAGTCAAGATCAACCTTTCGTCTTAAATTTTATTTTCCTTGCGAATAACGGCAAGGTTCTAGCATTCTTCAAGAGCACCGGAAATGGCCTTCATTGCAGAGGGTCCGATAGCACGAGGATCGATGCTCCGACATCATTTTGCGACCGAATTCTTTTCAACGGTGTAGAATGCGGTGTAAAAATGGTCTTGAACTCCTAAAAGTCTTGCCTTGAACGTCTGGAAGACGAATTTGGCCTACATGAAATGAAGAGAATTTGCTCGACATGCTAATTTGGAGCAATGAAGAAGTCGAACCAAACTTGAGCTTGCTAGAAAACACAATGGTATCGTTGGCTCTGTATTCATCCTGCGCAAAAATATCCAGAGCTGCATGAGTTTCACAAAATTCTATTCCACCACAGTGTGATCCCTAAGTATCACTAACGAGTTTTCATTATCAACGAGATAGACGGTTTAATAAAACGTAATTCAGTCCCAAAGGCAGAGAGAGGGCCAACCATACTATAGTACGATATCTGCTGACGGATGCAAGCCAAAGAAAAAGCAAAAGCAAACGCGCGTGCAAAAAAACATGTACTTGTATTCTCAACGACGAGCTTTTGACGTTGTATTCTAGCGTGATGTCCCTAATAATACTCACGATTTCCATTTATTTATTTTTTTCGCGGGTATTCATCCTTGGTTGAATACATGTATGCACATGATTGTTGTCCTATCATGCTTTTTGAAGACAGCACATGACAATATCTCGTATGGTCGCTCTCGCATGTAAAGGATCTCACCACTTACGAGGAATACCGTATTATTGTTGTAGTTCGCGGGGTAATTGTGGCTTTGGTCTAAGTATTCTGCCTAACTAAGTTGAGCCCGTGTTTCGCGACACCAACATCCTGATCTTTGTGCGCGAGCTCCGATAGGATGCGGTTGCGGCCTTCAAGCATGGTTTCCAAATTCCGTATCCTTGCCAGGCATGCCGAGACGCGGAATGACATAGCTGAAGAAGCTCTAGTGGGGCTCCTTACTCCACCTTTACCCCGACTATGTACATGGTCACACTGCCAGCGCAAAATCACTGCATGTCACACGTATTTCCTTCGAATATACACACAGTCAGCATCGTAGAAGTCTGAGTTTATTCGTCCTCCACGCCGCCCTGTAGATATAAAGACAGCCTCGTCTGGTGTCTCTCGGGTGCTATCCCGCACGCCCCACCACAATTCACAATGCGACACGCACGCGCTACGCTCCCCACGCCCACATCCACCAACTCATTCTGGCACAGCGAGCCCAATGAATTCCTCATTGGCCATCGTACAACGGAGAGCTTACCAGCAGAGGCTGATATAGTCATTGTTGGGAGTGGTATCACCGGCACATCCGCGGCAAGGTTTCTTGCTGAGGATGAGAGGGCAAATGGCAAGAGTATCGTTTTGCTAGAGGCACGCGAGGCCTGCTGGGGCGCTACAGGCAGGGTAAGTCCATATCGAATTTTCCACATCTCTCTACGCATTATACGATTGGAATATCTGTATCGCGGTTCTTCCGCTGATTTCTCGCTCAGAACGGTGGCCACTGCCAACCCCTCCTTTTCGACCGCTCTGCCGAAGTCGCCGCCTTCGAACTCAAAAACGTGCGCACCGTACGCTCATACGTCGCAAACCACAACGTGCCCTGTGAATGGCGCACCGTATCTGGCTGCCGTCAATTCTGGACCGAGGAAACAATGGCTGAAGCAGAGAAGGAAATCGCGCATCTCCGGTCTATCGCTCCAGAAATCGCTGAAAAAGTCACAATAATCAAAGACAAAGAAGAGCTAAAGAACCACCGTGTAAATCCCGATTGCATTGGTGCTACTTTAACAGCAGGAGCCGCAAGTCTATGGCCGTACAAGCTCGTTACCTTTATACTGGAAAAGTTGGTCAAGGAAGGGCGACTGAATTTACAGACGAAGACACCGGTTACAGAAATTACTTCGGAAGGGAAGAAACATACCTTGCATACACCACGCGGCACCATCACCGCTCCCACAGTCATTCTCGCAACAAATGCTTATACCTCTGCGATCATTCCCCAATTCGCAGACCTCATCGTTCCCGTCCGCGGCGAAATGAGCGCGCTTTTCCCGCCGGAAAAGTCGACAATCCTCCCAGACTCTTACGGCATGGTCGCTGCACTTGGCCAGCCAGCCAACAACGATGACTATTTGGTACAACGCCCGTACAACGGTGTGTTGAATCCTGCTGGGCACTTGATGTTTGGCGGCGGCCGCGGAATGGGGAAGCTACCAACAATTGGTGTGTCAGACGACACAATCATTGACCCGGATTCAGCAGCGTACTTGCGTAGCGCGCTCCTCAAAGTCTTGAAATTAGACGGTAAGATAGAAGGCTTGACAGAATTGAAGGCTGCCGCTGAGTGGACGGGCATCATGGGGTACTCGCGGGATGACCATCCGTGGGTGGGGAAGATACCTGAGAGAGAGGGCTTGTGGCTTTCCGGGGGGTATACGGGACATGGAATGCCTAATGGAACGTTGTGTGGGAAAGCGGTTGTGGATATGGTGCTTGGTGAAGCCGCTGGGGTCGATATCACAGATATTCAAGCACAAATGGTTGAGAAGGGCGATATACCGAGCAGCTACTTAATCACCGAGGAGAGGCTCACAAAAGCTCGGTTGTGGCCGACGGTGGAGCAGCAGGATCAGGGGGGCGAGCATATGCTCGGCTTGGTTTGAGGCTTCACTACTGTATCTAATAGATACTACGATAATGATAATGATACCACGATACTTACTCTTGAGACTATGGCACTTCTTGCATTCATTTTCTGACGATTTCGTCCAAACAAAACTCCAAGCGAAGTCCAGCATCTGTGCTCGATGCTTATTTCCCCCATTCATTCCCCTCACACGTTCCAGCGTATCAACTCAAGCCAAGCCAAACCATTGCAAGCCACATTATCAATCACACTCCCGGCCGTGGAGACCCGGAATCCTGCGCCAATTCTGCGCCTGCTTTTCCTCCGTCAACACCCTGCAGGGTCAGTTTCCGGATACGGATGTCAGAATCTCTCCGATCCGCCGCCACCAATGAGCCGACCAATCGCATGTGCAAGGTAGACTGACTAATCCTACGCTCCCCTGCACGTGAGCAAGTTACCCCACGTTGAACGTTACAGGAGGAACAATTCCATAGTATCGCTGGTGAGAATACAATTGCTGCGCTAGAGAGAATGATCATAGGGCGTAACGTACAGGAAGAAATATAAAATAAGCACAACAAACCACAAAACAACGCACCTACGACCTACCAAGCAGAACCGCAAGAAACCAGAACAACAAAACAATAGAAAACAACAACAATGGCAAGCCCTACACCACCAAAGAACATCGGCGTCATCCTCTTCCCAGGCTTCCAACTCCTCGACATAACCGGCCCCCTCGACGCCCTCAACATCCTCTCCCGCTCAACCACACTCAACATCTCCATCCTAGCCGCAACCCTCGACCCCGTCTCGACCATCGTCCCCGTGGAATCGCCCTACCTCACCACGCTGACGCCCTCCTCCCCCCCAAACTCCAACTTCGGCCAGTCCATCGTCCCAACACACACCTTCGCCACGGCCCCAGACAACATCGACGTCCTGATCATACCCGGCGGCTTCGGCTCCCGCGCAGAAGAGAACATAGAAGGCGTCATAGACTTTGCGCGCGCGTACTACCCCAAGCTGCAGTACTTGCTGACGGTGTGCACGGGGAGCGCCATCCTCGCGAAGTCGGGGGTTCTCGACGGGCGCCGCGCGACGAGCAATAAGAAGGCGTTTACCTGGGTGAAGCAGCAGAATGAGAAGGTGGAGTGGGTTGCGAAGGCGCGGTGGGTTGTCGATGGGAATGTTTGGACGAGCTCGGGCGTCGCGGCGGGGATTGATATGATTTATGCGTGGGTGGAGAGCGTATGGGGGGTTGGGGTTGCGGACGAATTGGCGGATAGTAGTGAGTATGAGAGGAATAGGGATAGTGCTGGGGATCGGTTTGCGGAGCGGTGGGGTACGGTGTAGGCCGGTCGTTTGCAAGTTAAGGCTTCTGTGATGTAGTTAGCGGTATGGTCGCGTGGGTTGCCGTAGACAGTGAAGCTGCAGTAAGCAAATAGAGCAATGATAGCACGCGTATGCTGAAGACTAGAGAGGAGAACTAAATTCGTGCTTCTAGTATTAATATTCATGATCATGATATGCCAATCTTTCGTACAGTAGTGGGAGTCATCCTCACCATCTCTATGGTTCTTCCATAACGCTTGAAAAGGGGACTAAAAAGGTGTCGCAAACTCCAAAACATCACGCTCCAAATGCAAGCTCGTAAAGTCTGTCAGGTACTCCGGTAGTCTGTCCGCTGGTTTTGCAGCAACGCCAATCATGAAATCTTCCTCGAACGACTGGATCTCCAATCGCACGTCTGTAAGTCTCTTCCTCTTCAACCATGCTTCGCTGTCACTAACCCGCTCGCCCCACGATCCGTACGCCGCGCATCTTGCGGGCGCACCAGGCCGTGGCGCTCTAACGTTCTTGAATTCCAGCTCTTTGATCCACTTGGCGAGCAGAGCCTCGCCGTCCAGCTTGATGTAGGCCTCCTTGAAGCACCAGTACACATAGAATTTTCGAAGCTTTGCGTCGATCAGAAGGTCGCTGCTGAAGCTGCGCCTCTCGCCCGAGGGAAGCGTCGCGAAGATGGGTTGGTTGCGCTTGCACACCCTGTCGAACCGTCCCAGCATCTCGGCTGTGATCTCGGTCCCGTCAAGCAGGGGGAAAGAGTCGACGTTATACTTGATATCCCAGCATTCCTCTTCGCTGAAGATCTCATCGTATATGTCGACCCAGCCGTCGAGGCCTTCGCGGTCGATGAGCTTGTAGTTGTATTCGGTGCGCTCGTTGGTGCACACTATGTCGACACCAAGCTCCGCGTCGGCGTTGCTGCACCCCACCAGCGCGACAAGGCCGTTCTGGTGCGAGACATTGAATTCTATGGGCGCTTGAGTGCCGTCGGGCAGCAGCGCGCAGGGTTTCCCATGGGTCGGATCGCGCTTTCGTCCATAGCGCACCTGCGTCCAGGGGATGCCGAGGGTTTTGGACACATACAGCCGCTTGAGCAGCGCCGAGGCCAGGCTCATGCGAGCGTCGGCAATGTGGTACTTTCGCGTGCATGCCTCGCGCTCCTCGGGACTGATGAGCTGGAGCTCGGAGGCGGCCTGTGCGCGGGGTGTCAGCGAGCAATGGCAGAGCATGTCATGAAATACCCACGGCATCAGCGATTTTCTGGCCGGGCCACAGCGAGCGCGTGTCGAGCAGCCAGTACGTGATCTCCAGCTGGTGCTCGTCTCGGGTCATGGCGTTGGGGCGGCCCTTTGCCAGCAGTCGTGCTGCTGCTGCGGGTGTTGAACAAAGGCGGTGGGGGTGCCGTTAGTCTAGCTGAGCAGATTTATCGACTAAGGCAGCGCGTCGTCTTATATCTCACCACCAGCCGTGAGCCTTCGACCAACGGCATCCGGACTTCGACGTCGATTCTGACTTTTGCCGCACGGCAGGCCGCACGGCACCCCCCACTCTCTGCTCGTAACGCGCAGGCTGCTGTACACTTGCGTCATGACCGTGGTGATTCCGGACGTTGCCGTGGGCGTGCTGGCGCTGCAGGGTGCCTTCAGCGAGCATGTGCAGCTGCTGCGCGCTGCGGCCGAGTCGCTGGCGCTCAAGGGTGGACCCGCGCAGGCCAAAGTGCGGTGGAGCTTCATCGAGGTCAGGACGCCCGCTGAGCTGGCCCGCTGCGACGGCCTCATCGTGCCCGGCGGCGAGAGCACCACCATGTCGCTCGTCGCCGCGCGCTCTGGCCTGCTGGAGCCCTTGAGAGACTTTGTCAAGTACATGCTCCGCTCGCACTTTGGTGCAACACACGACTGACAGTGCGTAGAGTGCTCCGGAAGCCCACGTGGGGGACGTGCGCCGGACTGATACTGCTGGCGGAGTCTGCAAACAGGACTAAGAAGGGCGGCCAGGACCTCATTGGGGGGCTCGACGTAAGAGTCAACCGGAACCACTTTGGTCGTCAAGTAGAAAGCTTCCAGGCAAATCTGCAACTTTCCTTCCTTGGCGATACCGTCGATAAGTCCGCCAACGAGCCCTACAGATGCGTCTTCATCCGGGCACCCGTTGTTGAGAAGATTCTCCCGCACAAGGATGGCGTCCAGACCGAGGAAGAATCGCGTGAGGCCACTGTCGTTGCTCCCTCCAAGGCTCCAGGAGATGAACTTGCTGAGAAAGAGACGAAAGCGGAGGTCGAAGTCATGGCTACATTACCAACACAGACGCCTGCACTGCAGGCCAATCAAGAACACGAGCATTCTGGTACCGAGGACATCATCGCTGTGCGACAAGGCAACGTCTTTGGCATCAGCTTCCACCCAGAACTAACGGCGGATTCGCGCATACACGTGTGGTGGCTAGGAGAGGTACTGAAGGCGGTGGAACGCAGACATCAATTCGAGGTCGTGGATCGGTCGGCTCCCTAGGAATCAGTAACCTGAGCGTTAACGGCGTAAATGTGTACAAGCGGCTGGCGTTTGGAAGGGCATCTGCATGATTGCATCTGATTTGTTAGACCATTGCTTATATCTAGCACTGCTGGTTAAGCATCCTGTGCGGAAGACATTGACGGTTTGTCTTCTGGCATGCAAAGTCCCACCCCACCGAGGGTGGGAAGTCTTTGCTTATAGATGTAGATCTCCTCTTAAACCCCTGAAACCTGCAATCCTGAGAATGGTGCCTAAGAAGAACCAAATAACGCCGGGCGCCTGCCATGCTGGTATAACCACATCGTCGCGCACCACCATAAACGTGATTTATCTGTACTCCTCTGCGTAATTCTCCTCCTCCTGAATGGCTCGGCCATATCCGCCACGACCGGGGTCGTACTCGTCGCGGTATTCGTCGCGCACTTGGCCACCAGATTTTCCGCGTCTGCGCTTTAATTAGTTGATACTCTAGAAGGAAACACGCATTGACGCACCCATACTGCCTCCCCTCGGCGAAGCCCTCATCCAGATCGGTTCGAATAATACGCTCGTCCAGCTTGGTGCCACCGATGTACTTCATGCAGTCCAGAGCATCCTGGTGAGTGTAGTACTCCACGAAGCAAAATCCACAAGGCGTCTTCTGGAAACGATCAAGGCCCATGACGAGACGCTTAATCTCTCCACACTTGGAGAATAACTCGTGTATCTGCTCCTCGGTGGTATAGAAGGATAGATTGCCGACGTAGAGAGTAGTCGCGTCCTTCAGCTTCTCGTCTTCGGGCGATGGCTCGCGCCCACCGTCGCGGCGATTCTGGTTTCGTCGCCTGTTCTGCAGTCGTGTCAGCACAGATGATCGCGCGCGGAAGAGTAAAGTATACCTTGGATGACGCGTACGAGCTCGCCTTGTCCATGCGCTCGACGGTACTCTTTCTGGTGGCAGGCATGGCGGGTGTACTTCGGACTATCTAAGCGGTGTTGTTGATTATGAGTTCGAGAGGCGCCTGCAATAGAGTTGCTCGAGCACAGCGCAGCAAGATTGGATAGCAATACTGCCAGAATAAAAGTGGGAAGTGGTTGTCGAATGGCGGAGCTCTGTGTCGAAGCTTCCCCAAAAAGTCGCGCCAGCCCTCAACCAGGAAGGAACGCGTCGGGTCCGTGCACCAGTTTCTCGTCAACCGCTGGTGTTGTTTGCGAGCTCCAGCTCGTAGCTTTGAGACAAAGCGCAATTGCGCCCACGATACCACGACATCCTCTCACCCTGACATCATCCTTATACAATAATACCGACATGCCGAAAGTCCTCAGCCACACGCCGCGCTGGCTGCAGCGACCAAACCGCGGCCATCAGCTGTTTGCGCCGAAGCCTTCTAACGGCCGAGCTTTAGGCCAGAAAGAGAAGGCTCCAGGACTGCGCAAGACGATTGCCGTGAGGAACTCGGAAGTGTTTGCTGCCGTAGGGAATGAGATACGATGGGCAGATCTTGCTGTGTTGAAGGAGGACGAAAACCCCGTTTACCGCACGCTCAAGATCTCAATACCGCTGCCGATCGAGCGCCTCACCATATCTCCCAACGGCGACTACCTCGCTGTCTCGACATCACACACTGTTCACGTCGTCGTCCTTCCCGACTCCTCACTTCTCTCCAGCGCCGACGACACACCCATAAAACCAAAGACTTTTCAAGTTGGTCCTACTGCACACGTGCTGGAAGAATCGCCCATCGCATCCGTACTCTGGCATCCGTTAGGCTACCACGGGCGCTGCTTGGTCACAATAACACGGGCGGGTGTGGTGCGGCTATGGGAAATCAATCGAGCAGATCGGTCAAGCTTTTGCGAAACAACCTTGTCAATCGATTTGGAGAAGCTCGCGAACGCAAAGAACGACCAAGAGAACCTGAGCGCATCGCAATATGGAGCTACAAAAGGCTTTTCTCCCGATTCAGCTGACCTAGAGGTTGCTTCCGCTTGTTTTGGAGACTCCCCGGACCAGGAAGGCGTCCACGGCTGGGCACCAATGACTCTGTGGATCGCCACCGTTTCTGGCAACGTCTATGCATTGTGTCCTCTGCTCCCGGCGAAGTGGCAGCTGTTGAACTCGCCAGGCGCAGACACTTTCAAGCAAACGCTTATCTCCACGATCAACATAAACCACGCAAATGTCACCGAAAACAATTCTGCGCCGATAGAAGACATGGTTCTTGCAGACAAGCAGATCAAATGGCTTAGTGATATAATATATCAAGAGCAATTCACGGAACAACTCCCCCAAGGAGATACCATTACCATCTTCAATCGGCCGACGAGCGTTCCTGCTGTACCACTACTACAAGGGCCCTTCTCTGTTGTTCCTGAGGTGGAGGACTTCGAACTCAGTGACATGATTGTATACTCACTGAAGACCTTTTCGGATGGTGGCGAAGAAGGAATTGCCGAAGGCCTCCCATCGGCAGTAGTCTGTCTGCTTACTGATACGTGTGAGATTCACGTGTGTCTGGACCTGGAAGGTATCATAGGGCGGTGGCTTCCATCTGCCGAGGTGAGCACCAGAGCTTGTCCTTTGGAAGAGCATCTTGAACTAACTATTTGGTAGGACGGATACTCGCCAGAACCTCCAGAACATGTTCTTGCTGTTGTTGAGACCATTACTTTGGCAAACGATGGCGTCTCTTCACTCAACCAAAGTATAACCCCAGATGTTCACACAGACTTTTCTTTCTTTGTTTCGCACGCCAGCGGAGTCTTCTACGTGTCGCTCGAGCCGTGGATTCGTAAACTCGAGAACGAGCTGTACGAACCACAGAACGAGGGCGCTGATTTCCGGCTACAGCGTTTGCTGGAATCTGTAAACACTGTTGTAGAGCAATGTATGCGTCGCAACACGAGAGACACAAGCAAAGATGTCACATCGTGCGTCGTCGTTGAAGACGGGAACGTTGGTTACATAGTGCTCACTACATTCGACAACGAGCCTCAAGCTGTCATCCTTGATGCTCCAGAGGAAGGTCTTCCTACTGATGAGGAACTCCAAGAGTACATGGGATGGGCAAGTCCTGCAGGTGACAATCGAGAGCCTTGGCAACCTCCAAAGGAGTTCTGGGAACCATTCAACCTGCACGGGTCGCTTCAAGCTGTCCATCGCTCTAGGACTGCCTGGAAAGAAGAGATCAAGCTATCGCCTGCGAACCTCGAGGTCCTGATGGCCGCGCACCGCGTCCTCGCCGAGCATACTGAGAATCTCCAGCTCAAGGTATCGGACCTATTTAACAGATGTCAGCGTCTTCAAGATGAATATCGTGACCAAATCAACAGGGCTGCAGATGCACTGGGAAAGGTCGATGCAATTACTGGCAAGGACGATGCAGACAATGGCTCTGACCTTTATGGAAGCAGAAAAATCGAAGATCGACTAGAGAAAGTGCAAGCTAAACAAGAAGCGCAGAAGCAGCGGTATCTGTCTTTGCGTCGAAAGATGGCTACTATCAATACTACGCAGCTTAGCGACAAAGAAGTACAATTTGTTGAAGAGCTGCAGACTATGGAGGGTAGCCTGGATAAGTCGGGGCAAAGGCTGACCGACAATGCAGATGGCAGCGAGGTAACCGTTTGGGAGCGCATGGATAAGGTCAAGGACATGAAAGAGACGCTATCTAAGGAAGTAGAAGCAGGGACAAAAGCTTCTGGCGAGCAGCGACCAAGCTCAAGTATGAAGGTACCGTCGCATTCACGGAAACAGGAACAGGAACAGATACAAGCGATGCTCCAGCACCAGACGGACTTGCTAGAAGCTACGACAAATCGCCTGAGAAACAATGGTGTCACGATACCGTCGGTAGCGGTAGATGGCACTAGCTGAGGGCAGAACTCGTGGGTTGAATCCACAGTGTATGACAGTGTAAATCGAACAAATTTGCAACCGGATCTCATTTTTTGTTGCCACGGAATGTGTAAACTAGCAGTCATTCATATAGGCTATTGCACGTGGGAGCTATACACGAATTTGCGCAGGCTATGTTGCGGCCATCTCACGGCGATGCAAGAATCTAGTCGGCGTGAGGGTGTATTAAAAGCTTTCTGCAAGCTGTGTTGTGTGACGAGGAGTTGCAGTACGGGTTGCTAAGCATTCCACTGCCCATGGTATCGGAGAAAGGATAAGCATTGCATCGTACGATGTCAGATCTGGGTTCCAAGTATCAAGCCTTTTGGCATCGGGGTACAGATTGGCATGTGGCGAAGTTGTACCATTACAGGCTTTTTCCTATTTGAAATCGATCGCTTTCATCTCACGTACGCGATTTCGACAGCGTGCACACGGAGTCAGATTTGGTTCCTTGAGTATTTCTGGCAACGTCGATAACGATATCCAGACGCCTTTCTCTGTATCGACCGCCAGAGAGCGAATTGCAGTGCGCATCACATCCAACGCTTGCCATGCGAAGACAACACCCAAGCGAAGCGAATCGGGGCAGGCTGATGAGAGACGCACGCTCTCGGCTCCATGGCACTGTCAGGGGCAAGAACAAGTGCAGAAAACAAGCTGCCAATGGGAAGCGTAGCGGGGAACAAGCTCCCAATCACACGTAGTGCACAAGCGACCGCAAAAAGCACCCGCTGCTGGCTTCATGCACGTTTATTGAATCTGCGGTTGCCGTTCCCCTTCTCCAGGGCTGAGCATCATATGCATTGCGTTCATGATGTCGGAGAGAAGGCATGATTTTTATTTAAGATCATGCTGCAGCGATGCGCGGCTGACGGTCGAAACGGGTGTGGTAGTACGGTACACTGATGGCCGATGGGGGCGGATGCTGCGGAGATGGATACGGTGGCGACATAGACGCCTCGAAGAAAAGACCAAGTTCGCAGAACAGCATGTCCATCACGCAGGCATCACATCACCGGGGCGGCTACGCTTTCGAACCTCCCCTTTCGAGGGCGCCGTTGAGAAGATGTCTCTGCGTGTTCGCGGCGCGGGCACAGCGCGTAGACGCCCTCTCTGCCGCATCTGAGCCCTGCACCGCTCATCACACCAGTCAGTGCCCCGGCGATCCCGTTCCGCCCGCTCGTTGGCTGCAACCCCTACCGCACTAATATCGTGTCCACGGTGCGATTGGCATGGCCTCGCTGACGAGCTGCGTCTTCCAAGCAGCCGGGAGCATCTTGGGTCGAAAGGGCATGGGGCGAGGCGTCGAATCGAGCGTTGCACAGAAACAGCGCTGTGCCAGCGACTCTTAAGTGCGGATACGCCCCGCCACCCGTGCGTGCGCTCGTGTTCTTTGCTGTGTGCTCCCAGAAGCTTACATTCTCGACATTGCGGTCCCGTCGTACTGCTCAGTACATCGCGACTTTCTTCCCACGGACCGACTTCTCTTCTACGTGCACTGCGCCCAGAGTGCTCCTCTAGCCAAGCAAGAGTTTAGGATATTCGAGGCCGAGAGCTGAGAGGGCATCGCCAACATGTTTCGTTTCGCCCGAGTTGTTTCGCTCGTCGCATGCGCTTCGCTCGCCGCCGCACACACTGTCATTGTCTACCCAGGCTGGAGAGGGAACAACATTCACACCAATGGCACAGAGTCCGAATACGATGCGAGCATAATACCAGGTAGCTTGGGTATAACTTACGAGAACGGAACTTATGGGTTCCCGTACGGAATGCAGTGGATGTATCCATGTACGCTTCCCCGCCTACTTCTCTCTCTTTGCGTACTGTGGAGAGAAGCATGTCTCGACGTATACTGATGCATTATCTAGGCGGCGGCATGCCCACCTCTACCAACCGCACCAAATGGCCCTTGTCTGGCGGCGCCGTGAGCATCCAGCCTGGCTGGTTCCCCGGCCACGCAATGGCGCAGATCTACATCAACATGGGCATCGGCAACGAGCCGCTCAACTACAGCCATACCATGCTGCCCGCCTTCTCCATAACGGGCCCCGCAAATGTGCAGTACAACGGAACATTCTGCCTTCCGCAGGTACCACTGCCTGCGAATTACACGCCCAAGGCCGGCGACAACGCGACCATCCAGGTCATTGAATTGGCGCAGCACGGCGCTGCTTTGTACAACGTATGTGGCGAAAGATTGTGCAGATAAAGAGGAAGTGCTAACAGAATCAACAGTGCGCAGACATCACCTTCGCCGAAGACGGCGACCCAGAAATCCCCAACGTCAACCAGACAAACTGCTTCAACTCCACGAAGCCAGACGAGCTCATCGGCTTCCAGCTCTTGTACACGACCAGCTCGTCTCCCGCGCCCCTCACCATCGCCTACAACCCCTACGTCTCCGTCGTCATGCCGCTCCTGCTTGTCGCCGCGAGCTGGCTAACCTGGCTATGATGCGCCCCTTCCATCCTTCCAATCACCAATCTTTCGGCTCTTTGTTTCGAGCGGGCGTTCGGGCGCACGATATCCAGGCCAGCTGCCACAGATTCTCTGTGTAGATCGCGCCATTTCATTCATTGCTATTTTTGAGCGGGCAGGCGGGCGGCGGGGAGTTTCGCCAGTGCTGCTGGTGCTGAGTACCAAGGTACATGGCGCGGCTTGGCTGGGAGGTGATCTGAGCCGAGCTGGGGAGGAAGTAAGGAACGCTACTCTAGGCCATGCTACGCTAGGGAATCGGATGGGAAGCAGGTTCTGCTGACACGGCTGCCATTTTGTACATTTGCACGGCGCTGGGGTTCCGGGTCCCTGTCCTTTTTCTGTTTATAGTACGATACCTTTCGCTGTTGATCTCTAATGGAATGTTAAAGAAGTAAATGGTGTGGGTGATTGGCGCTCGTGATGTAATGATGCGGTGCTCTGGTTGAGAGGTGCTTATGCCGAACTGGTAGAACTATTAGGGCTGCTTTGTTTGCTTGACTTGCGTCAGTATTGGACGCCTTATTAGAAAATATGACGGCGGAGCGGTGTTAGACGCGTGGCCACGTGTGTGAGACGTGTGTCCGGCACGTGGTGGCAATGTAGACGGGTTAGGAAAAAGGCACTGGTGTGGGGAAGATCAAGATAATCAATCGACCTACTTCGCCACCTACTTGCGTCTAAATTTGGAGAGGCAAGAACATAGGAAGTAGACGCTCTTACGGGTGCTACTAGCGTAATGTTTGACGGTGATACGCGGCGCTGTGTTCTATTCACAGCCATGTGACATCATAGATTGACTCAACACTCACAAAGGCCTAGGTCATTTAATCATTTTACTTGCCAATGTTGCAAAAGCACCACATACAAGGTGAACACTACCACCATGTTAATTATGTCGTTCAACCCCAGTGGGCATTTCAACTCTTATAGTTAAAAGATATGGTACATGCCCATTCTTGACAAATTGAACATCACAATGGCTAAAAAAACTCTTAATTTATCTGAGCTAATAAGTGTTTGAAGACTACCAGGTGTTGAGAACAGAAGCTCCACTGCCACGACAATACCAGTCTAGAACTATGCTAATTCGGCAACGAACGACGCGATTGAGCGTGATGGTTGGCTCCATTAAGCTTACAGGGCGCTAGATGATGGAGAACTAGAAATTTTAGCCAAGGAGTTTCTAACCATACGACAATGCAACCGTTTGGGAAGATATGAAAGGCTAAGGCGGAGCGGCCTCGCTTTCTCTGAGGGTACCATGTGAGCCTCTAATGAATGTAGCAGGGTAGGCAACAATGTATTCTAGAGTCTGAGACTACACACAGAAACAAAGCCAAAGATTCGGTTATACATACCTTCGGTATATGATATTTTATTTCTATAGTTGACTTTGTATATATATGGGAGGATGAAGATGCTGACTTATCGTCTGTACTGTTACAAAAGACGACGACTTATTGTAGGAACTAGACAGTTACAGAGCATGGGAACGGGTATAGCTGGAGAGGATGTATTAAGGTGTTCAGTTTAGAAGCAGTAGTAGATTGGTTGCAAGGGCAGCTGTCTTTTCTAGATACTTCGAACCTAACTTTGGACATACTTTACAACTAATTCTTTCCTCGCCAGTATCTTCATACGCCACGCCATTGAGTTGCGATTTGTGCGTTACCATGGCAGTTCTTCGCCTCTATATACCAGGAACTTCGCTCTACCGTTTTCTCGGTCACCTTCCTTATCATCGTCCAACCCGCGTACTACCTTGATAATTCCAGCCGCACTCTCATGGATCTCAACACTTGCTTTGTCCCCACCAAGCCTTGTCTTTACATGTCCAGGATCTATACACGAAACACGATGTTTCCCTTTCAGCTCACGCGCTTGGTGTATGGTAAGCATGTTGAGAGCAGCTTTAGAAATGCTGTAAGCGGTCGCAGATGCAGGTATCGTGCCGTCGGCTAGCAATTGCAGAGATCCCAGACCGCTGGTTATGTTCACGATGTTGGCATTGCTTGCGAGGAATGGGAGTGCCACTTCGACGATTTTTGCTGGTCCAAGGACGTTTGTTGTGAAATTTTCGGTGAGTGCTTCGGTAGTCATGGAGGTGGCTTTGGCCTCACGGTGTGCAACCACTGCCGCATTGTTCAGAAGATGCGTAATCTTCTCGCCCGATGTGAGGAGGTTCGAAAGTGACGTGCTGAGTGATGTGATAGAGTCGATCGACGAGATATCACAAATTGCAATGTGGATGTTATTGCGCTCGTCGTGGAGACGTTGCAGCTCGGGCGATGTGGTGCGGACTGTCGCAATGACGATGGTAGAAGCGTCCGAGGAAAGTTGATTGACGACTTCGAGGCCGATCCCCCGGGCGGCGCCCGTGATCAGAAAGATCGACATAGCACAGACTATTCTAGTACGTGAATGCTTGTTAAAAGAGGCTGTTTTGCTTGTTTACACTGATGGTCAAGAACGTATAATAACTTTGTGCGTTCGGCTTTGTAATGAATTCCGTATACTCGGAATTCAGTCAAAACAACTCGGGTCTGGGTACAAACGGATATAGGTGTTTGTATGCATATCTGCCCTAGCACCTGATCTTAGAGTGGAGCCCGTCTAGCCCTATCAGACCAATCAAAAAATGATTTTGTAGCCTTACGAAGAAACGCATTTGTAATCGTTCATTTTTGCAACTTTGATACCCTTTAGAGTCAAGCCAACTCTTGCTATTGGCGGCATTACATCTATAATTAATTTCTAATGCGAGTAATACGATCAGCTTTGCTTGAGACCCGAAGGGAGTTCGGTGTTGGAAAGAAAAGCGTTAGACGCATGACACTAAAGCGCTGCATCGATTCGATTTCCTGACTCGCTTCCGCTGCTTCGGATGCATACAGCCCAGTCTTAGTTCATAACTCTGATATCGCTTTACGACTATAGGACTGGACTCTTGACTTGTCCGTTAGACTGCGTGTTAAGTTTTAGAAGCAAGATTGATAACTGTGTCCAACATCATGTTATCTTATCGGTTGATTCGATTGAGTCGGAAAGGATGATTTGCCAGAAGGATTGCTTAACTTCGGTAGACTGCATACCGAACCTGTTATGACACGTACTGTGTAAAGAGTGATAACCCTAAGGGAACGTCGATAGTAGGTACCCAAGGTTCTTGGATATTCACGTAGGTATATGTTTTGGATCAAAAATACACTTCATGGCGCAAGGATTGTAATGTCGTGTCATCTATCGAAGAAGTGCGTTCGCTTTCATAACGCCATCGTATTCATTTGAGCCGACTAACAGTTGCGCAGCCGCTATGGATTGGTCCCCGGGAACCCTCGGCAGCACGCCGATATCTCGCCTGTTAAAACATAGTCCTCTGAAAGGGAAAGCAGAGCACAGACAGAAGCACACAGAAGAAATTCGGACGGCGCTTTACCGTGAAGGGACAAAGGTCCCACAGACAGCCAATCAGAAAATTAAATTATCACCCCTATTCCTACTCGGTTTACCAAACATTGCCGCCTGATTTATGCACGCTAAGGCCATGGCTTTTGCAATAAATTCAAGCACTTGCCTGCAGATCAATGTAGGCGATCGGCAGCCTTTTGCCTCCTAATTCCCACCCTTGTCATTCATTCGAGCAAAACTACCGTTCGTGGCTCACAACCCTCGTTTTCCTAATCGCAGTCGCTCTTTTCTGTCACTAAACCTAATTATACGTAATGGCTCGCCTAGTTACGACTGCCGCTTTGCTTAGCATCGCGCTTGCTCAATCAACAACCATAACGCTTCCGTTCCTTGGCTACGAAGATACTGTCATTCATGCTTCCGTCATTTCTGCCAAACCTGCGGCGACCGTCCTCGCTCTTGCGTGCCCCCCTGGCACCGATGCCAGCGATTGTGGTCTTTTCCCTCAGCAAATCCTCACCTACGGACCGTCGACCTATGTGATGGATATGTCAGAGCCCGGAGACGACGACTTCACCATGACCCAGGATTGCAGTGTCGGCGTGACCAAAGCCGTATGTAAAGAGAGCGCCAGTGGAAGCGAGGCAAACTTTCCTGGAAGCAGTACGGAGACATACGAGGGAGATGGATGGACGGGTGTCACGAGTCTACCTGTGACTATTACAGCCGGCGCGGAGAAGTTAGCTGCAAGCGCAGATGCTACACCCACACCGAGTGCAAGCTCGAAAGGAAGCTCAAGTGCTGTTGCTGCTACCACAGGTGGCTCCGCAGACGCGACGTTGGCGACAGCTACACAAACCAGATCTTTGAATTCGAGTAGTAGCTCGGTTGCGCCAGCAGAGAACACTGGTGCGGCTGTTAGAAGTATGGCATCAAATGCTGGTTTGGTTGGAGCAGTTGCGGGTCTATTTGCTGGATTGTTGATCTAGAACAAGAACCTAATCCTTGCGAGCAGTTAACACGAGACTACCTATACCGAATAGAGTTGTCAATAGGACGCCAATAATTGTGTACAATGCGAGATGCTCTGGACCACTCCTGGCAATCAAAACCCGCCAAAACACACCTCTCGTCGTTCTATGTTTTTCAATGATGTCTGCTAAGGCCCGCAAGCGCCGACCCCAGTAGCGATAAGGAAGAGCATCCTCGTCGCCTTCGTAGAAACTTGTAATGTCGAATCCTACGCACTCTTTGTCCCAGTCGTTTTCCGCGATTAGCTTTCTACTGTTTGGATCACGTGCGGTGAATAGAATGCACTGAAGCGAGTGGAGTGTCTCCAGAAGGAGTTGACGAGGTATGATTGCGCTGACAAGCGTGAGCAGTCGAAATCTCACTTACGGACTGTGGACTCACCACACGCCGTCCTGCATGCCTTTGGTTGTTCTTAACCACTCCTTCAGGAAGCTGGCATGATGAAAGATACACAGTGTCCCCAGGTCTGAGTCATAAGACAAATGTCTGCGAAGATCGTCGGTGCCTTTGAGCTTTATACCCCAGCTTTCTTGGAGCTGTGCTGCTGCCATTTCTGACGTCAAAATCAAGTCACTACACTCGCCCTCCCTTAATTGATCTGGTTGTCCTTGCGGGATTGCCCGCTTCATGTAGTCTGCAGCAGAATGATGGGAACGCCACTCAACAGGCTCAAAGCCACCTCGCCACGGCATAGAATCCCAATTTCGATGCGAACAGCATGTCATAGTCATGATACGGATGGCTAGGTCGAAAGCCTGCATCTGATCCGATAGAGCCAGCGTTGAGTAATATTGTGAAAAGTGCTGTTGAGCAAGTAATATTTTGGGAATATTCGGTTTTTCCCTGATTATCTTGATTATACCGAAAAGATCTCCATGCGTATTGAGAGCGTGTTGTACATTCAACAAATCCTCTGGCCCGGTCCAAAACGTAGAAGCGCGGTAAAAGTCTAGGTAAGGCTGGAGCAAGGGTCGCCGTTTCCACTGGCACGTAATAGACTGGCACCCAGAAGCATCGATGCACCCAGAACAATTTTCCCAGCTCCATAGGATTCTGCAGAGGTCGTCAAGATCTTCTTTTGAAGGCTGGGCGAGTGAAAACGAGTCTTCGAATGGAGAGAGGTCGAGTAAGGGAACACTCTCTCCATCCGATTGCGGCATTTTGGCTTCAAAGAGAAGTGAGAACTGATTCTCAGGAAATCTCCTCCAGAAAATGTTCGATGTCTTATTACTCGGTCGTGAGCGCTTGTGGCGCTGCAGAGTGAGAAGGCTGAACTGCAACTGGACCAATAGCACGTGCACACGACTTCTTGTGCTTTGTTTCACTGGCTAGGCGTCGTATCCCTGATTTCACAGCGTGTTCAGCCTGCAGCAACACTGACCGGAAAATACTGTATGAGCAAGGCGTATAATCGCTTCGGTGACCTCAGGCGACATTCCACTGCCAGCTCTTCTGTCGTCCTCTTTCTTCCCATGTAGCCTGCTCAGCTAACTCTCACGACTTTCTATATCATTAACAGGACCTTGTAATGAATGAAGTTCCTTACGATCCCCCAGAAAGTATGCAAACCGGGACAGATGCCGGATCAGAGATCGATCATGGAGCCGCAAATGCTGTTTCATTCGTTGACTCGGCGTTTGGCTCGACCGCACCTCCGAATACACGCCTTGTGACCGACGCGAAAACCCAAACTCCGCATGAGACCATCGATGTTGGAATTGGTCGTCCCATTCCGAACACAAACCTTTTCAGGTTTAATAAGGGAGGCAACCAGGAAACACGACGGTACTACAGCAGTATCAGACCAACAATTGAAAGCCTGTTGGCTAGGGATATTTCAGAAAAGGGACATGAGCCTTCCGGAGCACTTGGAACAAGGCTTTGCGTGATAGGGCAATCTCCTCAAGATGCTCGGTTATGGGTGGTCGTTTTCGGCGAACCTGCTCTTGGAGAAATAATCCGTGCCTTTTTTGCCTCGGAGATGATTTCTCAGCTTCTGAATCCGAATTTTCCAGAGGTCTCTGGCCTACCAGTCCTCTTTATACCACAAGCCCCGAGACTCCATTCGGGTCTTCCTTGTCAAGACATACTTTGCCACACGCTCTCCTCACCTGATGCTTCAACTTATTGCGGTATGCCAATCCTAGTAGCAAGGACCAATGACATTGCCAATAAATGGAGGCAGGCCACTTTTGGAGGTATTGTAAAGGTTGTCTACGATCAAGGGGAATATGAGCTTTATGGACTAACAGCTGGCCATGCTGTTTGGGAATTACAGCAAGGATTTGCAGCCACACCTACAGCCGCACATACCTATCCACAGTATCCAAGAAAGGTGAAATCAACATCCCAAGGCCAAGTCGTCGATACGATGGGGCTTCCAGCAGTGAAGGCTGGGCATGCGCAACCATCTTATGACTGGGCTCTCTTCACAATCGAAGCATTTCGGCCAAATCGAGCCTCTCGCCCCCTTAACTCCGACCCACTCCGTACAAAGATATCAGACATGTCGTCAAATCAAGAAATCATTCTCGCCGAAAAGCCACACTTTCATGATGGCGTGTCGGATCCAGTGCTTTTACTTGCAGGCTCTAATGGCTCTCGCATGGGTGAACTGTCCGACACGCAAGCCAGTATCTGGGTTAACGGAAACGAGGGATTTGTAAATGCATACATGTTGCAGTTAGAAACCGGCGTCGGTATGAATTATATGAGATGGTTGCAGTTGTTCTCAGTACTAATAGTTACTTGTAGTAGGCGACGGCGATTCAGGTGGCTGGGTAGTACATCATGCGGCTCCAAAGCTCTACGGTCATGTAATCGCGTCCGATATGTTTGGCGATGCCTTCGTTTTACCGGCGTATGACGTGTTCGAGAACATCAGACAATGTGTCGGGGCCATTG
Organism: Paracamarosporium sp. OC-R06-R3; assembly: GCA_019828545.1. Lineage (NCBI taxonomy): Eukaryota > Fungi > Ascomycota > Dothideomycetes > Pleosporales > Didymosphaeriaceae > Paracamarosporium > Paracamarosporium sp. OC-R06-R3. The sequence goes on along the minus strand of JACVRA010000170.1, from coordinate 57,955 downwards.
CTGTTACTCTGCCTGGACCGGAAGACATTTCTACTCGCAGTCAACAACGAGAGTTTGTGTTCCCACCAATTCCTACATGGGATCCGCTATTTAACGCACCGCGATTGTGCGGCGACAACGTACCTTACCTTAATTACTATAACGACCTGTACGGTCGTGATACTGTCGAGGCTTTCTTCAGAGGAGACTCAGATGCATCTTATGGAGAAGACATCGTAAAATCACTCTACTCCAATCCAGGGGACATGGACAGTGACAAATACGGATCAAGAGCCTGGTTTCACACTGAGGACTTTTCCAAATCTGGATTGACTGCGGATGACTTATTCGAAGTACTGAGAGAAAAAGTACGTAGTCTCTAGAAAAGATTATTTTCGCAAGTTTGATGTAATGCTTACTAGTCAAACGTGACAGAGATTGAGCTGGTCGCGTGAGAGAGTTGTTCGAAGAGTCATGTTAGTTATCCCCTAGCATCCTAAGTTCACCATACTGATTAACAACTAGCCGCATCCAATCACTCAACAAGTATTTCATACAGTGCCTGATGAAAACTGCAACCTACAGCGAGGCATCATCACTTAGGAAAGCCATCTGGAAGCACATTGCCTCTGAGCCGGCACTCACGGCCACAGTTCCTGTAAGGACCACTGAACGCTATATTTTCGTTATTATTCATTGACATACTACGTAGACTAAGGGTTTCCGCATGTTTCAGCTTCATTTTCATCTACCATACTTTGCGCTCAGACCAAAATCCCCCCAAGTGTCAAATTCACAACCTGAGAACCGTAGATCGGAGCCTCACAGATTAACAGAAACCTCTCTAGCTGGCGAAGCCAGGATCAACACAACAGATCTAAAGCTTGTAAGGAATTCGATGCTTTTAGTAGGTATCAGCTCTCAACAATGGGCTGCATACCAATTTGTGGACGACTCGCTGGGTTTCGATAGTGATAACGATTCCTGCGAAGACATAGATGATTGTAATAGCGATGCGAATGATGAAATGTACGATCTGGAGGAGTGGGAAATTTTTGGCATCAATGAGGAATTTAATGCTGAAATATTCAAGGATGCGCGATATTACTTTATCGAACTGTTGTCGATACAACTGAGAAAGGCAGCTGATGAGTGGGAATACTTGACACACAAAATGGAAAGATCTGCCGATATTCTGGTCAGTCGCCATTTTCATGCGCATTTGATGATCTCTAAGACTAATCTACTACTTAGTGCAACACATTCAGTGACTCAGGTTCCACCTGGTCCGCCAAAACTGAGTTCGTTGACAACATGACCAAGACATTGAGCGTCATAAATCATGTAAGGAAAGCTTTGCACTTGACAGCAAGTTCATGGCAAATATTCTTTGGAACCAATGGACAAGTGGGTTACTACTCTGATATCACTAGCCCACATGTACTCCAGGCTTTGGAGTCTTGCTGGGTAGATGGAACACGTATTGTGACTATGAACAAACGACTGCAATCCCTACGTCAAAGTTGCCAGGAAGAGCTTAAGATGGTGAGTCTGGATCTTACTATGCTACCCAATGTACTAATATCTACGTCAGGCCCTGAATCTTCGAGTTGATCAACACAATTGCGATGCAAACACATTCTATCGCGAAGGAATTGCACTCCATCGTGAGACAATTAATCTTCTAGCAAAAGCGAACCAGATTGCAACGGCCAGTTATAAAATGTCCCACATGAGCAGCATGAATGAGAGCATCACATCAGGAGCGCAAGGGGTAAGTTAATACGAAAAGCACGCTCGTTTACCTTTACTGACATGGTAAAGATCATCTTCCCAGTTTTGATCGCCACGACCGTCTTCTCTATGTCAGATTCCTTAATCGGCTATCATCAAGATTGGAGAGCTTTTAGCATACTTGTACTTGTCTTATTTATTTTCTTGAAAGCGGTATCTACCATTACCATTCTTTTTCGGCGTTTCTGTCGATCTGACTACGTTTTGGCATCCATCTTTCTCGGCCAATATGACAGATTGCTGAAAGAACGGAACCATCAAGACCAGTTACGGAGCGATTGCTAGGCCATGTTAACAAATGATCTATGTTGTCTACTACAAAAAATCTATGACATTTTTATGTGCATATCTTATAGGTATCGGTGCTGGAGACGAATGGCACTACCTACTCGATGAGAAAATACCTTTTCATCGTGTACTTCTCTGTTAGAGATCGAGAACATTCTCAATGGCTTCAGACACCCTTTGAATATGTAGTGATCGAATAAACATGGAGAATTCCTTTAGTCACATGTCAAGGGAATCCGGCAAGAGTTTTTGACAGATAAGGACTAGCGTGGCTTCACGCACATCCTGCCTACAGCGCCTAGCCCCACCACTTGCGCCCGTACACACACGAAAACTACTCCTCCAACCTAGAGACGTTACTCGATATCGGTAGATCCGGCTCCATGCACAAGCAGCTGTGGTGTCTCGATTTGCGAACGCACTGGATCATTTGATAAGCGACGGCCAACACTCGAGCTGAGCCACGTTCAGGTCAGATACTGTAAGTCTTTGGCAGTACCTGATTAACAGGGTCCATTTAGAACCAGTTTTTGCATAATTAACGTGGATTTATCGCCCATTATCTCGACAAAGGCCGCATTGAGGGTCTTGAGAGCGTGTACGCTACACAACCTGTCTCATCTCGCTCGTGCGGTCAATTACTACGACTATCTCAAAGATGCCGTACAAAGAAGGTGCCATTCCGCCTACAAGGGAGTTCCAATATCAGCCGTTACACCTTAGAAAGTCCATACGCATCTTAGAATTGCTTCCCGCGCCGATTGGCTCCCCACTGCAATGCAGACTCAGCGAAAAGTCTTTGGACTCTAATTTGAATCTGGAATATGAAGCTGTTTCGTACGTTTGGGGTAAGCCAGAACTTGTGAAAGAAATCAAGTGTGGCGCAGGAATCATTCGTATCACGAAAAATTGTTCAATAGCTTTACACCATTTACGCAAGCTAAAAGAGTCGAGATATCTATGGGTTGATTCTGTTTGGTACGTGTTGATGTTGGATATCCTCCAAACTTGTATATCTGCGCACCGCTCGCTGATAGTTTTATTATGCGATTAGCATCGACCAAAAATCGCCTCTGGAGCGCAACCACCAAGTAGGCATGATGGGTGAGGTGTATAGTAAAGCTCGACGGGTTATTGTATGGCTTGGGATGAGTCAAACTCGTAAAACCAACAAGGCTATGACGTACATCCGACACATCGCAAAGCAGGGACTGGTGCCGGGAAAAGGTTAAGTGCTCAGGTTCTTTGGACTGGATCACATTCTAATAGTCATACCAGACTTATATGAGAGCAAAGTGCCGGCTCTAAACGAGCTTTTTGGGAAGGCTTGGTTTTCGCGCGCTTGGCCTGTGCAAGAGGTTGCATTTTCACGCGAGTGCAAGATTATCTGTGGTTACTACTCAGTCTCCGTAGATGAGCTCATGAACTTCCTCACACTGATAAAGGATTACACGCTTGTGAATGACGATCTGCACAGAGCTCATGTGCATAGACAGATGTGGAGGTGAGTTCGTAGTTCCTCGCAAGTCTAAGGCGCGTGGTTATTATAAGGAAGCCCTAGCATATTCTGAGAATATCATCAATAGCGCATCTACTAAGAGGTTTGAAGGTACATTCGACACGTACGCCTCCGCAAGCCTCCATATCTTCCGGCCTCCCGAAAACAAAAGCTTACCAATAGCACTGCGATGCTCCTTCGAACCCAACATTTGGACGCTACCGATCCGAGAGACAAGATATTCGCATTCTACGGGTTGCTAAGGGAACTAGGAGCTCCATTACCGGACCCGGACTACTCAAAGCCTATTGAACAAGTCTACCAGGAGGCTGCAGCCGTCGTAATCCGTCATGACAATCGATTACACATCCTTTCCTCAATCACTGGTGAAAGTAAGATTGAAGGGCTTTCATCATGGGTTCCTGATTGGTCTTGTAGTAGGCCCATAACCGAGATAGCATCATGGGAAGATTATGACGTACAGAGAGGAGTTGAGCCAATATTCGACATATCTTTGGACGAGGGTTGCTTAATGCTGCGGGGCAGTGAATTTGACAGTATCAAAGAACACTCCCTTGCGTTTCCAAACCGCTTCGATATTCCGGATGTTACACAATATATCCATCAACAAGACGAAATCAAAGTATTACAACAATGGTTCATGACTTTCAAAAACAATTCACGTCAAACAAATCTAGTTGATTTCTTTTTGGGCTTGAGCGGAAAACCTTGGAGGCGTTTGAAGTCTCAATACCCCCTTCCTACCGATGTACTTGTCGATTACTGGATCAAAGGGCTCACGCGCTTCAAGCAAAATTCGACCGGTTTGCTTGGAGAATGGGATAACCAAAGAGAACTGCGTAGCAGCGCTAATGTCCACGCCTACATGGACAAACACAAGAAATGGAAATACGTGGAGAGAGACATTACCCCTTTCCATGGCCTTATGAGGACGCTATTGGACCGCAAAGTTATGTTCATATCTGAAGCTGGTTACCTAGGGATCGCGTCTCAAGCTCTACGAGCTGGTGATAGCATCGTCTTCTTCCAGGGGGTGAACCTGCCCATGATAGTCCGCCGAACAGAGTCGAACAATTGGCGACTTGTGGCACCAGCTTATGTTCATGACGTAATGGAGGATCGTCCTGCCTCTTCATCGAAACACGAGGGATTACATGCCTGCTCCGAACCAGATCGACTACGAGTCTACAATATCTTATAGCAACAGTAAGAAAAATTGATGTGTTCTACCTTTTTTGTTTTGGAAGTAGACGTGGCGCCTTTTCAAGATTTTGGGGATTCTTTACGAATCGCACCAACCAATCAGAAACGTTAGAGCCTGACAATCAACTACTATGAACCGCACACTGTCCTCTGGCGCACACGAATAAGTGGCAGACAGCACGGCCAACAAAGACCAGTAGGCCTTTCTAAATATTAATGATAATGTACTGAAGGTAGCCTAGAGACTTTATACCAAAATCTTTTCTATATCCAGGTGTAGCTGGAAGTCATGATAGGAATCGCACATTCGAACCATGCACCGGTTCGCGTTGGCGTCCGGTCATAATAGCAACTCAATGTCTAAGTGTCATGGTTGCGAACTTTTGGCCTGAGACGCTGAAAAACAGAAGTTCATAATTTGCAATTCTTTCAAACCCAATTTTACAAACAAAAGTAGCAGGTACATATGCTAATCTTAGGAAACCGGTGCCTTGAGGTGCATTGTAAATTAGAAGTTGCTGTGGATGTACAGTCGCTACATGTCCGGCTATAACGAGTAGAGCGCGATTTAATTTGTTGTTCCCTACCCGGGTCGGTAAAATGGCATAGCACCCGGATTTCGATGAACATCCGAGAATATCCCCAGGTTCACACTATGCTTTCATCTGCTACAGATTGAGTGCGTCGATGATCGTAATTGCAACTTCGGATTACACTTAATATGAGTGGAACCAGATACTATAAAACGGGGGTAGAGCTTGATGGAATGTAAATAAGCTACCATCAAAGCTTACGATTATATCGAAAATGAAGATTTTTTTGACTGCTCTAACTGCTGTCGCTGCGTTCTCTTCTGTTACTCTTGCGCACTGGACGTACGACCGAATCATCGTCAACGGTGAAGTCATCGGAGAACCTTGGCAATATGTCCGCCAACATACCAATGGCAACAATTTCCTCTCAGATGTAACATCCAAAGATATGAGATGCAACATTGATGGTTTGTCTGGGTCGAACACCTCCACGTATTCCGTCAATGCAGGTGACACAGTCGGCTTCACGATCAAAGACACCTTCGGACATCCCGGGCCCCAGCAGGTGTATATTTCGAAAGCCCCAGGAGATGTGAAGGAGTATGACGGATCGGGAGACTGGGCGAAGATATACACGCTGTCCGACTGTCAAACCGAGGGATGTGGAACGGGCGACGGCATTGTAAAGTGGGCGACATACCGAGCACAGACATTCAACTTCAAGTTGCCGACCGAAACTCCAGCTGGAGAGTATTTGTTGCGTGCAGAGGGTCTTGCTATCCATGCGGCACAGAAGAATAAGGGAGCACAATTTTACGTCGCTTGTGCCCAAATCAAAATCTCTGGCAATGGTACGGATGTTCCAGGACCGTCCATCAAAATACCTGGGGCCTACACAGCGAACTCAACTGGAGTTCTTATTCCAAAACTTTGGAGTCAAATTACCAATTACACGAGCCCGGGTCCGAAGTTATGGCCAGAGGGCACAGAGGAGAGTCATGTACTCGATGGGAAGGTCAAACAATCTGACCAAAAGGAGTAGACGGAAGGAGTTGCACGATTGAAGTCGAAGGCTTCCAGCGCGTTCAGACTCTGTCCGTCCATTCTCAAGAAAAAGATAGTGCGTAACTGATCATGCACTTCAATCATGATAGAAGAACGATAGATAACATAATAGGACCTATTGCTCTTACCCAGGGCTATTCATCACAGCATTTACTGCTGCTACTTCCAACTTTTTCCCGTGGCTTCAATAAATTTCTCGTAACTCTCAGCTTCCTTGCCCAAGAATGCGACTTGCTCCTTATACTCCTCCTCAGTCATACCAAATGGCATCTCCTCAAAGATTTCATACATAAGCCTTACATCCTTTCCCCACGCAGGTCCTGCTTTCTTTGCGAAGCGCTGCTCGAATCCATCCAATGAAGCTTTGTCGCTCGAAAGAGGTTTGATTTCCTTGCCCAGAGCCTGCGACCACAGCCGTGAGATGTCCTGGTTGGTGTACGTCTGCAAGCTCCCGATCATGATTTTCTTTCCACCCCACTGCTTCCCATCATCCTCAAATGCCTTAGATACTGCAAGTGCAATATCGTCTTCCGACACACGGCTCACACCCTTGCTTCCGAGTGGCTCGTCAAAGACTCCGTCTTGAAGCAACTCGCGCTGAACCCTCAAGTCATTGTCAAAGAACAGCGTGGGTCCAAGAATCGTCCAGCTGAATCCTCCCTCCTGGTCCCGCGGCAGCAGTCCATGTTTGAGTTTTGCTTCCACGATGAACTTGACAGCCACGTGCGCACAGTAGATGTTCTTGAGAGATCCGCTTTGTTGTGCTTCTAAGCTAAAATCGCCGGCGGCAGAGAGATACACGAGATGTTTGACCGTACCAGAGCGTCGTAGAGCATCGAGGAAATTGAAGGTGGTGAATAGTTCGTCAGAGCCGGTCAGGCAGAGGAAAACGGATGTCACATTGTGCTCCTTGAGAATGGCTTCAATAAAACCTGGGTCTTGAACAGAGCCTTCTATCACATGCGCTCTAGAGTTTTCAGTATCGGCGGGCAATGAGGATGTCAACCGTGCGGCATTGGTGGTCGGAAGAACAAGAGTGGGCTGGGATGGGTGGGAAAGAAGCAGCGGGACGAGCCGTTGTCCGATGTGGCCGGATGCTCCAGTAATGAGGTATGAAGGTGCCATTTTGACTAGCGATACAATGGTATGTCTCTTATATGCTAGTTCTATAAAGTGGACTGAAGGCTACTGGAGCCTACATTTTATGTTTTACAGGACTCCAGATGGTTGTACGACACGCTAACCGAAAGTTGGCAGTTCCCAAGTAGTGCTGGCGCGTGCGTGGGCCAAACAAAGGTCGGATCGGTGTCAGGTTACTCCGATAGAAAGATCTGTCATCCGGTACGCACGAAACACACTATCGCCGCTGGTTTTAGCTTGAGCGATTGGTTGAGAGCCATTGAAAGCTCTACGTGGATGAGGGTGCCAGTGTACGATGAGTGTACGATGTGTGCATCTACTGATAGTTGCAGCATTGATCGCATTTGATTTTGGGGCGTGATTGGTTGTCGGTGGCCCATCACAATCGTGATTACAGAGCGAGTACCTGAAGAGAGAAGATTAACGAGCAGTGTCGGCCGCAGCGGCCGCTGAGGGCTTCAAGTTACTAATAGTGAAGTTATCTCCGAAATCTCCCCAGGCGCCGAACGATCTCCGTGAACTCTTGGCTCAGGCTCCGTTCCTTTCGCTCCCATGCTGCATTCTCCAACCCTCTGCTGCACGTAAGATGCGACCTCGCCCTCTCAATTTCCTTTAAAGACAGGCCATCATCCTTTCTACGTCATGTATTCTCCGTCGTCGGGGAACCATGCCGGTAACCGCTACCGAGCAGGGAATATCTGGGGTACCTCAGCTGTCTGCAGCCTACGCTTCCCCAACTCTTCCTCCGGCAGGAAACAATGGCCCCACTGCCGACCTTGCCAGCGCGCAAGGCGCCACGATCCATGATCCGGGGACGAGGCTTAGACGTCTGGAACTAGTCGAGTAATCTTGAGGCTCTGCATCCCCTCGTCCGACAATATGGATAAAGCCTGCGTTAATAGATGCTAGCCCAATCCAGTGCCCTATGACATCGCAAACGGTGAGAAGGCCACACACAGGGCGATCCCATTGCCTAGATTATTGCTCTCACGCTCGAAACAGCACTGCCGCCCCCGCCACAACGGCAACAACGTACGAACGGCAGTCGCCCTCGTGCTGATGCGGAGCCGACAGGAGCAATGACTGGGCGTCCCATGCAGCCCCGGCATATGCGCCTGGCCTGTTCGACGAAGTCTTTCTGGGAATGAAGTTTATTTCGACTTTGACAGGAGCCTGTGTATCATCGTGTACTGTCTGAATGTGGCTCAAGTCCTGCGCTGGACGTGTTTGGCGCCTCGTGCTGCGGGATGACGAGCCGGCTACCCGCACCTACCTCACGCTTCAGCCCAGCAATTCAATAGCTACCCAAAACACCTGATAACACAAGAATCAGGACCGGACGCACCGTAGCTGGAAGCTCTGTGGGTGGCAAAGAGACAAGTGCACCTGTATCGTGACCGGGGGCCTGTGCTACTTCGCCTGCATGAGCATTTTAGAATTCATATACTCTCGTGATTGTGTCTGTTTGATTGGTGTACTCATCCCTGCTCTCACTTTTCGTGGTAATGGCAGGCGTTGCACGAACCAAAGTCCGTGTCATTTGGGGAAGTACCTCGTGTAGTACCTACGTACTATGCAGCATGTGGCAGTATCAGCTCGATGTTGCCTGCCAGTATGGGTTGACTGGAGCCCGAGCGGTGGGGCCTGCCAGACACTGATTAAAACTCGCGCTCTGGACGGACATGATGAGCAATCACTTCTCCAGGACCCCTGCGACGCTTTTCTCTCTTTCTTGTTGACATCCGAGTTGTCCTCCGAGTCGCTGTGTACGTGAGCGAATCATGGGTGGTGAATTGCAAAGTCACGTTATTGGTGGTCGGAGTCTCAGCGACAGCTCTATCGATGATGCTGAGAAGGGGATGTATGACAGCACGACCGAGTTGATGGTCCCCTCACCATTCGTTTACTTGGGCCAGAGAGGGACGAGGAGTTTCGACTCTCACTTGTCTCCTGTCTCACCGGTACATGAAGGAATTACACCACTTTCCAGCGTACCTGAACTATCACTATCGAGACCAGCGGCCAATCCACCGAACAGCGATGTTACGGTTCCAGATATCATAGTCAAGAAACCTGAGCCGCCAAAACTAATGGTCAGCAAGTGGGTTTTGTTCAACCTGTGGTTCAACACATACCGGAAGTTCTTCACTTTTGTTACTCTTCTCAACTTGACTGGGATTATCTTGGCGGCACTGAACAGATTCCCCTATGCGGAGAATCACTTGGGTGCTTTGGTACTGGGAAATCTTCTTTGCGCGATTCTTTTTCGGAACGAGCTATTCTTGCGTCTCCTATACATTGTCCTCATATATGGCCTAAGAGATGTACGCCCCCTTATCTCACTCCCCTCTAAGCGGCTGACATTATAAAACAGTGGGCTCCTCTACCTATAAAGTACGGGGCAACTTCTATCTTACAACACGTTGGAGGCATCCATTCTGGGTGCGCACTTTCAGGTGCCGCGTAAGAAGGCTACTTCCTCTAAGGAGAAAATCCGTCTGACACAAAATAGTTGGCTAGTCTTCAAGATCGTCGACATTATTCGATACCGTGCTGTCCAGCATAAGGCTGTCCTCGTCAGCGGCATCATCACCAACGTATTCATCATCATTTCAGTTCTGAGCGCTTTCCCTTGGGTTCGCAACACCTATCATAATGTTTTCGAGAAGCACCATCGATTTGTCGGATGGCTAGGCCTCGCTGTGAGTGTCCATATGAACAACTCTATCTGAACAGAGCATTGACACTACGCAGACTACCTGGATGTTCGTAGTCATGGGCAACGTTTACGACATCAAGACCGGACAGTGGAGATCAGATGCCAACGTCCTGATCAGCACACAAGAACTCTGGTTCGCCGTATTCATGACCGTGTTGTACGTCCCAAACCTCCTTTCCACAACACAGCACACTTACAGCCGCTAGCATTCTCATCCCATGGGTCACCCTTCGGCAAGTTCCTGTAGAGATTGAGATTGTAAGTACTTTCAATCTGCTGGCCGTAATCGACTAACATCATATAGCCTTCACCCAAGGTCGCTGTCGTTCGCTTCGAGCGCGGCATGCAGCAAGGTCTCCTGGGCCGCATCAGCCGCACGTCCATCATGGAATACCACGCTTTCGGTATCATCAGCGAGGGCCGCCACTCACCCTGTCACTACATGATCTGTGGCGTCCAGGGCGACTTCACGAGAGCACTCGTCGCCGACCCACCAAAAACCGTATGGACGCGAGAACTCAAATTTGGTACGTAGGCACTCTACATCTTGCGATCTTCCCTCTCCTTCCCCCAACGTCCCTCATCTATCCTTAGCATCTTGCATATTAACAACTCGCAGCTGGCGTTGGCCATGCCTCAGCAATGTTCAGGCGCGGCATCCGTATCTGTACCGGCACGGGCATCGGTGCCGCCCTATCAACCTGCATCCAATCGCCCAACTGGTTCCTCATCTGGATTGGTTCAGATCAAGAGCGCACGTTCGGGCCCACGATCACCGGCTTGATACACAAGCACATCGAGCCTGAGCGCATGATACTCTGGGACTCGAAGAAGCGCGGCGGACGACCTAACACCATGGAGCTGCTGAAGGAGACATGGTACAGCTTTGGTGCAGAGGTCATCTTTATCACGAGCAACATGCAGGGGAACGATGAGATGATGCAAGGATGTCGTGCGGGTAAGTGCTATCCCAGTCCATCATAGATCTGTGTTTGCTGACTCGCGTTGCACAGCGGGCCTGCATGCGTTCGGTACGCTGTGGGACTTTTAGATATCTTGAGACTGATTGCTGCAACATATACTGCATCTAACACATTGGAGTTATGGGTTCTGGGGATAGTTTCGTGGTAGATATGGTACATATTCCTTTTTAGATTACCTTCATCTTTTGTAATATCAATACATACACCTTGGCATTGTAAACGGCTTCGCGCGGTGTTTTGGAAATTTCATTAGTCTCAACGGTTGTATCAGATGTTTCAGCATCCTAACGCAAATGAGCAATACTGTCGGAACTACATGATGCTGCGAATGCCGAAGAAGACGGACGCCCTCCAAGTGCGAGGCTCGGCTAAACCTGCCCTAAAATTTCGTCATCATCCATCACGGTACCACCATCGACGTGCAGCTCCGCCAAAAACAGCCTCTACTCCTTGACTCTCACGCTGGGCAGTAGAAAAACAAAAGAATCAATCGAGTGAAAGTGTCACCGGGATGGGTCGTACGGAAAAGTCTCAAGGCCTCGCGCCACCCGCGATAAGAAAAGACATCCGCGCAAAGCAGGCCCGCCACATCGTCAACAAGGTCGTACCAGCGATTCTAGCCTCGAATGCAAGAGCAAGGAAGGGTTCCGATGGAAGCGAATTGATTGCCGACCCAGGACCCGCATCTACAGCGGCAAAACCGCGAGCCAAAGAGAAGGATAGCAACGGTGGCGACGAAGCGAAGTACATCAAGCGCAAAGGCCAGGGACGTCGAAAAGCGAAGAACCTGCCCGAGGACAACGAAAGCGACGATGAGAAACCCGCTGCGAAGAAAACAGCGAGGAAAGACTCGCTGTCTGAGCCGCTCGCACATCTCAGTCTCGAGGAGGCCCGACCACCAACCAAAATCCGCGTGATGACTACCGACACACTCACCGCTGCACACGGCCTCATAAGCAAAGGCCGGAACCAGCCAAACCCATGCGTCTTGAACATGGCCTCTCCGCTCCGTCCGGGCGGCGGCGTTCTAATGGGTGCCACCTCGCAGGAAGAGTATCTCTGCGCGCGCACGACGCTTCTGCCCTCGCTGAAGGAGACGTTTTACCGGCTGCCCGAGCTCGGCGGGGTATACACCAAAGACGTGCTTGTGATCAGAAACCATCTTGCTCTGGGCGATACGAAGGGTGAACTGAGTCCAACAGAGCGGTGGTGGATCGACGTCATCAGCGCGGGTATGCTTCGGTTCCCTGACTTGGAAGGCGCAGAGGACGAAGAAAAGACGCTACATGTGAAAGACCGACGGGTCGTGGAGGCGAAGATGCGCGCCGTGCTGCGCATCGCGTGCTCTAAGGGCGTGAGGAAGATCGTTCTTGGTGCGTGGGGATGCGGTGCGTACGGTAATCCTGTGCGCGATGTTGCGGAGGCGTGGCGCGCTGTACTCCTCCCACAATCTTCTTCACAGAATGGTAAAAAGAAAGGTATACAGCCGTTAGACATATGGACCGGCCTTCAAGAAGTCGTCTTCGCCATCTCAAACAAGAAGATGGCGCACGACTTTGCGGGCGCATTTGGCGGCGACATTGAGGTTGAGGCTGGTCCTGATGGACATGCGGATGAGTCAGATGAGGACGAGACAGACGAGGTAGCTGAGGAGCTTCGCTCGAAGATTGCTGAAATGGAAGGCCAGATAGAGAAAGTTTGGAATGCAGACTTGAAGCATCGAATGAGTATCATTTTAGAAGGCTTGAAAGCGCAGCTTAGCGAGAGGGAGGGAAGTCAAAATGGCGATGATGGTAGAGATAAAGCAGAGAACAGCGAAGACAGTGAGGTATCAGATGCTATTGAGACTGGTGGGGTGTCCCTAGACGACGAAGATGAGTCAAGTAGTGAAGAGGATTGCCACAGAAATGATTCTGATAAAGTTAGCGACTCTGCAACACGGTGAGCCGCTGAAGAGGTATGTAGTCAAGCTAGTAAGGATATCATTTGTTGTTCGAATTTGCTTTTAGTCTAGCGAGCTATCTAAGTAACCCGCCTAATCATATTCATGCTAACTATGCTATGGAAATGCATCGCTCAGTGATCATATACCCATCATGGTTGCCGTAGTTGGCTACCTATCACATACCTGATGTCCCTGATTCTCCCCTGATAAGACGGATGAGCCCATTTCTAATGGTCACGGTCCTTTAACTCATCCGTGGCAGTCTTCAGGGCCAGCGCATGCTCCTTAGTAACCCACTCCCAGTAAGCAGCCCACGCTCGGAGCTGCGGATCATCGTGGGTTTTACCATCGTCCTCAGTACCCATTTGCTTGTTAAGTAGTACGGAGACTTTGAGTACACCTTTGAAGCCCTCCTGTAGCCTTTCCAACTCTTGTTTGACAGCATTGTCCTTTAGCTTGATAGAGAGAACGGCACGGAAGGAGTTTGAGATAGCTTCGAGGCGATTGAGGGTTCGGTCAGGCGAAAGATGCATTAACTTGGTTAGCATCAGATTGCACATGATGCGAATATCATGCTCGTCGGCGATACCAGCCACAATGCGGTCGTAGCAATCATCGATATCGGTGGGCGAAAGTTTCGAGAAAGCGCTCTCGAGAAGAGCATACAAGGTCTCATATGCACTCTTGCGGATTTCAAGACCATCGTCTACCTTGTGCTTGAACGGCCCCATCTGAACCTCACGGATCAACTCGGGCTTGATGACCGTCTCGTTCATAGTGAGTGGTAGGAGCTGCTCCAGAGCGGGTAGGATGATCTCGGGTTTGTTACGCAGGGCCGACATGAACGTTGTAAGAGCTAGGCGACGGTTGTCGAGGTCAGTCTCAGATAACATTTGGATAAGCATAGGCACTACGATAGGTCGAAGGTATTCATCATAAGCCTCATCGGTATCGGCAAGCGTGTATCGCAGAGCTGAGATAACCATGCCTCGGACGCTAGCATTTTGATCGCCAAGGAAAGCCTGTGTCATAGTGTAAGTGCGATTGCTACTGAAATGTTTAAGGCGACCCTTACCCTGAGTTGTGGCAGGAACGTCTTCGGATCAATGATGGTGAGCCTGCCAATACATTCTGAACCAATTGCTTTGTTGTCCTCAGCTTGGGAGGCTGCCACGAGATTGTCCCACAAGCTCGAAGCGAAGGGCATGATTTCCGACTCAGTGTCCTGTTGCAAGATCTCCTTGATGGAATGCAGTAGAAGGTACTGTGGACTGGATGGCTGGCCCATATTGGAGAGAATGACGGGCAAATACTTGCTAACGTTCCCGGCACCAGCGCGTCCTAGAGCCACAGCAGCTGAAAGTGGGACAGATTCTGATTTGGCAGAAAAGTACTGTATGAAGAGCTTCGGGTCGATGGAAGACTGTGATCCCATCCGTAGTGCAGCTTCTCCCATAACGACCAGGGCGAGGCATTTCCGCCTATCATCCCTAGCTGTCTGAAGCTCGTTGATAAAGTCTTCAAGCCTAATACCCAAGCTATCTCCGCCGTAGACCAGGAGGTTTCCGATGACTTTTCCAACCACTTCGGCATTGCCAGAAATACCGACATCGGTGAGCAAAGCCTGCATGAGCGGTTGACCTGCGCCCTTCTCGCCAATGGTGCGCACTAAAGCAAGCAGGGCCTCCAGCGAGCTACCACTGATCGAACCCTGTACGACAGTGCAGAGAGCCTTGATCAATTCTGGCGTCACTATGGATTGGGTGTTATCATCAACAAATGTCTTGAGAATGATGAGTGCCGGTCCAAGCAAATGCAGGTCTGAGGCATCCAAGAGAGGCAAGAGCATCTCTACGATCTGTGACTTCGTTAAATTGTCGAGTTGGCTCCGTGAGATATGGTTCTTTGCTAGTGTTCTTAGAGCGCTTAGGCTGGCACCACGCAATGCACGACTAGCTTTGCGAAGCTGTGCACCAAGTTCAAGTACAACGCTCCTTACCCATTTCGTAGAAAGCTCGCCTTGCGCCGCGGTGTGTTCGGCTATCGAGTCAATTGCTCGTACAGATGCAAGACGAGTAAGCTCGTTCTTGAGACTTCCAGCCAAGAGCTCGAGCGCAGACACACGGTTTTGCAGAGACAGCAAATTAGTGCCGGAGCTACGGCCGAGAAAGACGCCAAGCACATGTATAGCACTCCGTCGAGCCTCTAGATCCACATCCTTTGCGCCTATACGAGTAATCAATACGTCGTGCAATTGTTCCAGGTGCTTTTGGTTCTGGGAACCAGTCTTGTCGCCTCGCGGAGGTGTCAATGCCTTGACCACCTGCTCGGTTGTGGCCAAGGCCTCAATGGAAAGTTTACTGTACTTGTCGCGGGCTCCGTATAACAGAGCAGGCACAACCTTGGAAAGATACGGCTGGAAAGAAGCGGAAGGATGTGTATCAGCAATGGCACCGAGGAGTTGTAGAGCCTGGATGCGCAAGCTGTTTGCTGTAGCGGAGGCGCTGCTGGTCGTCCCACCACTCGTCTTTGCAGCCTCCACGACAGGGTCCACGATCTGGGTCAAATACGAATCTAAGCCACCACGTTGGGTTATTACAATATCCTTAATGAGCACAATGCATGCTTGTTTTGTAGACGGTGGTGAAGTAGACTGCTTGAGCAACTGTGCAACTCCTTTAACGATCTCGGGGCTGAGTTTCGTAAGGTCTGCTCGCGGGCCTATAGTCGGCGTACTAGATCGCGCCGGGGAGGCGTAGCCAAGGTTCAGGTGATTATTGTCTAGCATTGACACATCGCTTCCAACCCGACGGCGTTTACGGGTGGGTGGTGGCAGCATGGTACCGCCCTGAGGATGCTCGTCGGCGAACTTAACGGGCGTAGGGCCATCTCCAGATTTTCGCACCAGGTTCGATAGGGCAGAGAGAATCTCAAGACGCACGTTCTCTTCCCGCTCCTTAAACCGAGCGACCAGCGCTGGGGCCACGCGGCTGTACAAAGTACCATCCTCCAAAAGATCACCATTACTTCGTGTTGAGATGAGAGTATAAATGGCTTTGGCAGCACATCGTCGAACCTTCCAGCTAGCATCCTCATCATCGTCAAAACCGGTCTCCTCTTCGTAATCGTCATCCTCGAGTGCGTCCTCATCGCTTCCCATGGCATCGTCGTCATCGTCATCATCATCTTCGGCAAGATTAGGGTCATATTTCAGAAGACGCGTCGTCGCTTCGATAGTCTCGTTCGTGTATGCGCGCATGTCCTGAGAGCAAGACGCAAGGAAACCTTCCAACGCAATGAGTGCAGCCTCGAGCACTTCGTCGACTTCAGGGTCACGCTCGCCCTCATCGTCCGAGGTATCCATCTCTTCGTCTACCTCTTGTGCAGTCAAAGCGCTCAGTACAAAGGGGGCTAACGTCTTGAGGTACGGACCGAATTTGCGAGGGACCGATCTAGGTGTGTTAGCGACGTCCTGAATCGGTGAGACTTTCAACCTACCGGGCTATAGATCCAAGAACTGTGATGTAAAGCTTGCGCTTACTGCGAGTCAAGTGAACATCCCGTAGATGCTCGATAATCCGCGAAATGAAGGTACTGAGCAGCTGGTCGGAAAAGAAGCTGGCTAGGGTGGATATGGCAGTGACCGATTTCTTTTTCATCATAGAGCTTGCGCGATCATTCTCGAGGATCTCGAGGGTGATCTTCTGTAGTGCATTTACCTCAGAATCCTGCAACATAGGACCGAAACAGCGGGCAACTTCGGTGAGGACATCGATGGCGTTGCTGTCGGTGCCCTTCTCTAGATCAAGCTGAAGCATGCCTTTCGGGACACTTGGCAGACCCCTCTGAGAAGGCATGATGACATGGTATCCGATCAACCTGGGGATCAACACCCTGCTTACGGCGCTGTATGCATCCTGGGTCTGTTTGGTTCGCTGTCCACTGGCTACCGGACGTGGCAGCGAGATGACCACTTCACGCAGGGCCAGGGAAGGTATTGAGTGGTCCACGGTATTGTCTGTCTGCAGGTTCGACAGCTTCTCAATCATAGGACACAGGATGTTGTCTGAGATCTTATTGACAAACGGACCCAGGCACTTGACGGCTTGATTCTGCACTTCCCCGTTGCTGTCCACGAGGGTGCCGAGCAGCCCCTCAACCGTCTTCGCACAAGTAGCGGTGTCAGATTGTAGGAAAGCGGCATGGCCAACCAGCAGCATGTCGTGCAGATCGCTCAGGGCCATGAAGCGGAAGTCGGGGTCGTCATCGGTGAGCTTGGGCAGCAGCTGCGTGACGTTGAGAGACGTGGGATTCGGCGGGACCGACGACGACGGCGCCATGGCGGGCGTGCGTGGACTCGGGGCGTGTGGTGCGAAGGCGGAGGACTTGGGCGTATCTCGAGTTTACAGCTGCCAGCGCGCGTGGCGGGGTATTTGGCGGGGTCAAGCTGCGCAGCGTGTGTGATGGGCGGGCGCAGAGGGATGAGGGCGATGGTGGAGGTTGAGTTTACAGAGGGCGTAAGGCCAGCTACGGTGTCTAGATCAAAGGAGCGCGGTGGAAGTCAATTGCAGGTGTTGCCTGCCGCTGAGTAGGCAGCTCCACCCGCACGGAGCACGCACGCCGCAGCCAAGTCAACAGCAACGCAGCTGCGGTGGACGTGGGACGTTTGTCAGTCGTAGGAGAAAAGAAAAGAAAAAAAGCAAGCACAGCTGCCACAAGCAAGACCTACGGGTTGTTCACAGCGCAGCAGCGCCTTGGACTCTCGCGGATTCACGGATTCACGGGTCCACGGATCCACACGACCATTCCCGGTCACGTGCCCGCGCACGATCCACTCTGACGTTTTCGTGATCACGACAGCTCCCAGCCACTGGCCTGATTCTCCGTCCGTCGCCCATTGCAGCTCCGCGTTCCTCCACAAATCCATCAATTGCTCTTTGCCCGAGTCAATTGGTTTTTCCGCAGCTCCATCATGTCTTTCATCAGGTCAACAACGCTCCGCGCGTCCACAATTGCCCGCTCGGCGAGGTCCATCCGCACGGCCGAGTTCCAGCCATGGCAACGGGCCCTCCAGCGCAGGACATACGCCTCTGCCCACGGCCACGGCCAGGCAAAGAAGAGTGATCTTCCCTGGTACGAACACCGATCAATTTTGCTACAACTTGTCTAGCTTTATTCGCGCCGTTGCGCTTTGCCGGAGCTCTCACTGATGCATGACTTCCAGGATTGCCACTTCTGTTGCTGGAACTAGCGTTGGTCTCTACCTCGTGCTCAACCAGGACCTGAGCCACGGCTCTCACGGCGATGAGCACCACCACGAAGAGCCCGAAAAGCTTGCCACCCAGCCCGAAGAGGTCCAGGAAGAGAAGTCTGCCGAGGACAAGTCTGATCTCGAGCCCAAGCAGGACAATAAGAAGGCTGGAGGCGCAAAGGCAGACAAGGAGAAGGTCCAGGAGCAAGACGCCCCGACGGACGCCAAGGAGGAGGACCTCGAGGGAGAGAAGAACTCGGCCAAGCAGTCGGACATCAAGGAGGGCATTGCGAAGCAGAAGGGCGAGGACTCTCCTCACGCTACGGCAGATGACAAGTCGTCCTCTTCTCCTGATGAGGCTGACAAGGTTTGTTTGTCCCGTACGCGCGTTACATACTAGCAAGCTAACAAACCATAGCCTCACTCGCGCAAGCCGTCCGGAGACTCAACCGACACTTCGGGCAAGCAGGAGGGCCTTTCTAACGAGGACACTAAGCACACATCTGCGATCCACGACGACCCGGAGAAGAGCAAGAAGGGTGAGGGTGTTGCCGAAACCGCTAAGCTCAAGGGCACTGTTTCCTCCGAACGGCCGGGAGCGGAAAGCGAGAAGCGTGGACAGGCCAAGCAGGAAAAGGGCGAGTAGGTCATCGATCGACTATCCTTTTCGCGTCTTTTCTACACATAGCCTCCCGGGCGGTTGGTCGACCACCCTTTGTATATTGCGAGATCTATACCAGCCGTCAATCCAACCATCTGTTCAAAATTGCATCTATCTATTCAAATTCTGATCTTCGAGCCACTGATCAATTGACATGTCGTATACACAGACGGAAACGGCGGACAGATGTATGGAAGCTTTCGGTTGGAGGCGAAGCTCTAACTTTACCTCACCACGTAGCTGATCTAGGGTAAAATGCGGCAACCTAAAACATGTCAGAAGCGATAGGCTGGATTCCTCTATCTTCGACTAACAATGATACTTGGTAACTGTCTTCACAATCAATCGCTGTAGAGTGTAACCGCCCGTAAGCAGGATCTCACATGAGCATGCCACGACTCCAAGGCCAACTTTGGAACATCACGGCATCTCACCAGACACTGAAAGAGGGGTCCAACAGCTCCCGAGTGTGCAGATACGAGCTCTGCTGTACACTGCTGATGCATGCTCTTATTGGCCCACCCAAGTCGCCGCCAGGAACGAAGCGAGCTTGTGTGGTTCGTGCACGCTGCTGTTAAGCGCCCGGATACTCGTCGGAAGGCTCCACTATGCTGTCGCACACGAATGCCAGCACCAATTGGCCACATCTGCGCCCCAAAGAGAAATATCTAGCCAACAGAAGGTTTGGGGTGGCTCCGCTTTCGCCGCACTGAGCGCAAAGATGCCAGTCTGTGATGTCGACCAACGTGAGGCGCCAATCGGCTTCTTGTGCGCAGGCTACAGGCGCCTCGAGGGATGCCCGTCTATGGATTGACTTGGCCGTGGTTATGCATGTCTCGGACGCATATGGAGAAGAGCAGATATCAGTCCTTTAGCCCCCAGCTGAGTGTTTCTTTGCCTCACATATACGACCTCCCAGCTTTGGAAATCTCCGCATCTCTGGGTGAACGCATAGAAAAACCCCGTACATTCAACACGATAAGAGGCGCGAGAGGTCTCGTCATCGGCTAAGGAAGCTTCCTGGGTGAAAACAAAAAGAGTAGGAAGTTGTCTCCTTGCGACGCAACATGGATCATCGACAGAACCAACGTCAACACCAGAGGCACGACAGACAGCATCAAAGATTCTCCTGGCAGATTCCACTGGAATCACCTCCAGAGGAAGCGACACAGCTACAGCAATCGCATCAAGATGCGCAGCAACCACGAGAGACAACACAAGTGAACACGAACGTCGATGCCCACCACAACCGTGTCTTTTCCTATGCGCAAACCCCAAGAGAGCATTTGGCTTTCGAATTCATTCCCTCGCCCAGCGATCCTGTTCCTCCGCTACCACACCAGTCGCCAACAACTCCAATAGATCCGCGGCCCCAGTCAGTTTTCCAGCCTATGAGCACGCCGCATAATCATCCCGCGCCACAGCCCCAGCAGCCCGTGCCGCAGTCCTCGTATCCGTCCCCGGCATATGAGGAGAAACCTCTTGTCTCTCCGTTATCTCCACACCATCACACGAATGCGCTGCCAGTCTCACCGGTCTCACCAGCCTTGCCCATCACACCTGTCGCAGAACCACCGCGAATATACACACAACCCCCAGCGCAGCAACAGCACACTCAGCATGCGCGCAACCTAAGCAATTTATCCCCATTGAACACAAACGTAGGCGCCTACAACATGCCGCCTATGCCACCAGTTCCTGCCGCGCAAGCCGAAAGCCTCCCCTACAAAGCACCACTCACACCCATCACACCATCCTCCATGAAAAAGGACCCAGCAGACTTCCAGCACCCTACCTCGCCCACCAGCCAGACGCCCAGATCATACGCGCACGAGGCCTACTCCCCATACAATGGGAACCTCTCCGCAACAAACAAGACCCCGGGTGGAGTATTTAGTCCCGACTCCGCCCACGGCCCCAATGGCCTGGACTTCGCATTGCATCAGCCGGGGCAAGTCGCACATCCGAACATGGATCTCTCGCCCGCCGGCGGAAAGCGGCCCTGGACGTCCTCTCTATGTTCATTCTCCTCAGAGTGCCTAACCGGCATTTTCTGCCCCTGCATTCTCTACGGGAAAACATCCTATCGCCTGTCTCAGAAGAGCGCGAAGCAGGATCCGACGGATTTGCTGAGCTACAAGGCGACGAACGGACACTGCATGATGATGGCGGTGAGCTGTGGGTTTTGGTGGGTGTACCCGCTTGTGCAGCGCACGCGCTTGCGGCACATGTACAAGCTGGAGGGGGATATTGTGGGGGACTGTGTTAGGGCGGCATGTTGTTGCTGTTGCACAGCTGTGCAGAACGAGCGGGAAGTCAAGAGTAGGGAGGAAGCAAAGAGGCAGTATGCGGGACCGGCGAGCGCGCAGGTGTACAAGAGTGCGGGTCAGATGAAGTATGCGCCTCAGCATTGAGGGCAGAGAGGAAGAGAAGAGGGATATGTGGGAGTTTGTGATGGAAAATAGAAGCCGCGGATGTTGATGCCACGCAGATAGATTCTCCCAGGCGGTGAGGATGTTGAGCTCGCTCTTTTTACGATACCCAAATCAGTCTTTTTCGTTTGTTATGAGCATATAGGCATGAGCCTCGCATAGCGTAGCGTAGCGTCGTACAAAATACCATCTTATCGTTCGCTCGATCCAATCTTCCGTCCCATCTATTGCTATGTAGAAATCGCATTTCTCTAGAGATGAATTGGCCATTCTTTTTAGTATAGCGAATTGGAGCGTGGATGCATCACCTAAGCTTGCCATGTTCCGTACGCATCGTCAATGTCAACAATTCAACCCAAAGGGGTCTAAGTAGAATTGACCAAAACATCATCCTTCCTCGCATTTCATAATCGAAAATCGAATCGAAACTGAATTAAAAATTAGAAACAACTTTAGTACACAGAGTAGATGACTAGCAATCACGTCCATGGATTACAAAGTGGCTCTTACGCCATCTGCTACGCGAGTACGTTCACTCTGAACACGAAGTATAAACCGTAGCTCAATTTTCTTCGTTTTAATAATGAGAGTTTGATTTCGGCGTTCGGGATAATATTACTGCACACGCATCATGTTGACCGACAGCGCACGTTCTATACCAACGCCCCCAGGATGCAACATCTCGTAACGTTGTTCATCGCCTTTTATCGATGACACTTCTAGCAGAACAGCAACGACGAAGCAAAACTACATCTCAGAATCCAACCCGAACCAACCCAATACCTTCAAGTCCAGGTCCAACCGCGGAATTCCACCGCCCGCATCCGACACCTCACTCCGCGCCTCGCTTCCGCCTCCCCCGCACCCCAGACAGACCTCCACTCAGCGCCCCATAACCTCCACCCCACCCCAAACCAACGCCCCAAAACCAATCAGTCCCGCCCGGCTTCGCACAAAACAAGCATGCCGATCGGCCTCGGCTCGGTCTCTGGATCTTGACGTGTGCCGAGATGGCGCCACCACAGCCCGCGTCAACGTTCCTTTGACACGCGATGCAGGAGTATGCGTGCCCGGTATTCGGGTGCGCGTCGCGAGAAGTGGGCGAGGGGATTCGTGAGCGTGAGGATGGGTAGGGAGGGTGAAAGTGCGGATGGGCTTGAGGGGAGAGGGGATTCATGCCATGTTCCTGACTGCCCCAGAGAGGACAGTTTACGCGAGTACGGCTCCATAGAAATGGAAGAGGTGAATGCTGAAGCGGATATCGTCATGTGGCCGCTTGCCAAGCAAGACGGGAGGGGCTAGTAGGTGATTTTCGACGGGTGCCATGCAGCATTGAGGTTAGGGGTTTGGTGGAAGCAGAGCTATATGCCTTGGGAGGGTCATAGAGGGGTCATCGCGTTGAATAAAGACTATTGTATTGCCCTCAAAAACACAATTCGGTTATCTTCATCCACGCACAGTCGAAGTGGTGAAGAAGTCGTATGAACTCGCCATAAGCGATACTGTGGCTTGCCAATTCCTTTACGCTTCAACGCCTATTCGTTCGGACATAAGTCACATCGTGTTCCTTATCGATCATTGAGAAGGGAGCTGCAAGCGGAATTTACGACCTCAACACCGACATCGCAGTTCCAGCAGAAAGAGATATTTGTGGCTTGTAAGATAGCACAGGACTGCATCTGCAGCTCTTCCATCCGTTCTTTGCAAGATGGAGAAGCAGGAGGTATTTGAATTTTTCAAATATCAGTAACGCAATCGTTTACAAAGACAGCATGCGACCAAATCGGAGCGAATAGCGCATATAGACGCGCTGGCGACGGCGCCAGGTGTCACCCGCGAGTCCTTTGCGCATCTTGATGAGAAGGCCATTCTGCGCAAGATGGACTTACGTCTAATTCCCATGCTCGCCCTGCTTTATCTTCTCTCCTTCCTCGACCGCGGCAACATCGGCAATGCCAGAATCGAGGGCTTGGTGGAGGATCTAGGAATGACGGGCCCTCAGTACAATTGGTGTTTGACGGCATTCTTTTTTACGTATGCGGCTTTCGAAGTACCCAGCAACCTGTTGTTGAAGAAGCTGAGGCCGAGTATTTGGCTGCCGACTATTATGGTGGCCTGGGGCGTGGTCATGACGTTGATGGGCATTGTGCAGAATTATCACGGGTTGTTGATCGCGCGTATCTTCCTTGGTGTCACGGAAGCTGGGTGAGCATCTTACTTCCAACGAGGCAATACGAGGCTGATGTGATCACAGATTGTTCCCTGGTGTAGCATACTACATTACAATGTGGTATTGCCGCCATGAAGCTCAATTTCGACAGGCCTTGTTCTTCAGTGCCGCCTCGGTTGCCGGTGCCTTCTCAGGTTTGCTCGCATTTGGCATCGCCAAGATGGACGGTATCGGAAATCTCGAAGGCTGGCGCTGGATCTTCATCCTAGAGGGGATATTGACCGTTGTGGTAGCGGTCATCGCATACTTCACACTTTACGATTTTCCGGAGACCGCTGGCTTCCTTACTGAAGAAGAACGTGCTTTCGTGGTGTACCGGTTGAAATACCAAGGGCAGCAAAAGGACGATAATGTGAGAGTGGCACAGGACGACACCTTTCAGTGGAAGTACGTCAAGGCTGCATTCCTTGACTGGCAGATTTATGTCAACATCCTGGTATACTGGGGGATCGTGGCACCGCTGTACGGCATCTCGCTCTTTTTGCCAACCATCATTCGAGGGCTTGGATACTCTAGCGCGGTAGCCCAACTGTTAACGGTTCCTATTTATATTACAGCGTCGGTCCTCGCCGTTGCCACAGCGTGGACGAGCGATCGATATGGAAAGCGATCACCGTTCATCTTGGTCTGTCTCGGTGTTATGGCGGTCGGCTTCATCATGTGCCTCTCGACGGGCACGCCTGGGGTGGTATATGCCGGGGTGTTCATTGCGGCGGCAGCTTTATATCCCGCTTTCCCAGGAAACATTACGTGGCTATCTAACAGTAGGTCGACTGAAATATATTTCGAAATCAACCACTAACTCTTTGCAGATCTTGCAGGCTCAACAAAGCGTGCTACGGGACAAGCTATCCAGATTGCCATGGGCAATCTCGCTGGAGGTAGGTTGTGTGCCACAATCCGGACGCATTTCGCTAACAATGCCCAGCCATGGCTTCTAACTTTTATCGATCAAAGGATTCGCCTCGATATATCCTTGGGCACGCGCTCGAGCTTGCCTTCATCTGCGTTGGTATCCTTGCGGGTTTGTTCTTGGTGTTCAACTACAAGCGAATCAACGCAAAACGAGAGAGACAGATGGCCGAGGGTGCGCATAACGGATACACGCCGGAAGAGCTGAGCGAGCTTGGCGATCGTGCGATAAACTTCCGCTACTTCTTGTAGCTGAGCTTGCGTCTTCTCAGCGCAGTTGAAATCGCAATACAATGTTCCCGTACCCGAGCGCTGTTTTCTCAAAAGTGATCTTCGTGACTGACCCCTTGTCGTCGTAAAGCCCGGACTCCCTCACTTTACTGACATAAAAGCGAGTTTTCGCTGATTGCATGGGGTCTAGGTTCCTTCATCGAACTCCAGAAGCCAAAGCTTAGAAGCTCCACGTCAATAGTCTTGTATGCCAGTCTCTCCAGTCAAAACCTTCTCTTTTCCTTCTCCATCCGTGTCAAAATCAGACTCCATACTGTCAAAGTATGCATCCTGGATATCCCGCTCCTCCTCCGGGTCGTCATATCTGTCGCTTCCGTCCACCTTCCCGTAGTCAAAGTCCTCATCATCGCCACGGAGAAAGCGCTGCGTCATCTCATCTTTCCACCAGGCTTTCCCTTCCTCTTTTGACATGGGGACTTCGTCCTTCTCTGCCTCCTGTATCTCTCCTTGAGGTCCGCGAGTATATGTGAATAGCGAGGCAGGGTTCGGGTGACTGAGGGCCTCCTTCTTCGCCTCTACGCGCCATAAATCTGTGGCCATCTGTCCCGAGAAGCCCTTCCGTCGGCCTTCGGCTTCGCGTTCAGCTGCGGTTTGGAAACGGCGAATGAGACGATCATAGAGGAGCGGATCGGCGAGTTCGAGAGAGGAGTCGTCGAAGTACTCGGGGTGGACGTCGAGGTAGCGCTTGCGTCTATTCTTCGCTTTGAGTCTGCGTGAGCGCTCCTCTCGAAACTGGACAATGTCTTCGTCTTCCATAGGCGTGTCGTGACTGCCCAATTTGCTCGCATCCTCCACTGATCCCACTCTCGGATGTTCGTTTGCGTTGCCGTTCGGGGGTGCGCTCACGCCGTCCGGGTGGTCGTTTGCGGATCGAATCGCAAGCGACTGCATGTTGTCGCTGCGAATGTACGGCATGCTCTCCTTGATCACAATGAAAGGCGCTTGCAAATGAGTTTCATGAGACGTCTAGGTAGGATATATAGAATGGGAAACGACAGGCGCGATTGGTCATGACGCCACAGCTCGCGCCACGCCCTCGCCGCGCCCCACCAATCCACGCTAATCCCAAACTGTCATGCGCGAGATGAACTGCAGTCGGTTGTTTCATCCATGCTTCAAACATTTCCTCCATTAATCGTTGCGAACAACAGTTGTCCTTCTCGCTAGACCCATATACAAGGCAATCCCTAATTTTCCCGTCTCTTCTTGCAACATCTTCCCTCCTTCCCTCTTTCCCTCTACCTCCATCGCGCGGGTCAGCGGTCCGTAATAGCGGGAAGAAAGAGCTTGGATTTCTTTGCGATTAATGTACTAAAGCGTTGACTTGGCCTTTCTTTTGGTTGTGGAGTACCACGTTGCGCTGTTGTGATACCCTTTGACGAAGATCGCGCGAAAGTCAATTTAGGATAAGAGCTTTGGAGAGGACAGCATCAGAAGACATTGGTTTGCGACATGTCGACAAGACAGAAGACAGTAAAAAAGCCCAAGGCGGCGAAAGAGGCGGAGAAACAAGCAAAGCAGCTCCCAACATCCACACTTCTCAAGAATGTGGGACGAGCAGCAGTATTGTTGCTCATCGCAGGCATTGCTTCTCCTGTTTCGCAATTGAACCTGTCACCTGTATATGGGTCGATACCCTCCTCGCTCCATCACCAGAGGAGCATGACCTTTACAGCAATCGCAGCTTTGATCGCAAGAAATTCGCTGAAGAAATATGTGCCAGACTCCATATCGGAATACATTGCAGTAATCGCATACTGGACGCCAGTCATTCAATTCTTCCTGTTCCAGTACAGTAGCCAGCTTGGGATTGAGTACGGCCCGCTCATCGTAGAGTCCGTCACCTACTTACCTTTACTCTTCCTGTCGATATACGCTGCCTTCGACCTGCTCGACTGCATCGACCTCTCTCAATTCAATCTTTCCGATTCACTCAAGCAGATCGTGCTCCCAATGGCTTCGTACTTCACCGTATCCACTACCTCAAAGATCGCCAGCTCGGTCCTCCCTTCGCTCGTCGGAAACCACATCTACTTCACCCGAATCGGGTTCCAAATGCTCCTCAGCTCCACGTCAGCCTTCCTCACACCCTCTCGCGTCATCCTCTTCGCGTTCCCAGCAATCCTGCACACCCTCTGGGCAAACCCACACCACCCCTCCGAATCCGCCTTCCAAAAAGCAAACGCCACGCTCTCATCAACGCAAAACTTCACCATCCTCGCTCGCCAGGAATCCAACACAGGATACGTCTCGGTGCTCGAGAACCAAGCCGACATCGCCTTCCGCATTCTCCGCTGCGACCACTCCCTCCTCGGCGGCGAATGGCTCGTCACGCCCGAAGCCTACGAAAAAGGCCAACGCCAACGCGAAACCATCTTCTCCGTCTTCGTCCTGCTCGAAGCTGTGCGTCTCGTGGAGAACACCGGCGCCCTCCCCGACACCAGCAAATCCGCCCTCGTAGTCGGGCTCGGCATCGGCACCGCGCCCAACGCCCTCATCGCCCACGGCATCAACACCACAATTGTCGAGCTCGACCCCGTAGTCCACCACTACGCAACGAAGTACTTCGCGCTGAGCCCGAACCACACGGCGGTCATCGACGACGCCGTCGCATACGTAGACCGCACGTCGCGCGCGAAACCCGCATCCTACAACTACATAATCCACGACGTGTTCACGGGCGGCGCGGAGCCCGTCGCGCTCTTCACGAAGGAATTCCTCCAGGGACTCCACGACCTCTTGACCGACGACGGCGTCGTAGCGATAAACTACGCAGGCGACCTCGCCCTCGGATCCACGCAGCTCGTGCTCAACACCATACACGCCGTATTCCCCGCATGCCGCTTGTTCCGCGACCAGCCGCCGTCCGCAGAGCACAAGCCGGGCGACCCGGACTTCATCAACATGGTGGTGTTCTGCGTGAAGAATGATGGCGGGAAGGGGAAGAAGGCGATTACGTTCCGTGCGGCGGGGGAGAAGGACTTCAGGGGGAGTCTGGCGCGCCAGAGCTATTTGCAGCCGAGGGCGGAGCTCGAGATCAAGTACGAGTATGTGCCGAGTGAGCGTGGGGGGAGGCAGATGACGAGGGGGGATGTGGGCGAGTTGGAGAAGTATCATAAGGAGGGGGCGGTTAGTCATTGGAGGATTATGAGGACCGTGTTGCCGGATGGGGTGTGGGAGATGTGGTGAGGAGGGGGTGTTTGTAGTAATGTACGTGTATATTGGGGAGGAAGGGAGAGGGAGATCAGTGGGTAGAATGAAGATTGGTGGGGATCTATCGTAGAAATAGGGGGAAGAAAAGTCCACACTTCGTCCCATAGTATCATGTTCCAAGATTGTAAATATCAGCGTCCGCTTCTCATCATCCCAAGCATAACACCACGTATCTTACCTTCCAAACCCTTACCATCCAATTACAACATCCATACCTGATCCTTCCACATATCCATCTTAACCCCACTCCGTCCTAAAGACGAAACACCACAAGATCAACATCACATCACACATCAAGCAATCCCTCAACAACATGAGGCCCTACACCACGTATTCATCGACCACCAAGTGTGTTCTCAGACAAAAGGTCTGACATCTATCGCGTGATCAAAGAACTTGCGGTGTGTGTGAGCCAACTATGCGGGTCTTTCTACTGCATAGTAGATCAGATCGAGGTGTGTTACAATTCTTTGGGCGATGCCATGGGGATGATTGTAGACTCGAGTGTGAGAGATGGAACGAGCTAGGATGCTTTGTTTCGAGGTGTGGACGTATTGTGGAGGTCGTGGTAGAATGCAGTAGTTGTCACGGGGATAATCTAGGAGAGTGGGAGAGGTGTAGAAGTGAGATGGATGAGAACGAGAGGGGAGTTGAGAGGGGAACTGAGAGCGGTACGAAAGCTCGGTGATGTCTATGATGGCCAAGGGACTCGATTAGACGAGGTGCGTGTGTGGGCGAGTAAGTAGAGACAAAGCATGCACCGTCTTACTCGACGTCGCTGTTTACTCTCCTGAGATTGATCCTTGGATTAGTATAATGCGCTCAGAACCGAGGCAGGCGTGTACTGGAAGCGGAGAAAGTGGTGCAGGGCGTGCTTATGGTCCTGCATTAGATCCCGGGACAGGGTCGGCAAGATATGTGCATTTGCTCACTGCAGGTGTTTCACCTCGGCTGTAAAAACTAAAGAATGTAAGATCCTGGAGACCGACGCGTAGATGTTGCCGGAGGATGAATGCACGTCGCATTTTCCATTCTCGGGAAGTTATCCAGTCGATCGAAACGCCCTCGATGGGTGCTTCGGTGTTTGTGCTTCCCCTTTCAGCATGCTGCATATGAATGACGGTTGACTGGCAGCTTTGAAAGTAAGAAAGTCTTGTCGTGCTGAGAGGACGCACATGTTCACCACTTTCTTCGAAAATTGCTTACGCCCTTTTCTCAGCGTAACAGCTAATCATTGCACAAAAGGTACGTTTCTGCCCCATTGGCTGATGGTGTAATGTTATAGACTATTCATGCAGCTCACACGCTGCTACACACTGCTCCCAACCCTGGGCTCAACAATGACACCGCAGTGAGACAATGTCAGCAGCGTGTCGTTGATGTGTCAGATGACTTAAAGAGTAGGACGGAGCAGTTGTCAAACACTTGCACTAGACGAGTTGGGTCCTGTGGTTTCGCAACTTTGTGGCTTTTGAAGCCTTGGCAAGTAGACACTTGAGGTGCATGTGTTGCTTGTGTAAAGTCACGGCAAGCGTGGTGCTTGGCAGAGAGACGTTTCTCTTCCACGACCGAGATTGCCCAGCAAACATTCTCGCTCGAAAAGACAATTTGCATGGTCAAATTGCTCTGGAGAGCTCGCACCGACCTGAGACAGG
Source organism: Paracamarosporium sp. OC-R06-R3 (assembly GCA_019828545.1). Classification (NCBI taxonomy): domain Eukaryota; kingdom Fungi; phylum Ascomycota; class Dothideomycetes; order Pleosporales; family Didymosphaeriaceae; genus Paracamarosporium; species Paracamarosporium sp. OC-R06-R3. Next base: position 28,142 of record JACVRA010000170.1, on the reverse strand, counting down.
GCGTACAGATGTGTACTGTCAGTTGCATATCACTGCTACCTGACTGGACTAAACATTCTTACGTGTGATCCGGCAGTTGCCCACTGGTTACAATTACACAATCGGCTGCTATGCAACAAGCCGATCCAGAGTAGTAATGCGCCGAGCAAGGCAGATAATGAAGTTCAGCTGATGAGATATGCGCCGATATGTCCTGCATAACGAGGCAGCCACTGTAGATCATCCGTCCGGAAGCTCCGCCTCGGCGCATATGCAGTGAGCAAAGACCTTGCGGTGTTGTATGTCGATCAATTCTACAATTGCGTATTGCGGCTCCATAAGCACGGGAATCTAGAAGGCGCAAGGTCCGTGTCGATATATGCCAGTCCACGGACAAGACGGGCCAAGCCTGCAGTGTTGCAGTTAGCTGGCATGAAGCTCCGGAACATGCCTTCCTGGCGAAAGAGAGTTATCTGTAATGGGGCCAAGAGTAAGCTTGTGACGCTTGTACAAGCGGGATAGAACCGTGTCGTCCACAAACAGTCCGGAGCGGGTCTTGGCCCAGCCCGTGCTACACTGTGATCTTCTTGGCGTGCTCGATCTGTTGTAACTGACATGAACGATTGATGAGGATGGGTTTTCTACGTGCTGATTGCCATTTATGTGACAGCCATACTCTGTGATCAGGATGCCACGGCTGCTGCATTGTTGTTCTGCGTAAGGCACTTGTTGTCGCCTTTGAGATATACTTCTGACCTAGTCATGGAGGGTGAGACGCAGATGCCTCATCGTGCGTGAGGAACAACGCAGTGCCAGCATATTATCCCGTGGTACCGCCGTCCGCATCATGTCTCGCTTGCGCTGAGTTTCTCAACCAAACTTTCGCGCATCGCCTTGTCCACGCCAAGTAACGGACGTTTCGTGCTCTGTCTCTACCAGAGGATCGGAATTTGCGCGAAACGCTGGGAGTCGAGCACGGAGATTTTCCCATAGTGAATGCTGTTTCATATTGCAAGTCCCATGCGTGGTCGATCGCAAGAGGACAGCTGGGGCTCGTGCCAAGCGCGGAATCCAGTCGTTGAGATAGCCAAGAATTCCGTCATGACGTGCGAGTCTGCCAAGAGCGGTACAATGGGGGGTTGCACCCCAATGGGGAATCACACTTCATCAGGAGGTAATTGCCAAGTATCCTTCGTGTCCATTTCTGTACGTCGTCGGGAAAACCAGGAAGGCGGATGACTATTGAAGACGATCGTCATTTGGCGAGGAGTTTGACGCGCAGACTGGGCAGTCCCATCCACGAGATCTCCCGTCTTGGATGTGTTTCTGTATGGATGATCTCCATGATCTGCCGAAGGAAGATTTTCAGAAGGGGAGGGCGCCGAGACGCCAAGTCTTGGTGCGTTCATATTTGTACGTCCAGAGGACGAACGGAAGCCTCGCCTTGGTATTGAGCCAAGTACTTGTAAAAAAAATTGAACATAGTACAAAGGACTTGTCGAACATGATGGAGGAGAATCGAGATGCACGACATTAGCGGGAGAAAGTCCTCACGTGCTCAATTTGGGATGATGAACCCCCACGATAGCTCATTTGTGTCACTGTACAATTATTCATCGCAATGCAATTCTCCGCTTGCCACGAATTGTCCGCTACTGCAGGTGCGCCGTGTGTGAATGTGGGGGAAGTACGGGGCACCGCAACGGCGAACCACTGGGAGGCAGCCGTCGTGTTTGAAAGCCGCGTAGTCAGACTCACCGCCTTAGCATGGACCACAAAATGCTTCGCTGGACGCCTTTTTGACGTTGCGATCCCGGCCACGACGAAAGCTGGCCAGTCCGGCATCGATCTGCATGGCACAGGAAATGAAGCTGCAAATGCCACAGGTCGACGAGTCGCGTGCGTCGGAGCGAGCAAAGACTGTAGGAGCGATGCAAGAGGTCACGAGCCCAAAACGCAAGTCCAAAGCGGGGGGGAGTTGGCTTGCTCAGACATGGGGGTGGATGAAGCAGTCAGGAGCAAGGAAACACTGTACAGAGGCTGGGCAGCTTGGATCGGACGTCGGAGCCAGTGGCCAGGCTCGGCTGGGGTTACCAGATTGGATCCGATAGATGAGGTCGACAGCCATCGAATGGTATTGATTGATTTGCGGGGTTGCCGTGGGGTTGGGCGTCGTTGCACGACCGTTGACCATGGCCAGGGCGCGCCCAGCGGTGGATAAGATGCAGCAAGGAGCAGGCGATCGGGTACTATCAGAGGTGCGTGCAGCGGTGATGAGGATGACGATGGGAGACGCAGAGGGTTGTGCACGGAATCGAGCAGCAACGCACCCCCACGTGAGGAGTTTTGGTCGCTTCTCGCGGCTGGCAACGGCCGAGGGAATGCGTTTGCGGAGAGCACCGGCGTGGAATGATTTTGGATGGCATGAGGTTAGGGAAAGTCGGCCCTTGTCGGCAGCATGCAGGGCGGCCACAGGTGAGCAGCAGCAGAGCTGGCTGGCGCAGAGAGGTGGTATGCGGTATGCGGCCGAGTTTTTCAGCAGCATGGAAAATGCCGCAGGCAGGTCCGCAGCGGACAGGATCAGCGTGGCGGCTCAAAATAGCACGGACGGGGAACCGTGTCGAGAGTCAGAGGCAGTCTGGGGAGGGTTTCGGCGGGTGGGCGAGCGTCGCCGTGGGTGCGACATTGCACAGGGCCCGCGCCAGCCAAGGTGCAATGAGGCAACGGCCAAGGTGGTGCAGGTGACGGCGCACAGGGAGATAAGAAACTGGGCCCTGGTGTGGGGTGGACGTCCGCTCGGTGCAGGCGCATGCAGGGCCACGGCGACCACCGCACGTTAAAATGACATGGTTCCGCTTGGCTGCTTGGGATTGAAACCAAAGCCTCCTTAAGCGCTGCGCTTCCGCTCTTCGACGGCCTTCTCGACTGCGTCCTGCGTCTGCTATCTTCTGTTGAGCCTGGTCGCGCCTGCTTTGTTTGCTGAGTCCACCCGGGCGGCGCCTGCTTCCTCGACCGGCGTTCCTGCCCTCCCGCTGCCGACACCCGACGCCCTCACATTACATCACCGCCGCACTCTTTCACTGCTGCTGAAAGTACCACAGCTGCCCGCGCCCAACGCTCCGCACTCTGGGTCCTCCCCGCCGCGGCCCCGTTTCTCTTCTCCAGTCCCTCCACCACCTCTCTCGGATGGCTCTTTCAGGGCGGCCCGCACACAAGACAGCGTCCCTCTCCTTCCCCTCCCTCCACCCCTACGCCTGCTCGTCTCTCGCAACGTACCACCAGCCCAGTTCCCTACAGAGGGCGTAGCTGTAACCCTGCGCCACGAGGCTCGCTGGTCCCTTGCAGATTGCACCCAGGCCCCTTTAGCGACCTCGCACGGCGTTTGTCGATCCCGTTACCCATTGATTATTCACCATCCACAACACCACCATGCCGCTCGTGGCTCCAAACAATCCGCCTCCCCTGGTGATGGCGCCAGCCGGTGAGGCGCAATTTCTCCGCAGGGACTCTCATGTTCGCGACTTGCCAATTGCGGAAGAGGACGAGTCTACCGCTAGCGAACCGATGGAGCCTCTAACTCCCACCAGCCATTCTAGCGACTCCCCGCCATTCACCGATCCCTTCAGCAACAATGAGCCTGCCGACTTCCTGACGCCCCCTGCCACCATGAAGGACGCCGATGCAAAGCCGTTGCCAGCTGCGATTCCGCGGGCACCTCCTGCATCGTCACCACTCAGTCGTTCCCCGTCCGACCTCAAAGCGGGCGCGCCAGAAGAGCCGCAGACTTCTCCTGCGCCTGAGAAACCAGGCCTGGGGAGGCGTGTCGGGTCCTTCGTGCGCGGCAAGCTTCATCGTGCTGCGTCGCACAAGGATGGGCTCAACCAAAATGAGAAAACCAAGGTTCCGCAGAAAGATGCGCCAAAAACTCAAAAATTGATTGTCAAAACTGGAGTAGATGGCCCCGCAGAAGTGTCCGCTCCCGCCGTGGACATGCCGCGGTCTAGTCGCAGATTCAGCTCGTTTTCTCTCTCAGGGCGCAATACTCCCAAGTCTTCCAATTCCATTTCTCCGCCTTCACCTGGCTCCCCCAACAGCACAATCTCACAGGAGCGAAGACATACCAGATTACGGCCAGGTCACAAGCACTCAACGTCATCTACGGCGCTTTCAAACATGGCCAAGGAAAAGGCTCCTGGGGTCAAATTTGCTGGGAATGGCGGAAGAGGCGTGAAACGGCACACGTGGTCACGGAGACGCTCAGCAAGCACCGAACAAGTACCCAAGGTCGATTTTGACGATGAGAAGGCGACCGCAGCCCTGATGGCCACCTTCTCCAAGCCTGCCAACCAAGGGGTGGGAGTGAAAGCTCGTCGTTTGAGTTTGAGTCTCCCAGATGAATTCGTCGTCGATTGCTGCGACCTCGACAAGGAGTTCAAGAGCTCGAGTCTGATGCCTGGCAAGAGAGGGAAAATTCTAGGCAAGGGAGCCACGTCTGAGGTACGCATCATGGCTCGGAAAGGGTTTGGGAGTGAAGATTTGGTCGCTGTGAAAGAATTCCGTCCTCGCGACAAGGACGAGACCGAACGCGATTACGTCGACAAGATCAAGTCCGAGTACAGCATTGCGAAGAGCCTTCACCATCCGAACATCGTCGAAACAGTGCGGCTGTGCACGAACCGCGACAGGTGGAATCATGTAATGGAGTACTGCGCCTACGGTGAGCTGTTCTCGCTAGTAGAACGCAAACTCTTTGCGGGCGGCACCGAAGGATACTATTCACCGGACGATCGCCTATGCTTCTTCAAGCAGCTGCTGCATGGCGTGGATTACCTTCACAGCCACGGCATCGCGCATCGCGATATCAAGCTAGAAAATTTGCTGCTCAACAAGGAGGGCCATTTGAAGATCTCCGACTTCGGTGTTGCGGAAGTTTTCTGCGGAGAGCACCCCGGTCTGCGTGGTGCAGGTGGCGAATGTGGAAAGAACATGGGCGAAGTCCGTCTCTCTGATCCTGGGATCTGCGGCAGCCTTCCGTACATTGCGCCCGAGGTTCTTGCGAAGAAGGGCAGGTACGATCCGCGTCCATTGGATATCTGGTCATGCGCCATTGTTTATCTCACAATGACTTTTGGAGGTTGCCCATGGCAAGCTGCTAAGCCGGATTTCCCGTACTACGCCAGGTACAAGAAGGGCTGGGATGAGTGGTTACCAACCCATCCCCAGGGTGAGGTTACTGTAGACGATCACCCCAAGTGTGGCAAGCTCTTCAGTCTTATCAACCCGCCGCCGATCAAACGCTTGATGTTGAAGATGCTGCACCCGAACCCAGACAAGCGCATAACCATCCGCGAGGTAATTGATACGGCTTGCATCAAGAACATCAACTGCTGCTGTCCTGAGAGCTACGATGACCCGAAGGTCTTTATCGATGCCTCTACAATGAAGGGTAGAAAATCCGGCCTTCCACCAAAGAAGTACCTCCATCACCACATTCCTCCCAAGCCTGAGAACAAGCTCGGCAAAGCTATTGCCCATCGCTTCGACATGGGCGACGGTAATTAATGATTGCCATCTTGTCCACTTGACCTTTCCTTTGTATCAGCATTTCAGGCGTTTGGATCACGACGAGTCTTTGGGGCATTCGGTTTCTATCAATCAGCTCATAGCGAAGAGCATGTGTGATTATACGACCATCAACTTGCGGAGATAGAAGCGGGCTGTAATATTCTTTTGACACGATATCATTCAACTATGACAGAGAGAGGATGTATTCAAATAATACATGGCTGTAGATGGGCGTGTGTACAATGGAAAATCCATTTTTACGTTTACCAGTTTCTCAAACCTATTCACATCAACGTCTTTCCACACCACGCATGCCATGCCATCCTTGCATTGCCTTGCCAAGCAAGATAGATTGGTTCGCATCACGTTTGATCGGGGACTTTTCCAATTGGCGACCGGGAACTCGCCTTGCGCAATCGCAACCAGCGCAGCGTTGGGACCGGCTATCTCCTAGCGCTACCACCTTCACATCGCACCCTCGCCAGACAGACCAGATCTTCCGACACGCGCGAATCACCCAACTCGCTTGCGAGCGAGGTGCTCGCAAACCATGCACGATCGTCCGACCGTCCGCCATCCAACGAGCACGTATTCGCATCGTATGCGCACAGGCCACCCCTCACCTACTAGCTCTACGTCGCTTCAGGTAAGCCGGTGAAATCCGCAGCGCCCATGCCGCGCTTACACTGCTCCACTCTAGAGTACGCCACGATACACACGTATGCCCCCGACGAACACTCCGCATGTAGCCTGTATGCAAGCACATGCAGGATGTGCGCTCTCGAGCTGACCTTCCCTTCCGTCGCCTTCGCCTTCGCACGCCTCTTCGCGTCTTCTAGCGCCGTCCATGTTCGCCGGAGCGAGCGAGCGCCGCTGCGCTGCAGAGTGGCATGCGTCAGCGTCAGCGGCCGCCTCGCCTCGCCTCGCTTCGCGTCGCGCTCGCGGCTCTGACGCACCCTCCATATGAGCTACAGCAGACTACTGCGTGCCCAGAGGTTTGGCATGTCTGGAAGGGCCGTGGAAGGGCTTGTTTGGTCTTGGGGGTCTTGGGAGTGTCGTGGTGGTGGGCGGGTGGGGCTGGGCGTGCATGTGCTGGGCTGATGAGAGCGAAAAGTGGGGTACGTGTGTGCGCGAAAGTGTCAGGATGCGTGGCGTATCGGGCGTATGTGGATGTATGGGATGAGATGGGGTATGCTTGGGGCGGGACGGATGGGTCGTGAAATGAGATTTGGGCCTGGGTTTGTGTGGGGTGCGTTTATCGGTGAGGGGTATGCGTGTTGTCGTGTGCGCACGAGGCAGCGTCCGGGGAGGTGGTCGCGGTTCGGAGGCGTGCAGGGGTCGTCGGTCGGGTGTGAGCTTGAGCTGGAGGGTGGGAATAGCGAAGGTGCGAAGAGGCGAGTGCTTGCTTGCTTGTTTTGCTTGTTTTGCTTGCTTTGCTTGCTGTCTGCAGTGGTTGATGCAGGTAAGCCGGAATGTAGCGTGTGGAGAGATGCTTCCGTCTCGCCTAAGGTCTGGGGTTATGTTATCTGTGTGTGTTAAGCTCGACGGTTGACGGGGATGTGCTTGTGACTACGCTCACAGGCACAGTGCATCACACCTCTTATCTGGGAGCCCAAATTGAAGTGCGGAGGCGAGTAGTCTGGGACTCAGGCCTGATACGAGAGACCTCAATTTCGGTGATAACACAGAGGCTGGTTTATCATTATGAATTCGAATTGTCAACTAAGACCCTGAAGGGAAAAGCGTTGTGAAGATTGCTATCAACGGAGATTGAGTGATCCAGGGAAGATCAACTGCACGTGTTTTGGTTTAATATGCGTAGCTTCTGTATAAGCAGCGAGGAACTATAACCAGGAACCTGGCCTATGGAACGACCCGCTTCGTGTCCGAACGATAAGCATTTCGATGACAGAACAACGGTGTCTCACTGATGAGTGTTGATGCTTTGTTCCTTTGAGCAGGCGCACTTGAAAAGCAATCGCTTCAAAGATGCTGGAGATCATGCGTCCGAACTCGTAGATACAAGGAGTGGTCTGATCAGCTCTGTCTGTTCTCTCTGAACCTGAGAGGGAAACAGCAGGCTTGACTACTTCAAAATTATTCTTGATTTACCCGAAGACGAAAGGCTTAGTCACGCTCATGTTTCAATCAAATATTAAGAAGCGCTGAACGAGAACGGACCAATGATGGGATCTTTCTTTGAAGGGTTCGTTCGAGACATCACTCATTGTGTAGATGCTATGAGCCAATGAGTATATTCCAGTGTTGATTGTACGAGTCTACATCTTGTATGACCAGTTTGGGTGCTTGCATTTCTGGGGCACTGGCTAACGTCAATGTATGCCGGTCATAAATCCAATAACAGAAAAACAAAATTAACAGCTTTCAGGATGATGTTTTAACTCGTAGTCTGTGTAATAAAATGTTTAGCTATTCAGTAAAATGTTGTCTCAGGGACCTTGAACAGACATTCTTGGACAACCAGGAAGTCTGCACGCTTGCTGGAGACAACTAGCTTGATGTCTTATATAGCAAACACACTTACAATGATAAATTCGATTATAACCCCAACATAAACATATGCCTGTTGCGGACGATACTGCACTGAAGTCAATCATACCTTACATTTCTACAACCTCGAACTATCATTCAACAGCAACCATGGGCCGACTCTTCAACCTCTTGAAGCGAAAACTGCGCATCCATCGAAACAAGAACCTCAACGACCTTGACGACTCCGAGATAAACGAAGCTGCCAGTACATTGTCATCCCATTCTCGCAACCCCTCATCCCCTTCAGATTCCTTGATACAATGCTCGCACACAGTCACTAACCCAGCGTTCCAGACAAGCTCGAAGAAATCGCGCACGATAACGGCGACGCAGACGATGATGCCAGCCTCTACAGCTTTCAATTTGAGAGGACTGGAGCTTCTAACAGCTGGATCGTGAGCCTTGTTCGCTACCGTGACCGGGGTTCTTGGGCGTTCGAGGTCGTGTACAGGAGTGGGCCGTGTCGTCAGAAGAAGAAAGCTACGCGGGGTTTGATGGGTGCATCGAATGGACGGTCTAGGAGGTAGATTTTCGGATGTGATGGGTACTGAAGTTGTGGGGATAATGTATCTTAGTTTGGGCGTGAAGGGGTGGGCTTTTTGCTTTGGTATGCATTGCAAGCGTAGGCACCCGGGTTTTCTTTCTCTTCTCTTTGTAATACATGTCAAGTTTAGGGATTGAGCGGTAAGAGCTAGACTTATAAAATTTACTTAAAAAGGTCGTTTTGTTAGATCTAAGGAGTTCTCATCATATTCGGAGCGGATTCTTGGAGTTGAGTGGATACGCAAGGTTTCCACGTATCTGTCTCGAGACGTCGACACTGTATGAAAGTTCACATGCAGGCGCCATATAGTCATCTTGGGCCATACTCGATGATCTAAGCTGTTCAGTGAATTGTTCAGAATACAGCACCCTACAAAGTGACTTGATTAGTGTTTTTACTGTCTCAACTCCTAGAGCTTCGCTGTGCGTTTATTATAGATTTCCAACGCATTAGTTATCAGTACAGAATTCAATTGACATTGCAAGGTGTACCATAGCATCTATTTGATATACGTTCTATCTTGTCATGTCTATCTTTTTACCGGCTTATGCGGCCGCCATAGCAGCAACAAAGGTGTTCCAAGACGAACCAAAAGAATTGTAGGGGTTTGCAACGGTGTCGGTAACGTAAACATGCGAAGCATTGGCCCTCAGTTGAGTGGTGATACTAGCCACTTGGCTTGCAGGTGCACCATAGACAGCGTAAGCACTATGCTCACGGTCATAAGGGTTTCCGGCAAGCCATGCTTTCGAGTCGGCAGTGTTGTAATAGTCCCATGTGTTTTCGAAAGCTAGACAAAGGTCGACGTTGGAGGTGACAAAGTTGGGGCGGGAACCAGGGTTGATGATGGTCTGTGGAAAATATCAGTATTTCTCTTCATTATCGTTGCTCTGCGATGTGATGCTCACGGTTCTCGGGCTTTCAAGGCCGGTCGCCTGTTTTGTCAGGCTGGTGGCTTGCTCTAGTAGGGACTGTACACTGTCGCTGTAGACATTGTTTACGTCGTCGAAGAATATGCCCCCGACGCCGATGTTGGGGTCCGCAGCAGTGCTGCCAGCTGCGTATTTTGCGATATCTTCTCCAATTTTCTCGATGGTGTAGGGACCGCCAGGTATATTTACTTGCGCGGTATCGACATAACCAATGGTCTGGATGTTGGATAGGGCATTCAGTTGGGCAACGCCAGCCGCGTAATCAGCGTTTGGACTAGGCCATGAACCGGGTCCGTTGCTCGGATTGATGATGACTTTGAATTGAAGTGAGGGATACGCTGCAGCGCTGTCGAGAAGAGGTTGCCAGGCATTTCCGCCGGATGGATCCCTCGGGTAGATGTACAATGGTAGAAGAACTGCTGCTGCCGCGACCATGATGACGTTTGTGGGTGAGGGAAAATGAAGTGTGCTAGGGGTTGGTCTATACCGATGAATTAGATACATAAGATACCAGATCGAACACTGCTTTATACTATTAAGCCCGCTTGTCCGCATAGGGGAGTTTCCTTGTTGAGCAAATGGAAGTGGAGCCAACATACGGTCACTACTGAGACGCCCAGGTACCAAGAGTCACGTTGTTTCCACCTATCGATGATTCGTTCGATGTTGTACGTCAACTACCTTTAAGCTCTCTTATTGGATGTAGAGATTTTCTCTCGACACGTGATCCTGGACTAGAGAGATACGCTACGCTCCGCGAGTCCATGGCTCACCACGGACATGTAACAAGGCTGTACGCTAAGCCTTCTGAGGATAATGGTGCCAACCATAGAAGTGAGATAAAAGTTTTGCTCACCAAGATTCTGGAACGGTGCAGACCACTATCCAGGATGACGGATTATAGTAATCGTTACATAACTTGCGGTTCCTGCATCAGAATTTCATAGAGCAAAGTAGCTATGTCTTCAAGGAATTAGTGACAGAAGCACGAAAGAACTCACTGATACGGGACCACCCAGAAAATTTCTATCAAACGAAGTTGTAGATCACCTCACCTCCCGGTCATTCGCGGATCGCGGCTGCTCAGATACGGAAACGCTCCCGTGGGGCACGTCTCTCTCTCAGCACGATGCTTAGCCCCTTGCGACGCATTTGCCAATTTCCTAAGGCCTTATAGTCCGTTCTTTCCACAAGCTAATGTAACACGGAACCCGCCAATGTCCGTGCTTCCGCTTACAACATAATTATAGCTAACAATGACTTCGTCCTGGCGAGTGGGGTAGGGACACCGCCATCTCTAATAAATCGATATCATGCGATCTAGGTCTCGTCTGTATCACGTCACAACGGCTGCACTAGGTGCAAAAGATTATGTACAGCGACAAACGCTTACACCCATTCTTTGAGCGCCGTTAGAACATAATAATCTCTCAACGCTAGAAGACAAGGGAACACCATAGGTCAGTCGGTATACCGGCACTTATTGCGCAATGTTTCAATGCAACTGTTACATCAACTTAACTGAGATAGTATGATACGGGATGCCTATGCGACCGGTCTATTGCCGTCGTCAAGTCGACTAAACTAGAGTGCATAGTAACAGAACCCTAAAAGCCTGATGTTCGAGACCAGAATAGCCAAGATGAATAGCCCGTTGCCATCGTGTTCTAGCCTACTGAGTTGTCTTCTTGTTACCGGCCCTCACCAAGTCTCCAAATCTACTTCCTAGCTTTGCTGCCAGCTCAACTGGCTTTCCCGTCTCTACTATCTCTCCTTTGTCCATGACAACAACTCTATCAAAATCCATGATCATATCAAGTCGATGACTAACCGCTATGACCGTATACTTTTCGAACTCATTCTTGACGATTTCCTGAATGACGTTTTCGGTCTCGCGATCTACACTTGAGCTCACTTCGTCCAATAGCAAAACGCCTTGGTCAGTGGCGCCATCTAAATTGCGATTCCGAATGCGACGACGAAGTAATGCACGTCCAACCGAAAACAGCTGCCGCTGACCCGCGCTGAACGTCCCTGCGGTCATGCCAGCATCCAAGCCACCACGTTCTTGTACGAAAGCCCAAAGACCGATGGTGACCAAAACTGCCTTGCACTCTTCGGGTGTGGAAAGGCTATAGGGATCCAGGTTGGACTGGAATGTGGTACCATCGGGTAGGAAGACGGCTTCTTGGGGCACTGCAATGAGGCGCTGGCGTAAAGCCGGACGATTCATACGATGTAGCGGCGTATTGTCGATAAAAACATCGTGTGTTTCCGATGGAAGCGGATCTAGTAGCTTAAGGAGAAGAGCGACAAGACTTGATTTGCCGCTGCCCGTGCGTCCGCAAATAGCCACCTTTTCTCCAGAGTCAATATTTAAATTGATGTTACGCAGCGCTACAGTAGGATTTTCGTCATCCGCGCTGTGTTAAGTCATTAGCAAAACCGAGTTACAGAGAGTGAGATCTCGTCTTACTCGTAGGCGGCGGAAACTCCTGTTACCTCTACAGCGCCCGTCTGAGGCCACTGCTCCGGAGGGATTATATCCTCTTGTTCGTCTCTGTCTTCCGGCTTTACGGATTCGTTGAAAGTTTTTAGTCTAGCAATTGCTCCAATTGAAGTCTCCAGCCTAGTATAATGCAACACTATGCCCGCAAGATTCTCCCCAAGGGTTATAAGACTGTACAGCGAAGCGCCAGCAAAAGCGGACTGCGAGTGTAGTCGAACCGACAGTGTCACCAAGATGACAGCTATCATCATGACCACCAATCCAAGAACGAGGCTGAGCCACTCTTGGACCATTTGGAGGAGATATGCGGGCCGTTGGCTTGTGTTTATCAATTGAATGTTCTTTGCAACATCGTTCGGTAAGAATCCTGAACCGAAGAGTTAGTAACGAACATTCACTCTCTTCTAATAACGCGGCACGGATCGCGTGGGGTCTTCTTGATAGATCCTAATAACAAACAGAAATGACTCACCAAACGCCCTCAGGGTCGTAACACCTTTCACAGTGTCAAGAAAATGTGTGCTGCGGAAACGAGGTCAAAAGATTGCCTGGGATGCTGACCAGATGGCAAAAGAACTTACTACAAGGGGCTTTTGGTTTCAAGATCGAGCAATCTCAGCTGTCTTGAAGTTCTCAAGTAAAACTTTCCGACGATATACATTATGGCTCCAAGAAAGGGGTAGGCTATAGCCAGATAAGCAGAAGAGGTAAGCATGACAGCAGTCTGCCCCAGCGATTGGAAAACCTGCGTATTCCGTTAGCTGATTTATCTCTCTGCAAAAATCATTGTGCTGAGGGTCTTACGGAAAACAGAAGGTTCAGGGTGGCGTCAGGGAGTTCCGTGTCAACAAGATTCAAATCTTGAGAGAACAAATTGGTAATGACACCGGTGTCAGTTTTAGTAAAGAAAAGTAGCGGCGCTCTGATCAGCGTCCGTAAAGCGTCCTGATGGAGATTGGCGCCTGCTCTTTTGATACCAAAGACCCAAAGCGTTATGGCAAGCAAGAGAAGAGACAATAAGGCACAAATCTGAAGCAAACCATACAGACCGGCGTAATACCCATAAGAGTGTCTTGGATGATCAGAATGAGCATCTTTGGTCCAAAAGGTGAGCCCTGTAGTAGCACTTGATTAGCATGGCTCATATTTGAATAGACGATTTGGATGTAGTTTCATGTAGCCCAAAGCATCGTATATCACAGTTTCTTGTCTAGGATCCCAATGCAGACTTGCATTTTGGAAGTTTGCAGTATCCAGATCCATGACAACTTGGAAGCTCGAGTCGGGAAAAGATGACTTACAGATTGTTGGGAAATTTGTGAAGAAACCCCAACACACAGCGAAGAGCAAAGCTAATCCTGCTATGTGTAAACCCATGCTCCTAACGTAATGGCTGTAAACTGTTTTATCCCCAACTTGCCGCGCTAAGTCGGTATCCGGCATCTTGGCGTGGTCAATGGAAGTAGGGTTCATTAGTAAGGCATTTTGACTCTCCTCGCTCGGTTTGGATTCAATCTCGTTTATGGAGACGTCACTGTCGGAAGAGCTCTCTAAGCCCAGATTCCTTACATATCCAGACCCGGATATCAGTTCAGCAAAGTTTCCTTGCTCGGCGATGCTACCATCTCCGAGAGCGATCACATGATCCGCTTCGGGTAGGTGTCTTACGCTATGTGTACACAGCACCACCGTGGCGCCCCTGTTTCTGATGAGTCCACCTGGTGCGAAGACTTGCCGAAAGACTCTAGCCTCAGTATCTGCGTCCAAGCCACTGAAGATATCGTCTAGTACTAGCAAGTCGGATTGTAGATAAAGAGCTCGTGCTAGAGAAACGCGCTGCTTCTGGCCTCCAGATAGAGTAACTCCATCAGAACCGATATTCGTTTGATCGCCGTAGGGAAACGTCGCCAGATCAAAACCAAGCGATGTAGCCTCAATTACTTCTCTATATCTCTTTTCGTCAAATTGGGAAAATCCAACAATGTTGTTTTTGATAGACCCGTTTGAAAGGAAAGGTGTCTGTTCACAAAACCCAACATTTGAGAGCCCAGGTTGTAGTGTTACGCTTCCTGTTGCGAAGGGTATTTCTCCTAAGATTGCTTTGCAGAATGTGCTTTTACCTGAACCAACAGGTCCGACAACAATCGTAAGAGAGCCTTTGGAGAGCTGTGCATCTACATTTCGCAGCACAAAATTACCGGCGCGCCAACCGAAACTCCCATTTGTGATGGCAATGGCTGAGGTTGACGAACTGGCTATGCTTCCTAAGGGCTTTTCTGAATCTTGCCTGGAGTTGACGATAATATGGCGAAAATCATCGCGAGTTTCCGTTTCCAGGAATGCTTGTATACGCTGCAAGCAGGCAAGCATGGTTATGAGATACGGTACGCCTTCGAAGATATACGAGAGTGGGTATGTCAGAAGGGTGAGAAAGGCCAATGACGTGAACAACGTTGAGACGTCAAGAGTCGTCCTGGTACACGCAAATGTTACCGGCGGTCCGACAAGTTGCGCAAAGAATCCAAGGAGAGCTGCAGAGATGAAAATCTTTCGAAACCGAACTGATGCAGTGAGCTCGTCGACTCGAAGCTTTTGTACGGTGCTGCCGATGGCAGCAGAAAGGCCTGATATCTTCAGATTCTTCATGCTTCCTATAACAGTAGCAGTCAATCCGACACGCTTTTGTACTGCTAACATCCAAGCCTTTTGAGAATCACCGGTATAGTTCGTAAGAATCGCCAATGCGGCGAAGCCGACTATCACAAGACCAATAGGTGCAACGAAAACGACGCCGAGTCGATTATAAAGCATCCATGAAGCTAATGCAGCTTGAAGCAGACTGGCCCATATCTCATGAAGAAATCTGAAGCTATGTCTGATTCGTTCTATATCAGTGCTCATCAGTGTGAGAGCAGCATTTCCATCATCGACTCCGATCCGAGCTTTTGTGGCTTGAATGTAAATTTCGGTGACTAAGATCGATCTTGTCATGGTACGCAATCGGTCGCAGAAGTACCTGTTTTATTGTCAGTACAGTGATAAGACCTGATATTGTGGCGTCCATCCTGGGGCAGCGTCTTGGAGCCAAATCCTCGAAAAGGCGCTTTCTTGGGAGTTGAACATACCAATAAAATGCTGTAGAGATAGCAATGCCCGAGTAGATGAAGAATGTAGCACCAATAAATCCATACCCAACGTTGGGATCGAGCGTAGGCTGGGACAAATAATCTAGGAGTCGTTCCATGAACAACGGTTGACAGAGAACAAATCCAAGCATCGCGAGCCTTGGAAGTACCGGTATGAGAAGTGGGACCGCGAGAGTGCGCGTCAATACTTTGACAAGGCCAAACTTATCACCTTTCAATTTGGTGTAGTCGATCTCATTAGAGAATTTATCGTGCAGCGCCTTAGCGTCGAGGGCACTATCCAGAGGATATAGGTCATCGACGTTAAGAACTTTACGATAACCAAGCACGAACATTTTGTTCAACCAGAAGAAAACACCAATAGAGAATATGCCACTCGTTTCCTCTGGACTGTGTCCTTTCTCGTCCCAATGAATCCATGAAGTCTTTTGTTTGGCTTCCAACAATAATACGAACGCTTTCAGAGCTATGGCAGCGCAAAAGACGCTGCTGTAGGTGACCTCGGGCTTATCGTTTGCTGAGAGAAATAGGGTTCTTGCCTGAGCCGCATCCAGAAGAAGGGTGAAGGATAGGTATACATTCAGTAGCGCGGAGGGTCTTGGGCTCCGACTATGATCGACGATGCTGAGAACGATCATAAGTAGGGCCGATACGAGCTTGAGGACAGAAGCAGCTATGAAGATGCTGGACACACGAAAAGTTCCGATAGTCGCCAATACCAATAGTGCCACTTCAAGTGCAAGATATGCTACTATAGCTCCCTAAATTTGGGCAATGAAAATCAGAAAAATTGACTTAGATCACAGTTTGGTGTGACGTACCGCTTTAAGGAATTGAAAGGCCGGAGCATGCACCACAGCTGGTTTTCGTGCTTGATGAAACGTGCGCCATGACGAGAATACAATAAACAATACCGATGGTAGAACAGAGAAAAACAGTTGTTCAAATTGAATGTTGAAATCGAATCCGCTTTGGTTGAATTGGAATAGATTGCCCTCACCACTTGAGAACGGCATATTTGCGACGAACTGCTTGAATGCTTCACTGAGCTGAGATCTTGTAGACTCAAATATATTTTTATCTGAAGCACTCCATTGGTCAAATGTCGATAGCAGGGTACGTAGTAATAGACGTAAGAGTAGTACGTAGGGGAACGCTGACTTCGGCCAGGCAACAGTAAGACGTTCTTGGTACAAGCGATAGCGCCATTCCGAACGCCGTATTCCGAACCCCAATGGGTATACGCCGTGTCGACAACATCAAGAACCGCATATTGCTGACATTTCGATCTACAGATAACACGCCTTTTTTCAGAACGATTTTTGCCTTGATTTTTGGTATCGTAGATCCCACCGAAGCCAACGCCGAAAGCTCGATTTGTGAACCGGTCGGAGCTACGGTCATACTGAGTTGCCCGCAATAATGTACGAAATCTTCGGCATAACTAATGTATTAGGTAGATGAATGATATGAGAAGCTAGGCAGCTGCAATGCACCGATCTCATTGTGCGTCTAGATTTACGACAACCTATTCGTACACCCCAGCTTGCTCCCACCGACCTTGTTCGTTCTCACTATTGCGTTCGAGAACTCCGGATAGATCTCGCGCGGTCTGTACCACGTCCATGTATGTGCATCATCAACTTAGCTGATATTCGGCGTGAGATGTACAATGGCCTCAAACAGCAGAAGACAGTACCACTTACACAACTTGATGCGAAGGGACATGTCAGCGCTAGCTAGAAAGAAGCGAATACGAAACGAGCCCAGCACATTTCCTCGTTCTTCTCTTATAAACGGCTTGTAATTATCCTAGAGCAACGCAAGGCTTGTATATTTCTTCGTTCATCTCAAACCATATCGAAACATGTTTTGCCATGATGGAAAATAACAAAGGAACCGTGAACAGGATGAGCGCCACGGTCAGAGCCGAGAACAAGCACTTCCTAAAAATTCAAATTCAGAGCCTCCTTTCCAACTGTCCTGTCTCATACATTCTCTTTTGGTGTCCAAGGCTTGTGATCCGATCTTGCATCGTCTCTAATGCTCACATGAGTTGTCTTCACGATCCCAGATCCGGATGCCTTCCTGTCTTCAAGCTCCAATATATACCGCTCACTTTCATCGTCTGCACTATTATCCAACTTGGTGTGACCCTTCGTGCTGTATACCGATGCAATCGGGTTGCTCTGACTCTGCTGTTTCCTTGTTGTCATTCCTAGGCTAGTCGCGAACTTGGTTGGTAAGACCTTCGCTAGCAAGTTGTTTATGGTCTTGCGCAGAGGTGGAAGGTTCGCAATGACAATACCAACCGCAACCTCATTTTCGCTGCAGATGCTCAAATCGATAGCGTCCCACATAACTTCCGAAGACCGAAGAAATTTGAACGTGATGGGTATCTTAGCAATAGACAGGGCGGTTCCTCTGATGGCAAAAGTAAGCGCTCAATTCACAGCCTCAGTCTCGCGCATACTTACACGAGAGCCAGTAGGAACACGATCCTCACACCCCACTGGGTTCGTTTATTAAGCTGCACGTGCCTAAGATATACGATCGGCGCAGCAGCATAGATCTGTAGAGTCAGCGTGCGTAATATGATCGTCAAGGTCGATGCACTCACCAAATCAGTAACGATGTTCGCAGCAATCTGTGCATAGGCGGTGCCCTCACTGACTGCATCAGGCCAGCATTTTTGGGGGACACTGAAATCCCATCGCGAGTAGTATGGCCGGCAGAATGCAAAGTGTAGAATCAGCATCATGACGAAGTTGCACAACACTACGATGACGATGGAGACCCATATCAGGATCCGGTACGACGGTCCAAAGTTCAACGCCATCAGGTATGCGCAAATCGAGGCCTTAACCAGGAACATGGCATATACGTTTAGGCATTGCGTTATGAAGATCATGTGCAACTCGTACTGGGTGTGGCCCGGAACTGTCCACCAGGGATCTCCCATCAAGCGGCCCTGGCCACCATTTGCTGCTAGAATAGCATAAGGAATGCAGGCCAGGAAGTTCAGGATCTATTCTTAACTGTTTAGCTGGTTGCCAATCCGAAAAGTCTAACAGAACGCACCACTCCTCCAACCATTAACCAGTCACTGAGTCCTAACCATGGACTGATCCTGAATCTGACCACGACACGCCATATCGCGACGAGCGTACACAGCGTGGTCATCGCAATGGAATTTGCAACAAGCTCATGTCCTCGGTTTGGCCATTCGAAACCATCGTCGACGGTGGTAGTGCCGCCCGCCGTGTGTCCAGTATTAGACATAACTGACTGTGCAATATGCACGATACGAAGGCAAAGGGAAAAGATCAACAAAACGTCTCGAAAAGAGCAAGGAGATATTCGCGGCCTGAAGATAATCTCCTATATGTACAAAGCTCGTCAGGCAGCACCCAGTGATTCGAAAATCCGTCACCCAGGTCAAAGCGCCTCGTATATGCGTCCAGTTCGAAGAACAACTGCAGGCGAAACGGGTCCAGGGACTCTGGGCTCATCACGCCAATCGGTTCATTGCGGCCTCACGAGATATCTTTGCAATACGTCTAGGCTCGGAGGAATTCTATGCATTCAACTGTCACCCGCTCCTCCCGCAAAGCCCTCAAACGGGCCGCGCACTTAGTGGCAGTTTTCGCGTCGAGGCTGGACTCTTCTAACTTCTAGAAGTTAGGTACACAGACGGCAACGTGAAAATTGATCATGCAGCACCATGGGGGTCGATTCCGATCGGGACAGAAGCCCGACCCTTGCTTCATAAAAAACAAGGCGACAACTTCAAGCACCTTCCTTTGAGTGTATCGCAGTGTAACACTACCACATACTCATGTTTTGGAGGCTTGCTCGAATCCTTCGTTTCTCAAACACGGGCGATACATCGGTCGTTGACAGTAGCCTCATAGGCTGAACGGGATTACAGAGGACAATGCTGACACTGTGCTGTGTGCCTTTCTCGCGCGTAGTATTTGGTCAAGGGATTGCTAAATTTTGGGGTCGCGGAACTTTGACTGCTCGCATAGCCACAAATGGACACCGAGTTGTGGAAATACTGATAATTTGAGGCCGATCTTTCGGACGCTCATCTTCCTCGATTTCCAATGGCAAAGCTTTCCTGATCACGACCGGACTATCACCGGTGATATACAAACACTTAGAAGCACATTCTGTGGTTCCATGTGAATCGCTCGGATGCAGCTCCGGTTCAGATCAAATGAGTACTGGGGCTTAATTTCCACATAGCGCGCAGAGCCCAACACCTCCGTGTCAATATCGGTGGGGCAATTTTCGACATCTCGGTTCATCTTGTCCGAGCATGCATCAACATATGATAACATTATCAACAGCGACAGTACTAATCAATAAGCAAGCTTAACTGTTACGGTCGAGGGGATCGTTATCTTAGGGTTGTGTATACTACGAGCGCTTACAGTGCTCGGGATCCCGGCTGACCGGGAGCGCCGAATGTGCGAGAAGGCCCAAGCTGCTGGACGAATCGATCAACCTAAGATACCACGTATCGGACGATCGTGGTCCATCAATGACCATCCCGGGGAGCCGGTAACGAAGCCTACAGCTGAACCTTGGCACGATGGATCTCGAATCGCACAGACTATGATCCTTCACCTCCTGCCTTTTGATTGAACTCCACGAGTGCAATGATCGCATGTCACTCCTTCAGTTCGAAAAGCGGTCCAGAAGGTTGGAGACGCGTCACTCTTGGCGAAGTCACGCAAAGATGTCTCTGACCATCGTGCCGGGCATACCCAGCCAAAGCCTCTAACTAGAGGGATCCACCTTCCCCAACCTGATAAAGCTTAAGACCCATGAGGGACGCGGGGAAACCGCTCGTCGCGACCGTCGTTTCATCTTCTATTCACCTAGCGGATCTCGCTAAGAGCTACACCGAGACAAGCCGAATTAACCTCCTTCAATTCTCCTCCAAGTAATGCAGGCCTGGAGAGACAGCAAATTGTTGCTCAGGACACCTGAACATATTGTTTTATTGGAACGGCCGACGACATGCGCTAGGGTTATTAGTCTAACTCGAATCCCAATAATTCTCGGGATGTAGCTGCAGCTAAAACAATCCTCCGAGAGTGTCGCCGGAGAAGGCCAGAAGGGCTGCGCTTCGCTTGAGTAGAGAGGTCTGTCACCCGATCGCTAAGAACAACCTTCGTGAATACAAAATTGACACAAGTTGCTGAATTTCCTGACTTGCCTTGACTGTAAGGTAGTTGTTTGGATTGGTGAGCTTGTAGAAGTACAATTAGCCGTAATGAATATTTTAACGGCGCGGGATTATCCCACTACGCAATGCGATGTCAGCTAATCCCAGAATGACCATGGGTCCGGGGGTCCAAATGCTTAAAGTCGATCTAGAATTTAAGCGAGCAAATCTGACAGCTTGACGGACGCCCTCAGGAAATCGTGGAATCCTTTTCCGCCACGACCTGCAGCTCGGAACATTGAGCCGGACGGCTCCTGTCGCTCGGCAGTTAACACAGGTTTTTGCAATCCCATACAGACACCACTCTAATCGTGAAAGCGATACTGACTGTCAAAGTCAAATCCAAAAGTCACGCTGAGTGAACCTAGTTGTCCGAGAGCTTATTCTCCCCGTCGCTGCTCCTCTGGTTCGCGCGAGGGACGGGCCTCACGAAGGGTTCAGGCTCTCGACCCACTCTTGAAACTACACGATTCGTTCGCCCAATCCCTTCTCTAATGTCATCTCTTGCATGCTTCCGGAGATTCGCGACCTTCTTCCCACAGCAATGATCAGCATTACTTGGAATCTTCTCAGGATTTTCCTCAAGTCACCAATCATATGTCCGCTTGGGGGTTCATCTCCGTCCCGTAAGATGGGTTCGTCTCTTGCTTGCCTGAACCCCGCTACCTCCAATCTTGCTTCCCAAGGTCTTTTCATTGTTTTCTGACTCGTCGGCAGAAGCGAAGTGTCGTCCAACAATCCGCGTCCTGATGAATCATCATGCTCCTCGCTTGCATTTGGACCCCCATGGGTCTGGACTAGGCCACGTGCAGGTGCATTCCTCGGACCAGAATATCGGAATCATTTAAGATGCATCTTCCAAGACCTCGTGTTTTCTTCCCTTACCCTGCCAATCACTTCTTTAACGGGTGTTCTTGCTCGTTAGGATCAGTTAGGGACCCTATCCTTTTTGCGTTTGAGATTCTCGCGATCGCGCAATAGCCACTCTTTTGTTACAGATTTTTATCCACTAATAATAATGCTTTGGTCAATCCTTCCGGTGTCAGTGATTCTCCCGGTGCTGTTCGGTACTGCGGTGTGTGCGAATGCTCAGCCCAACACTTATGACTATGTCATCGTCGGTGGAGGCACCACTGGTCTTGTTGCTGCAAACAGACTGAGCGAGGACCCCACGAGTATGTCTGCATCCATAGCGGATGTGTTTTAAGCGCATCAATACTGACCGCGACATTCTACAGAGACTGTCCTTGTGATCGAGAACGGCATCCTCAACAATGGCACCCTCTCCAGCATCCCAGGTAACTCCGGCGGCCTCAATCTCGCAGCTATGTACGACATCTACAGTGCCCCAGTCCCCAACCTTGGTAACCAGACGTTCCTTGTAACTGTCGGCAACGTCGTTGGCGGTGGTTCATACGTTAATGGTATGCAATTCGACCGCGGTGCCAACGATGACTACGACGCCTGGGAGGCTCTCGGTAACAAAGGCTGGGGCTGGAAAGGCCTCGAGAAGTACTTCCTCAAGAGCAATCACTTCGATGCTCCGTCCGCCGCGACCACCAAGCAGTTCGGCATCACCTACGATGCAAAGGCCTATGGCAACGGCCCGGTGAAGGTCTCTATTCCGGATTGGCAATTCCCTGACATGAAGAAGATTTTTGCTTCGTGGAAGAACGTTGACATACCACACCCGAAGGAGGGCTTTGCGGATCCAGTTGGTGTGTACTGGAGCCCTAACTCAATTAACAAGGACACTGCGACACGAACTACGTCACGCTCTGCGTACTATGATCCCATTTCGTCCAAGCGCTCGAATCTGAAGCTTTTGACGAACAGCCATGTCGATGAGATTACCATCTCAAAGAGCAGGACTGGTGCTCTTACTGCAACTGGCGTGAAGTACACAAACAAGGACAGCGGCGTCCAGACGCAGGCTATTGCAGCAAAGGAGGTCATCCTCGCTGCTGGTGGTGTCTTCACTCCCCACTTGCTCATGGTATCTGGTATTGGACCCAAGGACGTCCTCCAGGCCGCCGGTGTCACCGTCAAGAAGGTAAGCGAAACCTCACCTTTGTAACTGGCTTCTCTGACACATTCGCGTACAGGATCTCCCTGCTGTGGGCTCCAACTTCCAGGACCACATCGCCAACTACATGAACTTCGACCTTCAAGGCCTCGATAAGGACAGCGTCGTTTCCATCAACACCAACGCGACTTACAACCAAACCGTGTACGATCAATACCTCTCAGCCAAGACCGGTCCCTACTCCGTTGGCCGCGCTAATGGCCTCGTCTTTATGGCCCTCCAACACTTCGAGCCCACATACAAGGCTATTGTCAACAAGATCCGCGCTCAGAAAGCCGAAAACTTCCTTCCCGCACGCTACTCCAAGGATAAGCAGCTTCTCCGCGGCTTTGAGAAGCAAGCTGATATCCTAGCCAAGCAATTTGCTGCCGCAAAGGCTGCCGTGGGTGAAATCGTCATCCAGCCTTGGGGCTTCTCCGGTATCGCGAACAACAAGCCGCTCTCTCGTGGCACTATTACTTTGAACAATACGCATCCTGAGGCTTACCCTATCGTGCAGTGGAACACCTTCCAGAACCCTGTTGACGCGGACATCATGGTGTCCCTCACCAGGTACAACAGGAAGCACTGGGCGCGCAAGGAGCTCGCGAGCTACAAGCCTGTTGAGACGAGCCCAGGCACGCAGTACCAGACCGATGAGGAGATTATCCAGGGCGGTATCGAGACCGGATCGCTTGCTCCGAGTTTTGCGCACCCCAGTGGCGGCTGCAGCATGATGCCGGAGAAGTTCGGTGGCTGCGTCAACGAGCAGCTGCAGGTGTACGGCGTCGGAAAGCTGAGCGTTATCGACGCCAGTATCATCCCCCTCATCCCCGCCACGCATCTGCAGGCTACCATGTACGCGATTGCTGAGAAGGCGAGCGACATCATCAAGGCGCGTGCGTAAGAGAAGGAGGGACTTCGATAGCTAATACATGACGACGTTTTCTACCTCAGCGCTTCTCGCCCCGATGTGCTAGTGATTGCGTGATCATACGCTGTCGTGGCTACGTTGCCTCGACGCGTGGTCGGGCGTTTTCTTACATATAGTAGGTCAGCGATCGGCAGTTGTGCCGCATATGCTCGTCGAGAATGAGAGAACAGATACAGGTTGCATCGGCGTTGGTTTGATGATGTAAGTGCAGGAATGCCGTGCCTCCGGCTGCTTCGGAGCTCGGTCTTTACGGACTTAACAACATAACCCTCAGAGATCACTGCTTACCACAACCATTCATGCATGCTCCCATTTTGTGCATGATTCATGTCTTCTCAAAGCTCGCTTCACTGATATGTGATAGCACGTAGGGGGCATCAAAATGGGCATCACCTATTCACTCTTCTTCCCGCCTACCCCGACCCTGACCGAAGATAGCCTGCCCTCTCAGCAAGGTCGGGTCTTCATCGTCACCGGCGGCGCCTCGGGCATCGGATACGAGCTATGTCGCATACTCTACCATGCGCAAGGGACAGTGTATATGGCAGGTCGCTCAGAAGCAAATGCCAAGGCAGCAATCTCCCGCATCGAAGCACTCCCGTCAGTCGCTCGAGGAAAGCTCGGGTTTCTGCAGGTAGCATTGGACGACCTAAGCACGATCAAGCCGGCAGTCGAAAACTTCCTTTCGAAAGAAAGTAGGCTCGATGTCCTCTTCAACAACGCCGGTGTGTCAAACCCGCCAGCCGGTTCCATCTCACCGCAGGGCCACGAGCTGCAGCTTGCGACCAATTGTTTGGGGCCGTACTTACTCACCCAACTGCTTCTCCCAGTTTTAAGCAGCACCGCAAAGCACGGCGCACCCGCGAGCGTCCGTGTAGTATGGACCGGTTCAATAATCGTAGACCTCTCCGCGCCAGCAAACGGTGTCGATATCAATGAACTGAGCAATCCATCCAAAGACCAGCAAAAGAATTACACTACTTCAAAGACAGGCAACTGGTACCTCGCTAACGATTTGGCGCAGCAGGCAGGCAAAGACGGCGTATTGAGCATCTGTCAGAATCCAGGCAATCTCAAGTCTCAGCTTACACGGCATATGCCGCGCATCGTGCCTTTACTGGTTTCACCACTTTTATATCACGCAAGGTTTGGGGCTTATACAGAGTTGTGGAGCGGGCTATCTCCGGAGCTTACGATGGAGGATGGCGGTAAGTTTGTGTTGCCATGGGGCAGGTTGCATCCTAGTCCGAGGGAGGATTTGCTCAAGACGATGAAGAAAAAGGACGAGGGAGGAACTGGTACTGCTGAGGAGTTCGTGTGGTTTTGCAAGAGGCAGACGGACGCTTTTAGGTAGCGATAGGGTCTGTTGGACGTTGTTAGGTAAGGTTGTTGGAAGGCTTCGTGTGTTACGATCATGGACAAGCAAATATTTGTAGACGCCTGTTGGTTTCATTGCTATGATATAGTGTATATTGATACCTGTATCTCATCCTCTAGACGTGTTTCTGGTAAGCAGCACGTTAAGTACTGTTAAGAATTGCAAAAGCATGAAGGAAGCGATAAAGAAGCTAGCAACGAAACGGATCCATCCACTACGAAGTTTGCGTGACTCCGCATCCTCACCAGATCTGACAGAGCCACTTCTATCGGCGGATCTATCAAAAAGTTCTGTATCCAATATAGAAGAGAGCGTGTGATGTTGTATGTGGTATCCAAAATTTTTAATCACCTCCGCCTTTTTTTCCGGTGTGGGCAAGAAGTTGGCCATGATGAGAGCTAGCAAGCAGGTGCTGTAATTGTATTTTGAATGGTCGAGCCTATTTGAGAGCAGTCGGTACGGAAGCTCGCAGATATTCCCGAAGATGGAGATTCGATCCGCGACGACTAAATTCTCGCATTTCTCCAGCATCGCGAACGCGCCATGAATGAGATGACGATCTTCGGACCAGGTCAAGTTTTCATCGCCATCAGTAGGTTGACCGACATTGTTAAACCAGATGCCGAGGTGGTCTATTGCATCTTCAAATGATAGGCCGTATCCTGTACTCCATTGTTCTGCAATGCTGTCTGCAAAAGATTTATGTCGGAGACGCATGAAAAGCGACCTTACACTCTGCATGGGAAGGCAAAAGTCCCAGCTTCCCTCGAGATCATTTCCAAGGAGGTGTTGTTTGAGATAGCTAGATATTCTCACTTTGGGATCAATAGGAATTAGCAAGAACAGAGATGCTGCGCAGCGTTTTTCTTGGAAAGCCCAGCTACGGCCGAACCATCGGTCCTCAGAGATGGTGAGAAGGAGATTCAAAGTGACAATGGTCGCAATCTCGTAATCTCGTCCGCTTATAGGCCCACAGGTGTGAATTATTTTTAACAAAGCCTCTAAGCTGTGTTCGTCTAGTATTGGAGTGGATAGAACTGCGACAGTCCATTTGCTTTCCTTGTACACGCGGTGCATAACTTTCAAATGCTGTTCGACATCAGCAGAGTCGTCCTGTTGGATGCATTCCTGGTCTATCCAGACGTAAGGACATTTTTGATAACGAGCGAAACGCATTGCGCGTTGGAAAACCAATGGTGGACAGGCTATAGGTCGCCATCTAGCCTGGGAATCGTTCCGTATCTGATATTCCGGAATATTGATACCGTGTGTCGACTGTTTATGTTCCCAGCAGTATGATACGGATGTATACAGTGTCCTAGGCTTGTGTTCACGTGGTTGGGTAAGTTGATAATGCGTGATACTAGTTTCTGTCTGTTTAGCCTTTGCGAAACTAGAAGGCGTGATAAATCGAAGCTGGATAGGAGTTTTCTCATCACTTTCGACCAGGGCAATATTGATGATATCCTCAACACTCTGGAAGAAGCTCTGGTGGTTTCGGTGGATCTGGCCGAACGTTGCATTGGTATCGTGTTGCATGGTCCTGCGAACTTGCAGTTGCGTGAGTAGCCGGGGAAAGTCTTATGGAGTTGGTCGTCTTCGTGTTCCTTCGAGGTATTCCGGTCTACCAAAAATCTTCATCAGTTGTTTGTGCCACTACAGGTCGGGTGCATGTGTCTAGGTTGAAGCGTATGTATGCGATAGAAGTGGCTGTGCAACCCAAGCGAGTGGCAGGGATGTTGCTCGAGCAAACCGAACTTGAGTGACAAGCATTGTTCTCTATGGCCAGCTTGTCGAAACTCTAGCAGATAATGCGTTTGAAGAAAATCGTCTTTCTGTTAGTCTAGATCTGCAGAAAGGAAACCAGGTCCGTGGCCGATGTATCACTTGTTCTATGGCCGAGGGAATCACTGAGCGCTGTCTTTATAATGAGCACCTTCCTCTACCTTCCAACTATTTCCTCTGTGGCTTTCAGCGTGGAGCTTCCGAATGACATGTTGATCAACAGAACTGTATCATGTATTACTCCAGGACAGAGGATGGTGTATCAGCGAGTGCGTCGCGAGGGCAGCCATGTTGATCAGTGAACCGTGACCTCTCTTGTCATGTCTGCCCCCGCATTGCTCGAAGATGTGCCGTCCCTGAAGCATTCGAGCGTGTTGCCTAGGATGGTGTGGAGTTGACTTCAAGAACCTGCTGCTGCACATTGTAGGGTCCGTTGCCATTGTGGCCGAGATGCAGCTGCCAAAGGAAGATTTTCAATCGCACTTTTGAGTCTCTGGGTAATTTACTTCACGCAGGAAAGTTCTCTCGCTCCAAACCAAACCTGGTGCCCCACCCAGCCATTCTCCTAGTTTCTTCAGGCTGATCTCACGTGACACGGTAGCGCCTTGGCACACTAGCGCCGCCCACAGACTATATAAACCCGCCTGCCCCCTCACCCTCTTCTGCTCCTTAGCTCTCTTTGCCTTTTGGCTTAGATCAAGTGTAGTATCTGTTCTTTTCAGTTTAATCTCTGAAACGAGACTACGGTCTCATTCAAGATTATTCCTATTTTTGACCACAGGTCTCCTCTCACTGGGCTTGCTCATAGTTGAGATCACAGTGTCGCCAGTATCGCACTATCTCTGGCTGACGCGAATACCATTTTTCATTGAGCTCCACAGCGTTGCTGTATGCTTGAGGAAGAATTCTTCCCTTCGCCTTTTGTTATCCATCGGCCGATGAGTTACGCTTAGCCGGATGTAGCCTTTGCCGGAGGTTTCCTAAAATGTCATGACAAACGGTGCGTGCACGTAATGGTCCATTCAATAAGGCCTAGGGCATCGGGATGGGAATCACAAAAGCCCAGAACCACAAGGGCCAGTGGGTCGGCGAAAATCTCTTGGGAAAGGCGATCGTCTAGGTCCGAGAACGTCTCCGGGCTCAGTATTCAGAGGAGCTTCAGGATTCTAGTGCTGTGGATGCTCAACAAGATGGAGCAGCGATTGCTGAAGATGAGTAGTAGTTAAGGATGAGAGAAGATATTGAGCATGGGTGTGCGGATCTCAAAAACGATAGCCAAGCCTTTCAAGGCCAGTGGCGATTCTTATTACGATGGGCTCGTATAGAACACTGGCGTTTTGGAATGGCCCTCATGGAGTCTTTCACATCCCACAGAATGCAAACTTTATGAGAGAACAATGGCCATGGGAGACATCTTTCCATACTTGTTTACGACATGTTGCTTAAAAAACAGCTAACGTGTTGTACAAGCGAGTCGGCCATACAAGCGAGTCGGCCATACAAGCGAGTCGGC
>JACVRA010000017.1:482-18079 GCA_019828545.1 Paracamarosporium sp. OC-R06-R3 | reverse complement strand
TAAAGGGCGTAAAAGAAAGCGTATTCAGACTGGCGGGACTATAGACTATGGTACTGGCGTATCGTACGTAGCTTCTAAGGCGCAGGCAGCGTCTCAATCGTCTAAGAAGGCTCGTAGTAGCTATCGTGATGCGCAGGCCCTACCAGGTCAACGGTGCTGTAGGAACTGCGGGAAAGCTAGGCACAACACTCGTACGTGCCAAAAGGATAAGGAAGATAATGAAGAATCTAATACAAGCGTATTATACAAAGGTTCTATAGATAGTTGTAAATAAATTCACTTTTTGTATATAGTGTTTGCGATGCTAAGAAAAAGTGGCCAACTTAGTGATTTAGCCGGCTCAGTAGTGGAATACGTTAATCTATTACTTTATATAAATTAGACTTAGGCTATTTTATTTTATAAAACTATAGGCCTTTTACTATATAAAATTAAATTTAAATATTAAGTAGTCTACTACTAAAACTAAAAGAAATATACTAAGTTATTATTTATAATTAAAAAGTAAATGTTTTAAAAAAAGGTATAAAACTATACTAAAGTATAATATAAAGCTATTAATACTACTATAAAGATAGTATAAAGAGAAATAGTTTAAGCTTAAAAGTACTAAGTATAATAAGTAAATAAAAAATACTAAAAGTTAAACTTTTTTATTAGTAATTAAGTTTATATTATATTAAAGAGTTTTACTACTAGCTACCTTAGCTAAAAGCTTAATTAGTAAATGTATAAACTTTACCTTATTACTATTATAAAGGGCTACTTTTACTAGGTTAGACTTTTATTATATATATATATATAACGTCTTTTATATAAACTACTTATAAAAAGCTACTACTAAAGTGCTCTTAAGTTAAGTAAAACTAAAAAAAGAACTAATAGAGGTTAATAATAACCTTAAGTAGTAGGTTAATAAAATCTTTAATAGTTATATCTATTAAAAACATTTATAATATAAAGCTACTTAAGTTAACTATAATTTTAATTTTATATAGTATAATACTTAAGGATTTATAAGTACTTTATAAAAAGTTAAAAACTATTATCTAGTTTACTTAGATAAACCTAGACTACTAGTACAGCTAAAAGTATAACTAAAAGTATATAAAATAAAGAAGTAGCTAAAAATAATAAAAGAAAATAATAAAACTATAAGTAAGCTAGTATAAAATAAGTAATAAAGAAGAAAGTAAGAGCTAATAAACTTAAAAAACTAAGCCTACTTTAAAAAGGAGTAATATAATAGTCTAGTATATTAGTAAATTATATAATCTTACGTTTAAATATAACTATATACTTAAGAATAACTACTTTATATAATATTACTACTTAAAGTAGAATATTATTCTACTTAGTAACTATATATAAAAGTAAGTATACTTTTTATATTTATTATCTCTTTATCTTAGTATAACTAAAATAGAGTTAACTTACCTTATTAACTACTTTTAATATAAAAGACTAAGCTCGTCTTTATAAAGAGGTATTTATAAAATACTTAAAAATATTCTTTATAATATATAAATTATAGTATATAGGTATTACTAAGACTAGATTATAAACTTTATTAATACGTTAATAATAATAGGTAGTTAAAAATTTCTTTAGTACTTTAAGTATAATTAAAAAGGCTAAAGAGATCTTAAAAAAAATATAATATTATAGGTATATTTAAGAGGCTATATATCTTTATACCTTTAGACTATACTATAAATACTAGTTATAGGATAATAGTAGAATATTAAGATAATAACTCTAAAGAAAAGGGTAATATTATAAATATAATAAATACTAATAGGGTAATAATATAAAAGGTAAAGAGAATAATAAAATAAAAAATAAACTACTAATATTAAGATTATTAAAAATTAATATTATATAATCTCTTTTTTATTAAGAAAAGGTTCTCTTTAGAGAATTATAGCTTAGTAAAAAAATAAAAGGTTCTTTTACTAAAAAATAATTTCTCTAAAATAATAATATTAAGTTAAAAGAATAAAGAATAGAATAACTAGTATATAGTTTAAAAAAATCTCTATACTTTTTTTATTCTTTATAGTTAACTCTTATAACTTAGATTATATTTTAACTTTTTAATTATTTAAATTATAAATACTTCTTCTATATAAGAAACATTAGCCTTATTTTAATATAAATTATTATTAAGTACTTTAGTACTTAATTAGAGCTTATTAACTTTTATTATTAAACTACTTTTTTATTACTAAAGCCTTAATAACTTTATTATAAGTAAATTTTATTACTTTAGTATAGATTAAACTAGGTACGTAGTATACTCTATTAATACTTTAAACTTTAAGCTACTAATAAAACTACTATATAACGTAAATTATATAAAAGAAAGTATATATAGTATAAGGAAATTTTAATAGTTAAAAAAGGCCTATAGCTAGCTACTCTAAAGAACTTTATAATACATAGTAATAATAAAAAGGTAAAAAAAAGAGTATATATTAATAAAGATAAATTAACTTAATAGTATTATAAATACTATAGCTAGTTTAAGTATAATAAAATAACTTATAAGTAGTTTATAAAAGTAGATTTTAAGTAGATTATACTATTATAATTTTTTATAATAATTTATAGTAATTTTATACTATTATATATAGTATAGACTTTAGTAAAAACTTAATATTATAAGTTACTTACTTATCTAAGCTATTTACTTATAAAGTACATTAATATTAATTTATAAAGGTTATTTAATATATTTATAACCTAGTGTCTTTAAAAATACTTTATAAATAGCTATAGTATATTAAATTAAAAGAGTTATATTTTATTTAATAGCTTAAAGTATAAGCTATACTTAAACTTCTTTAATAGGGTCTAACTAGTACTATTAGATAAGTATAAGTATAAAGAAGTAGTTTTAATAAAGTCTTAATAAAAGTAAATTACTTACTTATATAGACTACTTACTTATAAAGTATATTATACTTATAAAAAACTATTAATAGGGTATATTTTATAACTTAATTATTTAAATACTAGATAACTTCTTTATAGTAGATATATACTTCGTAGTGTATTTAAATCTAGGTAACATTAAACATTATAGAAGGGTACTCCTATAATGTATTTATATACTACGCTAAAGATGGCAAGTTGTTTACCTACTACAGTCGCATAGATCAAACTGTCATGTTAGCAATAGCATCAAGAACTTTCCAGCGCACTGGTGAGGCATTAAATCTCACGTTGGCGGAAATGCATGAATTTTTCCGCCTGTTTTACATCCCCGGTATGGCGCACTTCGCTGGCGGCGTCGGACAATGGTCAATCGGGCAACCTATGGTAAATCGACCAACGGGTGCAATTCAATGATAGTCAACATAGTGTCCTATTGGCGCTAGTTGATTGGGTTGAGAAAGGGCGCGCGCCAGCCACTTTGGTTGGGATAAAGTTTGTCAATGACACGCTGGATGGCGGCGCTGTTCAAAGCCAAAGGACACATTGCGTCTATCCCAACATCAGTCTCTGGGACGGCGTGGGATATGTGAAAGAAACGGAGAGCTGGACATGCTATTTGGAAAACACTGGCCACGATATCGGTATTTAAATACAAAGCTTTATAAACTATTTCAGATTGTTAGTATATGCCTATCCGTTAGGCACCCCGTGATTTTACGAAGTATTAACCCAAGGCTATTCGGATGTGCGTGCGACTCCGCTATGCAATTGATCGGGAAGATAAGCAAGCGCCTACAAGGGGTGTATGTGCGTTACACCGCCTGTGTAAGCCGCATTTAGCTGAATTTCCACAGGTGTGGGGCCGCGCCAAGGCACCCCCTCTACTTAAGAGCAAACTCTGAGGACTCTACTAAGCTCTGCGATTGCTGCGCTCTCCTCTCTTTCCTTGGAGTTACGGCACAACCCTTATATCGATTTTCACGCTCTCTCGTCGTAATGGATACAGAGGCACAAATTCACAACAAGGCTACTTCGCCTCAACTTGTACAAGAGGAGAAGGAGGAGGTCGTCGACTTTGACGGTGAATGTGACTCAGCCAATCCACAAAACTGGTCGAGACTCTACAAATGGAGTATTGTTATCATCATATCGTTGCTGAGCTTAGAAGCGTCGGTTGACACTGGCCAAATGCTTGAATCATTGCCATTGACATATACAGCAACTTGGGCATGCTCATGTGTGCTCCCGCCTTGCCGGACATTCTGCAGGGGTTCCATTCAACCTCAAAGATCGAATCTACGCTTGTCTTAATGATATGGGAACTCGGTGAGGTCATGTGCCCACTAGTCGTCGCGCCGCTATCAGAACTATATGGACGACTGCCCGTCTATCATATTGCCAATCTACTTTTCCTTGTTTTCACGATCGGCGCAGCGGCAAGCACTAGCATACCGAGGTAACTTAGTTGTTGATGATAATCGTTATACATGCTAATATGCGAGGTAGTGAGTTCTTGGTCAACTACGATCTTATGTTCTACTGATACGTCAAGTGCTAATCGGCATGCGTTTCTGTGTGGGCCTCACGATCGCGTGCACCGTTCTGAATCCATGTATTGTAGGCGACATGTTTCCGAAAGAACAACGAGGGCGAGCTCTCGGCATAATGGGCATCATACCCTTCACGGCTCCTATTCTAGGCCCGATAGCTGGCGGATTTGTCACCAAAGCAAAGAGTTGGAGATGGACTTTCTGGCTCATTGTTATCATCACCGCACCGTTACAAATCGTCTTCATGGTTCTTTACCGTGAAACATACCGCGTCAAAATTCTCGAAAGGAAAGCTGCAGAGCTTCGGAAATCATCAGCGAGACCGTTTGAACATCGCTCTCGCCTTGGACAGCCACGCAATGTTGTCATCCAGGAAACCTGTTTAAGACCAATCAAGATGCTCATTGTATCACGTTTGGTCATCATGTTGGGAACTTGCGCTGCTCTCAGTGCCAGCGTAGTATACACCCTCGTCGCTTCTTTGAGCGTGATCTATAATAAGGAATACCATCTTGAGCAGGATATGATTGGGCTGACCTATATTGGTTTCGGTAAATAACCCATCTCCGGCTTTGTTGGATCGCAAGGCACTTGCTAACATGTTTGGAAGGAATTGGTATGATCGTCGGCGTTGTACTAATTGGCCATTTACTCGACCTGTATATGAAGACATCGAATGGCGAACCTAAGCCTGAGCGTCGTCTTCCGTTCCTGATTCTCGGGAGCGGATTGGTATGCTTTGGTGTCTTAGCCTTCGGGTGGACCGTCTATTGCCATGCGCATTGGATCGTGCCTATCATCTTTACAGTCCTGATAGGATTTGGATACCTAGCAACCGCTATATCCGGCATGAGTTATGTCCTGGATGCTTTTGGAATTCATACTGCTGCAGCCGTAGGTGGCACGGCAGTTATGCGTAACGCTGCAGCAGCAACATTGCCTCTTGCAGGGTCGGCGCTTACCGACAGACTGGGCTATGGGCTGGGATTTACTGTTCTGTGTGTCATTGGGCTGGTTGCTATCCCTGTCAGTCTGTCACTGATTTATTTCGGAGAAAGGCTTAGAAAGTCGGAAAGTTTAGTAGCTGAGGCGCAGGGGGACAAATGATGGGCGCTTTCCCGCTATGGTAGGTTGCCTTATCTTGCGTCTTCGGACCCGATTTCTTTAAATTACAATGTCAAAGTTGGGTTCAAGTATTGATCTGCATCGACGACTGACATTGGAAAGTCTATACCCGCTCTTATACGTTGTTATTTCGAAGGTTTTGCTTAGGTGCCGATGCACTTGCTAAGCAAGTGAAAATGCACATCTACAATCGTACAGCGATATAGATTGATTGTTAACCAAGTCCGATCTATCGTTTCAACTGAAGGAGGATAACAAATCTTTATGCTGAGACTCTTGGGCGGCTTGTCGTTGCTTTGGAAAGGGTAAAGTTTCAGCACACGCTCGCTAAGATGTTTCACGACTCGAACCATATTGATCTATGCTTTCGTGCCTTCATATCAACTGCTTTGCCTGTGCTCTGATAGGTACTTTAAATCTTTCTTCCCATATTTGCTTCACTTCAGCGCTCGGCATACTGCCCTGCCGCGGCCGCCACATTGCCACGTAGCCAATCGGCAAGTAGTTCCTCTCCATTTCCCGCCATGAGTGCGTCCTTGGAAGGTCGTCATGGTCCATATTGACACGAATATAAGCGACATCAAGAAACCCGAATTTCTGGTACAACATCCTGCCGGGCACGGATGCCTCGACAAAGCCCTCAATGTTGAGTTCGTCCATCTTCTCAAGACCCCACTCCATCAGCTTACTTCCTATGCCCTGACGTTGCTGTTCGGGTAGTGCGCACATCAGTGAGATACCTAGATAGGGAATTCTCAGGCAAATACTCCTCAAACTTTATATGGTGTGCCACTTACCTGCATGTGGTCGTCCCATCCATGCTTTTCGCTGCGCATGACACTGACTTGCAACCTCGCTTGCAAAGTCTTTAGCTGTGCCTCCGGGCCAAAAAGCCGCGTTCACCCTAGCATCTGGGTCCGGAAACGGATTTTCCGTGTAGATTCGCCATTGGCATCCGCCCACAATGCGTTTCGGCTCTTGTTCACCTTCGAGAACGTATACCCAATGGCTACAATGATCAAGTTCATGGCCTCTCCAAAGCCGGTCCTTGGAGTCAGCGATCGCGCGAACTCGATCTTGCGCAAACGTCGGGAAGAATATCGCATGCGATGGTTCAACTCCATCCATGGCTGCCCAAATAACGTCGACGATACCGTCAAGCTGCCACTTATGCTCGACTTCCTTAACTTCGTAGCGCATGGTGTTTGAGAGAAAAGTAAGTATCGATAAGACACGTACACGGCATGAAGGATCAGCAGCGCTTTTTATTGGAAAATCTGCAGTCTGCCTTGTTGTGTTCGGCGAACCTGTTTCGACAAGGGATAGTTTCCCAACCGGGAAGGCATGCGGTGTGCGGAGGTGGCGTAGCCGGATAATCATGTTGGTGTGACCCCGACCAGTTTTGAGCACATCCCCCACGGAAAGCCTACTTTGTCGGCGCGTATCAAGAGTGGTCTAACAACGCGTACAGAAACCTCATCGAGTGATAGCGAAGATCCTCTAGCATGTCTCGACTCCGAAATATATGAAAATTTTCTATGATACCTATCACGCATCACAATGCACGTTGGCGCCTGTCGATATTTTGCAAAAACGCGTCAATATATTACGCAGTATGGCGAAACTCACGATTGAACTATAGATATACGCAGGTGCCTTGAACTCTTATTCCGAAAATGGATCCTTGTGACCCCACTTAGCAAAGTACGCATTCGAAACTTCATAGTAAGGGGACTCTGGGGGACAGAAAGCGTACTGTTCCATAGGATGCAAAACAGCTTGGAAGTCACCGAACTGACTGTAACACGCATGGCGCTCTGGCGCTTTAATCCATCTGATGAGCTGGTCCCAATCACGGCACATGACCTTTTGACCAACCCCAGGGAATTTTCCGACTTGAGAGTATAGCGGAGTATCGTCCGCTCTGCATATGACGTCTTGACGGAGCGAGTCGATGCAGTGCTGAAAATGCTCCCATGGCACGCTTGTTGATCCCCGGAAGTACATTTCTTTGCCGAATTTGCGAAGGTTTTTCTTTGTGATAGTCAGAGGGACGCTACATGATCAATTTGGAAATTTACCAAGCAGTGAATCTCGTGGATTGCTTTGATGAAGTAGACACCTTTCCCATCGTCCCATGGGAAACGTGCAGCTCTTGGAAGGCCGTGCTCGCGAGCATATTCGTCACTTAGTTGAACGGCTACGGAATCTGTGTTCAAATTGTTCCACAGTTCGTCTGCGAGTGTTTCGTTGTCGCCCCAATAATCATTGACAGGCTCATTGACAAGTTGCGTATTGAATGGCAAGCCACCTAATATCTCTATCAGATCAATGCGTTGTGGACAGTAAGGTGCGACTATACTAAAGTTTGAGCGTTCGATGGTACTTTGAAGTATGCCCAATCGACACCAGAAGAAGATGTTGAGCGACAAAGAAATGAAGAGTACAGTTGTGAATGCGATGCAACAACTACCATATCGTGGGGAATCGGCTTGAAAGACCTGATTTTCTTCATCTTCTGTATCCGAGACTGGGAGGTACTCTGTGGTCTTCATGATAAACTGGAGGATTTCTCTAGAACGCAAAGAAGACGAAAGAAGGCCCTGGTCCTGAACTGTATAGCATACGTATGTGAAGGTGTGCTACAGTTCGCACGTGTATGTTACGGAATATAAAACTTGCAAAGCGAACGATCAGAATGATAAGGCTCACCACACCAAGTAGAAGGATCTGATAAAATGATGATGATTGCATATCAGTTCAGTTCTGTGCTCTGATTTGCTGACAGAGCTTCATATGCAAGGTGAAGGTGTGTTAGCAGGAGCGGAGATAAGCATGGATAAGCATCAGATCACTCATGAAGGGTTGCCTACTTTCGCTACCGCGAAGTGAGGGCATATATGTTGCCATGTGCTCCGCACTTCCTGCCCATCATATCACTTCCTAGCACACCCATCTCAACACTGATTCTATCTGAGCACCCACATTCAACAATGCGTTGTCTTAGCATTCTCATTTCCACATCTTTAGCTGTGAATTCAGTGGCTGCACGCCCCAGCCATCAATTGGTTCCTGTAAGTGACTGTCTGCCTACACAAAATGCAACACTGATATTATGGAGCGGGATTTTGCGAATACGGACACGGTACTTGCGAGCACGAAAATTGTTGGGATTGGGCAGAAGACGAAGCTTGAGAATGTTGGCGAAGAGCTGGCGGTACCACCTGTCATCTCCAACAACAAAAAGCGGGAGATTACCGGCATAGACAGAAAACTCGCAACACCCCCAGCGATATCGAACGTCAAGCCAAGGGAAGAATGATGACCGTAATGCTTCGCGTTGATCATGGCCTGATGCGACCTACGTATGTAGCGGATAAAAGACGAGAATGGAACAAATTTGGGGCCGATCCCGATAGTCTGGGTGGTGTCTGTCTCTATATGCACTCAATGATATCTGTCACAGCGCACATCCCTTGCTCATTGTTTCACGACATTGCTTGGTTGAACGCCGCAGATGAAAGGCAACGAAGGCAAAGAAGGCAACCGCGCTGCAATATCACATATGTCCATTGATTCGATTCAAGCTAATCCCGGAAAGTACGGGAATGTGCGGACATAACAAGCCGAAGCAATGGCATATCATCTCCGATGTGGTAGGCCGCCTCATTCTTCAGCATCTTGACATTCTCCACTTTTTACGAAGCCTTCCCACGGGGCTTGCAGCCACCCCTCTTATTGTGTTTTCCTTGAACCATGATGTCACGTGAAGGAAATCCATCACCAGTGAGGCATTTCAGCCCGAGAGCCACTGTAAACATTGTCACCTGGCTACTGCTGGTTGTATCTGCGGTCGCTCTCCTAGTTCGGATTACCCTAAAACGCGTTACGACGAAGGGATTGCGCCTCGATGATATACTTGCAACCTTTTCTGTTGTAAGTTAAATTTCAAGTATTTGAGACTCGTTCTTAAAGATTCAGATCACCCATATTGGATCTGGGGCCGCGACAACAATCGCATCCAACAATTCACCGTCCAATGGCGAAGTCACCTCTAGCTACCAACATACACGACGATTCTCGCGGGTAAGTCGTTCGCAAATTGTACTAACCACGCACATTCTAAGCAGCCGCAGAGCCTCTTCGCGTCGAATGTCCTGTTCATCGCCACTGTATGCTTTGCAAAAATATCTATACTCACTCTGTTCAACATCATCACAGAAAGGAAAAGTCATCGCCAAATCGGACTTTGCCTGAGCATCATCATAATTGTTTGGGCTTCTATCTCCTGCCTTGCACTTGGCTTCACGTGCGGTGTACCAAGGCTGTGGGATACCGTCCCAGCTTGTGGTAACGAGGTTTGTGGTCCTGAACCCCATTCTGGTACGGTCTGACACCACAGCAGCGTGGATTTTGGTATGCCTTCGAGTCCTTGAATATCGTGAGCGACTTTATCATCATTGCATATACCTTCTTCGTTGTCTGGCCGCTGCAAATGCCACGATCTAAAAGACTCATTGTCCTTGGATGTTTTGGAGCGCGTGTCTTGTAATATCCACCTAGAGTATTTAGAAGCTGTGCTAATTGTGGACACAGTGACATTGCTGCGACTATAATTCAAATGGACTTTACAAAATCTTTCGACACGTCCGCAGTCTCCAAAGACCTGTGGGTATGGATGTAAGTCAATCATTGCCAAGAGACAAGACAAGAGCTCAGCGTATCCGTCCTTACAAGATAACTAGGTTGGTAACGCAATTGGTTCAATGCATCACGATTATTACTTCCTGTATTCCTTATTTGCGACCCCTTCTTGACGCCCTTCCGACTGGTATGTTCATGAGCGACGAGATCCGGAGAAAGCAGCGAGTAGGAAGAACAGAAGATAGCACTTATGTTAGGATGGCAGACTACGGCTTTGTCATGAAGAGTAAAACGAATAAGCAGGAGAGTGGCCCTTCGCGCCTAGAGGCTAACATCGCACTCTCGAATGCCATGTAAGATATGAAAATGCAAGGTTAGGATCAGGTAAGGTACTTGGTTTGGGAGATCATCAATGGTTAGTCTCAATTGAGTGTGGTACATCTGCTGGCCCTCTTAGGCAGTTCTTATCAGTTGAAAAGCTCTGAAGAAGCAGCATCTCGTAGAATGACTTCCCCCACAACCATCAACGCCGATTCTTTGACCCCATGGTTACTCCAAGATATGGTTGAATCAAGTGCTGAGTAGATAAATTATGTTCACTAGTGATACCTACCTATAACTATAGGTAAAGTCCATGCATGCGAGATGAACAGAGAGCCGTCTCCCACATGTCGTCCTTGCTACAGTGGTGCTTATTCCGAATCTTATCTCTCGCCTTAGGGGTTGTTGATTGGCTTCATATGTAGACCATACAATAGGTTGTCTGTCTCAGGTCATCTTAGTAGATATTCCCATGAAATACCAGTAGTGTACGGAAAGTGTGGGCCATGGGAAAAAACACTCATGGAATCTAGCCGTCGCCGACGGATCGTTTCGCCTCAAATCTCGGGCCGCGAGGGGTTTAATCGACATTGGAATGCCCCAGCTTGCGCACTGCCCGGCTAAATGACTGGGGCGGCTTTTACGACAAGGATCCTATTCGAGTGCCACATTCTCGGGACGAATGCACATCCTTGCAACACGAAAGTCCTCCATATGATATGTTGCCTAATGGATGCAATGACGATCTTTGTATGTGCGACATGGTGGGATAGGCTGGTGGTACAGAGAACTACGCCCCAGTCTGACCGAGAGCCCCGCCCTTGTGAGGAGCTCTGCCGTGCCGGCTCTATACACTTTGATCACCGCCCTCTCCTTTTCCCTTTCAGGCCCACATCTGTCAGATCACATCAACCTTCCACTCTTAATGTTCAGCAGTAACTATTTGAAACCCGTACGAGTATTCCCTCAAGCCTAGTTAGTCCCACGTAAAATAATCGTTTTATTCCCATCAATCTCAAGATGGAGCTTGATCGTATGCCAAAGAACAGTGTTGGGACTGCTGAGACATCGGACATGGGTAGCAACGTATATGGCAATGGCGCAGATGCAATTTATCTGGCTAGAACGGGCAAGAAGCAAGTACTCAAGGTGAGTGATTTCGCATTCACCACTACGAGCCGTTTGACTGAAACCGATGTGCAGCGTCGTTTTGGACTTGCGTCTATGATTGGTTTCACTGCAGGTCTGATGTGCACTTGGGAAGGAGTTCTGGGGTGCGTAGAGATACTTCGATGTTGAACGATACGTACTCACATTTTCACGTAGTGCTTTCACTCTTGGCCTGACAAAGTATTTCACTCACGTATAAAAGACCTGATGGGGTATGACACTGACCATGCAAACTTAGCGGAGGACCAGCAGGTTTAATATACGGATACCTGCTCACATGGATTGGGACAATTTCCGTGACGTGCGTTATGAGTGAGCTTGCATCAATGATGCCTACGGCAGGAGGACAGTACCACTGGATTGCCGTCTTGGCTCCAGATAATAGCAAGCAATTCCTGAGCTATGCCGCTGGTAAGATATCCAAGAAATGCAATCCCTACCATCAGGTATTACTGACGATGGTGCAGGTTGGATTACAGTGGCAGGCTGGAGCCTTGGTACTTCTGCTGCGGCTTTCACATCCAGTTCGATGATACAAGCTCTCATAGTCTTAAACAACCCAGGTAGGTCTCCTTCTTTCTGCCCAAGACCAATGCTAACTCACTTGAAGACTACGCACCTGAGCGATGGCACAATACGCTCATCTTCTGGGCAATGTTAACTATCTGCCTAGCCCTCAATACAGTGTTAGGCAAAGCACTTCCGGCTATCGAAATTCTTATATTGATATTACACGTCCTTGGGTTCTT
The DNA here is from genome assembly GCA_019828545.1 of Paracamarosporium sp. OC-R06-R3. Classification (NCBI taxonomy): domain Eukaryota; kingdom Fungi; phylum Ascomycota; class Dothideomycetes; order Pleosporales; family Didymosphaeriaceae; genus Paracamarosporium; species Paracamarosporium sp. OC-R06-R3. Next base: position 5,580 of record JACVRA010000017.1, on the reverse strand, counting down.
TGCTATAGTCATACCGCTGGCGTATCTAGCACCGCGGAAAGACGCTGCCGCGATCTTCACGACGTGGGATAACGGTGGAGGATGGTATTCGACAGGAGTGGCTTTCTTCATTGGGCTACTCGGAAATGTTTCAGCGTTTGTAGGTATGTGACCCTTCATCGTATGTCGGTTTTTGCATTTAGCTTACATTCCAATTCGTACGCACGAAGGCACTGATGGCCCAATCCACGTAAGATGTCTTCCCTGCAACTAAAATTGCTAGCTATCTGTTCTAACCAACATCCAGATGTCAGAAGAAGTGCAAAACGCATCAATGAACGTGCCTCGCGCGATGATGTCTGCTATATTCATCAATGGTTTCCTCGCCTTTGGCGCCCTACTCACAGTACTCCTCCACTCTGGAGATCTCGAAGCTGCAAAACAGTCCGCAGCTGGGTTCCCTTTTATTGCAATCTTCGAGATGGGCACCGGGTCGAAAGGGGCGGCCACGGTAATGACATCGGTCATCCTGACACTCCAGGTTTGCGCTGCTACAGGTGGCATGGCATCTGCCTCGCGAATAGCGTGGGCATTTGCGCGTGATCGTGGGTTCCCTGGGCACAAGAGTCTCGTCAAGGTATGTGTTCCCTCCACCACAAACAGCTCTCGAGCTTTACTAACCCAGGCAAGATTGAAAGACGTACTAGCATCCCTATCTACGCGGTCCTTACCATCTTCACCTTCACAGTCCTGCTAGGTCTGATCAACGTCGGAAGCTCCACTGCATTTAGCGCCTTCTTCTCTATGGCTGCGGAGAGCTTTTACACGTCATACCTCATCGTGTGTAGTCTACTTCTCTGGCGACGGATCCGCGGCGACATCCAGGAGCCCAGCAGTGATGCTGTTCTGCAAGGCGGCGGGGTACTCCGATGGGGTGGCTGGAGATTGAGAGGCGCCATAGGGATTGCTAACAATGTAGTGGCTTTCTGCTACTTGATTATTATCGCGTTCTTTGGGTACTGGCCTACTCATCTGCCTGTCAATGCGGTGAACATGAATTATAGCGCTCTAGTAACGGGGACAGTGGCTCTTGCTAGCGTGTTGTACTACTTCGCGAGGGCGAAGAGATGGTATAAGGGTCCTGTCGTTGAGATATAATATGCTCCTAGATAAATTACCTTGGACACCTATTCAAGTATTCTCGCATATGATAGCACCCCAGTCCCAAAGTAAACCTGATCGGAAAATCACGAATCGTGCTTGAGCGTTCCCTAACCAACCTAATGCACCACCTGGCGCTGTTTACCCACTCCCCCCTCAGTACCTTACAAAGTACATTTCTGCAGATGGATAGGTTACACTATTGAAAGTAGCGCTTCCTTATCAGCTTGCTTGCATCCATCATCGCTGAAACTTTGAAAGCAATGTCCAATCCCAATTATAATACCTAAGACATAAGAGGGCTTTTTGAGATGCACGGCCTTGAAGTGAATAAGCTAGAGCCTATTATTATCTATAATTCTTACTAGACCTCTCTAGGTATTTCTTTGGCCGCTGTTATAAATTACCTTACTACAACTAAAGTATAGTGTACTAAATCTATTTATTAAAAGAATAATGCGTCTATAATATCCTTATAACATTCTAAGACTTAAGTAGCTACCTCTTTAACTATATAGATTAACCTTATATTTATATCTTTAAGTATAATTTAAGGTTGCCTATAAGTACTATAACTTAAAATAACTACTTAAAAAATATAAAACTATTATTTAGCTTTAATCTATAAAGTAGTATAAAATTTATTAATATAACTTAATAACTATAGACTAGATTATTTATTCTAATAAAGCTAAAATATAAATTATAGTAAAGTAATATTATAATACTTTATTATATAACTAACTATACTTTAACTCTATACTAATAAAGTGCTATAAATAATAAAGAGTTAGTATTTTTTTAGTAACTTATTAGTTACCCTTTTTTATTTATATTTATTTATATTTATTTAAATTTTTAGTTTAAAGTTAAGTATACTTTATTAAAGATTTATTTTATATAATTAAATAAAGTTAACTTTTAAATTAAATAAAGTTAATTTTTATATTATAATTTACTTAGCTTTTTTACTAACTATAATATTAAATATTATTATTATTATTATTATTATTATTATTATTTATAATATTTATAAACTTTTTAAATATTAATATTATATAGCTACTACTACTTTATTATTATTTACTTATTATTTATAATTTTAATATTAAGATAATATTACTTTTATTTTTATATTTTATATATTTAATATTATTATTAATATAATACTAAGTAAGTAGTATATTTAAGTAAGTAGTATACTCTACTAGCTTTTATACCTTTATAGTAATGTATTTTAATAATATAATAAAAAAGTAAAATAAAATTACTAGTTTAAATTATATAACGTACTTAATAAGTAAGTATATTAGGTAAGTAAGTATATTACTCTACTAAGCCCTTATTAAAATATACTATTATTAATAGTACACTATTATACCTTAATAATATAATAAACTACTTAAGTTAAAAGAGGCTAGATTATAGCTTATGCTTTAGGCTCTTTAATAAGACGTAATATTAATATAGTAACGTGCTATAATAATTTATAAAGTTATATAAAGTATACTAAGCTAATAATATACTAGAACTACCTTTTAATATAACTATATACTTAACTTAATAAATCTCTTAAAGATAGAGGAGGAGGTAATTGTTTAGTATATTCTTAACTTAAATATATAAGAATTCCTACCCTAGCTTACTACTATTAAAGATATAGCTAATTTCTTGTTGACTAAACGGCACTATAGGCCTATTAGCTAAAAGTAAGTTATAAATTTTATAAAGTATTAACTAAAGCTTATAGTAAAGTTTAAGTAAAAGTATAATTATAAAAGAGCCTTTTATAAAGATCCTAAAGTAATAGAGGGCTAGTTTTAGCTTATAAAGAATACTAAAGCCAAGTATAGTATTCTAAATAAAAATATCTATAATTTTAATAAGTTAGGCTTTATAATAGGTATAATATTAACTAGAGTAGTAGTTATAAGCTCTAAGTATTAAAAATAGTTAAAGAGTATATAGTAGGGCTGTAATAAGACTTAGACTTAATCCTATTAATTCTATTAAACTCTAAAGTAGATCCGATATTAAGCTAATATATATATAATTATTAGAGGCTTAAATAATTAAGATCTTAGTAATATAGATTAAGTCTACCTATATAGCCAGCTCCTAGCTTTTAGTAGATTTAGTAGCTTTTTAGTATTCTTTTATACTAAACCTATAAGGTATTTAATTTATCTTAAGTTATCCTTTAACTATGTACTCCTATATACCTCTGCCTAGAGCTATACTAAGCTCGGAGCTTTAAGTAACCCTATATTAATATATTATACTAAAAAGCTTACTACTACTAGTAATGGCTATATAATAATATTGCTATAAGACTTAAAGAAGCTGCGTTGGACGTATACTAGAAATACTTTATAAATAAAATACTAAAGACCTTCTATTAATTAAAGTCTTTAAGTTTAGAACTACTAATTATTATATAAATTAATTTATCTTTAGAAAAGCTATATAGGATTATATTAAAATAGAGAATTATAACTATTAATAATTTATAGACTTAAAATTAAACGTTAATGTCTACTTAATACCTAGCTAGATTAACGTAATAGATGGTTTAGAACTAAAGTTAAATTAAGCCCTAGTAATCCCCCTAGCCTAATTTAGAATTAAGTAATAATAATAATAATAGTAGTAATTAAGCTCCTTCTATATATTAAATCTAATATAAATTAGACTTAGCTATAGCCCCTAGTCTAGTTAAGGCCTTATAGGCTTAGATACAGTAGCTATAATTATAGCTTAAATAGCTATTAAAAAATAATTAACTACTACTAACAACTAAGTCTCTACTAACTATATAGTAATAACTTAAGAGCTTATCTAGTATTAAGTATCTATCTTAAATACTAGAATTATTTATATTAAAGCTATTAAAACGAACCCTAATAATTAATTCTCTAATAGACGGCTTAGAGCCTACATTTCTGTAATAAAGAGCCTTAATAATTAATTACCTAAAGATTAACGTTAACTACTATCTAAGTAAATGCGTCTATATAGTCTTAGTATAGGAATATACTACTAGTACTACTTAAGAATATTTAGAGCCGTAATATTTAGCTACCTTAAAGTAGACTTAATTTATAGATACTATAAAAATAATATTATTACTATTATTCTACTTCCTATTTAATAATAAGGTAGCTAAATATTAAACTACTTTTTAGTAATTAAAGATAAACTATAAGAAGACCTTTCTAAAGTTTAAAACTTAATTCCTTAATATAGCTATATAAGGTAATATATATAGAAGTAAATAGTTACTATACTTATAAAAGAAGATTACAGCCTCCCTATAAACTTTAAATATAGACTTTAAGTATACGTAGAATAACTTATTTAAAGCTATAGTAAGCCACCTTATAGTATATAATTTAAAGTATTAAAATATACTATTATATTCTACTATTAAGCCCGGATTAGCTTTAACTTAAAGCTTATAATTTAGGTTAGTTAAGTTAACGTAATTTAAGACTCCCGTTTAGAACTACTATATATTAATTAAGTAACTAAATAAGTTATTTAATTAAGCTATATTAAGGTAGTCTAGTTAACTACCTAGTTAACAATCTAGCTAGAGATATAGTAGGCCACTTAAGGTAACTTAATTAACTACGTCTAATTAGCCTAGCCCTAATATATACCATAACTATAGTTAATTAGGCTATTAAATACGCAACTACCTAAACCTATGCATATAAGAGATTAGCCTAAAGTAGAATTCTAATTAGGATTATAAAGATGCCAATAAGGATCTACTATTAGAAAACAAAGACGCCTAGGGAAGCCCTCTACCCTAGATATAAGTAAATACAACCTATTTACTATAGATTTATTAAAGTTACTAAGAGGAACTTATTTTTAAAGCCCTATAGTACTAAGCTTATAGGACTATAGGATTAAATTAAACACCCTTATTAATATAGGTATATAGGGTTAT